>OU898281.1:98231858-98545978 GCA_918026665.1 Diabrotica balteata
GCGGCTTTTCCGTTTTTAACCTCTTTTAAGGTTTCCGTCAACTCAGCTAATGTTATTATAGGGATTTCCTGTCTTTCGTCTCTGTTATCTATTAATTCCCTTATCTTGTCCTATCTGTACTCTACTCTATCCTCTTTCAGCAGTTTCGTGTAATATTCTTCCCATTCATTTAACTTTATGAGAGGAATGTTGTCTTCATTTTTCTCATTTTTCCTAAACTGCTTTAATGTTTTTCAAGCTTGTGCCACTTTTGTTTCACCCACAAATCTGTCCAGTTCATCACACTTAGCCTCCCAGTTTACATTTTTCGCCTTATCTACTTCTTTTTTAACTTCTTTATTTCATTTGTGGTATATTTCTCTGTCTTGAGGATCTTTGGATTGAAGCCATATGTGATATTCTTGTTTTTTCTTAAGAACTTTTATTTCTATGTCCGTTGACAACCATTCAGGTTTTCCTTTTTTCCGATTTTCAACTTTTCCCAGTGCTTTATTTGCCGCTGAAATGTCCTGTCTAGTATATTAATCGTGTAAATACTAACTTGAGTGGATATGAATAAATGGAACTTTCGATGTCGCCTTGGTAATTGCGAAAGATCAGCCTTTATAGAACACACGATCACAATAAATAACAACAAATTTGTATTACATGTACCAAATATGCATAAGTAATAAATCAAACTCCTGTACTCAAATTATTAGAGAAACTATTCAAATCTAAAATTTTCCGAGCAACTTTAACCATAAAGAAGGTGGCCTGCAAATAAACAGGAAGTAGATCTCGGTGTTACGAAACTTCTCCCCAGGTGTTCCAAATTTCTAATACTGATACACATCAGGTAATAATACCCGAAAGCTATATCTAGTGCAAATATTCGATGAACACCGTCCAGTAAGCGAAATATTGTTCCGAGAGTTGCCGCATTTCTTTGATAATTTCTGCCTCAGTTGCAAACAAAATGTTAGTTTTTTTTTCAAATCTAGTGATATTTAGTAACCAAATGTAATGCAATATAGCTAATAAAGACTTGCTACTAGAAAACTAAAGAATTAAAGTGGCTGGAAAATTTTAGGATTTTAAATTGTATTTACCATTTCTTGGAATTTTTGTAAATACAAAATAATTATAATCAAACATGTACAGTTTTGTCTGTAAATGTTTAGCAAGTCCTCACTCAATAACTGTTCGGTGTTTAACGGTAATCCAAAACGTTACAAAAGAAGAAATACTATAAATTTTATTTTATAGCAATTTTTGATAGGAATCAGGATTTAGTAAGCAGTAAAATTTCATATAGAAATAGAAAAACGATATACGATGGCGCCGTAAAATTTTTCATTACACTAAAAGTATTGGATGAAAGAAAAACGACGGCTTGGTACATTATACGCTTGACGGCGATGGAAACAGGTTATATTGGGTGTCTCAATCGTTAATCGTAGTTCGTGAAAAACGTTTTGGATATAAAATATGTCATTTTTGTTAAGTAATATAAAGTACGTCTTTTTGATAAAAATTTTATATATAACATGTCTGGAATATAACAAATGTTAACAAATAGTTACATTATTACAGTAAAATGTGGTGCTGCGTATAAACAAATAAAGCCCAGTCTGGTTATGCAAAAATCATCGATTTCACGGCAAAATTTTTTGCAGATATCTGAAGCTTTTAAGACATAGGTGGAGGGTACTAGATGACGAATAGATAAAAAAGTACTCGTAAAATATCTTTATGATACTGATTTTAAATTAAAATTTTATTATAGTATTATTATTTTAATTATAGTAAAATAATTTACGGAGATACTTGCAAAAAGCAGTTTTTTGCACTAATTTATAACTTTTATTTATTTATTTTATTAACAAAATAAAATGTTGTTTATACGTTTGAATATCGAGGAATTACCGTCTTTCAAATTTATGCGAAATTTCCCCCCATTCGGTGAAATAGTTTAAAAGTTTAAAATAGTTTTTATTAATGACGTTAGACACATTTAGCAAATTTCATAGGATTCTTTAAGACTTAAACTATATTGAAGTTAAATGCATATTGCGTGTTCATCGAAATTATTTACAAAATTACCGTTTAAAAAAGGGTATGTTATTTACTGATAAACAATTGTAACAACTTCTATATTTTTCAAGCTACAGACTTGTACGTACAACCATTGTATAGATGGTAAAAAAACTCACATTAAAAAAAACCTATGGCCAATAAGAACGAAGGTAAGGATTTTTTTTTAAATCATATCTATATTGTTTATAAACATTAAGAAGTAAAATTTGCACAAATTTTGGATAAAAATTTAAACTTAATATTAAAACTTAGGTAGTTTCGAAAGATCGACATAGGAAAGAGGGGAAAACTGTTTCAGTTCGGTTTTTTTTTTCGAGATCGGAACTTCAAATTGAAACACTTAACTCTTACTCAAAAATTGACATTATCTTGGCTTTCATTCCATGTAGAAGCCTCTTTGATTTTTTAATCTGGGGTAGCTCGTCGAAATATGAATAACTACATAGTTTTTCCTGGCCGGGAAATATGGAAAACTTTCAAAAAATTGGTCCATTTGAAATTCACCAGTAAAAACTTACTTTTTTTAAATTTTGCTGGAATAGTGTCTGTCACAGTATTAATAATGATGAAATTATTTTTACCCCCCCCCTTGCAAATATCGAAAAATCCCGGATAATCAACATATATTTTATAAATTAAATTTCAGCTTCATAAGCTCTGTTAAGAAGCAGACTAACGAGAAAGTGATTCTAAATCCCATAAATCCCGAGGATTGGACACATTATTACAAACATCTATTAAATGAGAACAGAGACGAATTTAAAGAAGACATGAATTTATCAAGAATCGAAATTCTGGGAGAGCATATTACCATAGATATCAACATAGTTCAAAAAGCTATAGCAGGGATGAAGAATGGGAAAGCAAGTGGACCAGAGGGAGTAACTACGGAATTAATAAAGAATGGCTCAGACAAATTACACAGAATGATCATGGTGATATTTAACGAATATATTAATGGACATCCAACACCAAATGAATGGAAAACATTATATATGACCCCAATATATAAAAAAGGCGACAGTAGAAATTGTAAAAAACTATAGAGGGATATCGGCCACAAGTTTAATGAGTCGACTATACGGTCGAATACTACGGGACCTGATAGAGAAAGATTATCAATCGTCTGAAGACCAAAAACAAGGAGGATTTAGAGCAGGTCGTTCATGTACGGATAACATCTTCTGTCTTAAACAAATTATAGAAAAGAAAATTGTGACAAATAGAGAGTTACATATGACTTTTGTAGATCTTGAGAAGGCATATGACACAGTCCCGCTAAATAAATTATGGAAAGTCCTGAAGACATCAAACATACATCAAACATTGGTTAGTGCTCTCGAAGATCTATATTATGGTTCAAACTCCCAAATGAAATTCGGAAACCTTTTTCTGAAAAAATTGCAGTTACTAAGGGTCTTAGACAAGGATGTTGTATCTCTCCGACTCTATTTAAGATTTATATCTCTGCAGCTCTAAAACAATGGAACAAGAAAGTCAAAGTAATGGGTATACAATTGAACAATCAGGATTACATATATACTTTCATATGTCTCAAATGACAAAGTCGACATGGAATACATGCTGCGAAAACTAATTGAAGAATACCAGAAATGGGGATTAAATATCAATTTAGAAAAGACAAAATACCTCTCAATTGGAGCTGAAGCAGAACAACTCGATATCGATGGCAATCAAAAAATAAATCAATGTGACGAATATAAATACCTGGGCGTCATCTTCGACCGTAGTGAAAAAGACGAACAAGAAATAGAACATCGAATTGTACAAGCACGAAGAGTTATAGCATGTTTGAACGGAGTTCTATGGAGTAAAGAAATATCAAAGAAAAAACAAATGGAACATCTATGAGACAATGGTTAAAACTAGCCTACTTTATGGAGCTGAGACATGGAGAATAACCGAGAAATATAAGTCGAAGCCACGGAAATGGATACCATCAGAAGATCGATACGAATATCAAGAGCCGACAGAATACGGAATGAAGTGATAAAACAACAAATGGGTATAGAGGGCACTATAGTTGATGATGTTGAGAGAAAACAGCTCATATTGTATGGGCATGTGAGCCGAATGGTGGACGAAAGATTTCCTAAAAAAACGATGATGTGGCAACCCCCAGAGAAGAGGAAACAAAGAAGACCACCACAAAGCTGGAACCTGGGATTTAGGAAAGCGATTAGCGCTCGAAATCTGGACGAAGACCTAACTCAAGACAGAATACAGTGTCTTGAGTTAGGTCTTCGGTCAGATTTCGAGCGCTAATCGCTTTCCTAACTCCCAGCTTCCAGCTCTGTGGTGATCTTTCTCGTTTCTTCTTCTCTGGGGGTTGCCACATCATCGTTTTTTCAGTCAATTTTTCGTCCCCCATTCGGCTCACATGCCCATACCATATGAGCTGTTTTCTCTCAATATCCTAAACTACAGTGCCCTCTATACCCATTTGTTGTTTTATCACTTCATTTCGTATCCTGTCGGCTCTTGATATTCTTATAGATCTTCTGATGGCATCCATTTCCGTGGCTTTGACCTTTTTTATATTTCTCGGTTATTCTCCATGTCTCAGCTCCAAAAAGTAGGCTAGTTTTAACCATTGTCTCAAAGATGTTCCATTTTCTTTTCTTTGATATTTCTTTACTCCATAGAACTCCGTTCAAACATGCTATATCTCTTTGTGCTTGTACAATTCGGTGTTCTATTTCTCGTTCGTCTTTTCCACTACGGTCGAAGATGACGCCCAGGTATTTATATTCGTTGCATGGATTTATTTTTTGATTGTCATCGATATCGAGTTGTTCTGCTTCAGCTCCAATTGAGAGGTATTTTGTCTTTTCTAAATCGATATTTAATCCCCATTTCTGGTATTCTTTAATTAGATTTCTAAGCATGTATTCCATGTCATGTTTGTCATTTGAGATCACCACCTGATCATCTGCAAACTGTAAAGTATATATGTAATCCTGATCGTTCAATTGTATACCCATTTCTTCGACTTTTCTTTTCCATTGTTTCAGAGCTGCAGAGATATAAATCTTAAATAGAGTCGGAGAGATACAACATCCTTGCCTGAGACCCTTAGTAACTGCAAATTTTTCAGCTAAGAGGTTTCCGAATTTTATTTGGGAGTTTGAACCATAATATAGATCTTTAAGAGCACTAAACAATGTTTGATGTATGTTTGATGTACCCAGGACTTCTTATAGTTTATTTAGCGGGACTGCGTCATATGCCTTCTCAAGATCTACAAAAGTCATATATAACTCTCTATTTGTCACAATTTTCTTTTCTATAATTTGTTTAAGACAGAAGATGTTATCTGTACATGAACGACCTGCTTTAAATCCTCCTTGTTCTTCGTCTTCAGACGATTGATGATCTTTCTCTATCAGGTCCTGTAGTATTCGACCGTATAGTCGACTCATTGAACTTGTGACCGATATTCCTCTATACTTTTTACAATTTCTCCTGTCATCTTTTTTATATATTGGGGTCATATATGCTGTTTTTTATTCATCTGGTGTTGGATGTCCATTAATATATTCGTTAAATATCACCGTGATCATTATGTTTAATTTCTCTAAGCCATTCTTTATTAATTCCGTAGTTACTCACTCTAGTCAACTTGCTTTCCCATTCCCTGCTATAGCTTTTTGAACTATGTTGATATCTATGGTAATATGCTCTCCCAGAATTTCGATTCTTGATGAATTCATATCTTGTTTAAATTCGTCTCTGTTCTCATGTAATAGATGTTTGTAATAATGTGTCCAATCCTCGGGATTTATGGGATTTAGAATCACTTTCTCGTTAGTCGGCTTCATAACAGAGTTTATAAACTTCCACGCCTCAGTGCATTGTCGTCCTCCAATCTAAGATTCTATCTCTCTGCACCTTCTATCCCATCTCCTTTTTATATGTCATAATTATCTTTCTAGTTTTCTTCTTCATTTCATTGTATCGGTCTTTGTCTGCGTCATCTTTTGTATTCAACCACTTATGGTATAATCTTTTCTTTTCTGTTACCGCATTTTCGACGTCTTGATTCCACCAAAGCTTGTTACTAATTTTATTTTGTTTGATTCCTAAGACGTCCTGTGCTGTTTGATGAATAATTGATATTATGTTCTCATATGTGCATTTGGTATTTGTTACTGTTTCGTCAAGTTTGGAGTCCATTCGAGTCTTATATAGTATGCGGGTGCTCTCATGAATTAAACTGGACAGATTGTATTGAGGAAGTTCAATTCTTTCTAAAAGTTGTTCGTCTTGGCTTGATGAGACACTGTGCTTTAATCTATATGGGAAAACAATTTTTGCCCTGACCATGTGGTGATCTGATCCGCATACTGCTCCTCTCATAGCTCTAATATCTCTAATGAGTATTTGTGAATTTTGTTTAACTATCACGTAATCTATTATAGACTTAAGATTCCTTGTTGGTTGAAACCATGTATATTTTTGTATGTTTTTGTGACAGTAGTATCCGGTAGTTATTTTGAGTCTATTACTTTCACAGAGATTGATAAGTCTTTCTCCGTTATCATTTACGACGTCTTCTCCATAAGGTCCAATTACATTGTTGTGGCGCTTGTTTCCTGTTCTTCCATTAAAATCGCCTAATAAAAATATTTCTCGGTTATTTCCAACTCTATTAATAACTTCGTTTAATTTTGCAAAGAACTCGTCTTTTGTGGTTGCATTCTCATCCTCTGAGGGGGCATAGATTGCTAGTATTGTTGTTTTTTTATGGTGTAGGGTCATATTTACTTGCAGGATATTTTCTTCTATTGCAGTCCAGCTGGTAATTTTCCTTTTAAACTTTTTGTTAATAATTACGGATACTTCTCTTTTAGCTCTTTCTTCCTTTGGTACGTCGTTCGATGTCTTACAATAACGTATTTAATATCAACATCAAAAAAACAGTCTACCCGGTCTCTCACACAGTGACGCCACTACCCAAAGGTTAAAATCTGAAAGGGTCTTCAAGCGTCTTTATTGTACTTATCTCTTTTCAATGTACTAAATCTGAAGTTTTCTTCAGATTCAGTACATCGAAAAGATTTCTTTTCTTCAGAAAAATAACATGTATCTTTACTGAATAACAGTTAGTAAATGGTTTGTCTTAAGTTCCATGCGTGGAAGACAATGACGCTGGATGAAAAGTATCTGTTTTATTTCACCATGTGTTAATGGTACACGGGTAAAAATTCATGTACTTAACTGTAAGCAGCTTTTACATAATGAACAATAAAAAAATATGCTCTTTTATTTGTTTGACAATATTCAAAATAAAAATTAAAAAATGTTGACTATTAAATGTACAAGTAGATGAACGTAGTAACACAAAAATCAAGAATAATACGTGAAATATTAAATAAAATGTAGTCTCTTTTTATATGAAACCAGGAATATTAATCTTAGTAAAAAAATCTTATAACCGTAGTATCAGTTTTTTAATTACAAATAAAACTCAGCAGAAAATTACTGTTCTATTGTATATTTTTGTTAGTAAAAAAATATTAATAATAAAGTTAGTGAATATAAATCTACCTACAATACAAATATATATACAATTCTCAATTACGACATTTTCTAAGATAAATCAAATAAACTCAAAAAATCCGCATACTCGAGTTGTTCTTTTCGTGTTTCTGCTAAAAGAAAAAATCGAATTTATCAAATTTTACTAATTGCTCGCATATCGTGATGATCAACCCTCTTGGTATTTTTCTGTCGTTTGATTGATTGGATCCAATTTTGAGATAATGGATAACCTCCATAAATTTCGTGTTGTCATTGTTTAGTGAACTACGACCGAACGTTTCGAAATGTTATACAATACAGACCTATTTATTGATTTTATTTATTATTTCTCCCTATTCATAACATATTGTTAGAGAAATAAGTTCAACAAGCACAATAAATCATTTTTTTCTCAATAGGCATTGTTGCATTGTGTGGTCTGTTGTTAAAAGTCCTATTTTTATTTAATGTATTTCTCATATCAGTCCTGGTAACGTAAAAGTAACTATTTAAATAAAGTTTTGTTTATTTTTATAGAGACACACACAAATGTGATGATATACCTGGTACTAATCAAATCTACTAGTTTTTGCAGCCTATTTTCTTGCGATTCATTTAAATACGACTTTTAGCAGTTTTTTTTTGTTCGAATTCATAATATCCATAATAGCAGGTTAAAGTCTTATTTTAATTTATAAATCTAAAAAAATATAAATAACAGCAACTTTACCAAAAGACGTAAACAGGGATAAAACAAAACATTATTAAGATGCTACCCTTGATTTCCTAAAATTTATTTATGCTTCTAAAACAGCATATACGGGAAGAATCAACGTAATTATTATGTCCTTTTGTAACCAACCGTCAGAAGAACCTACCGACTAATTGTTAAGGTGGTTAATAAAAACGACGTTTCTATTGCTTTAAATTTACAAGGGAATTATACTTTTTTTATCATATTACCCTTGACGACAATATTGTTACACTTTTTGAAAATAACTTTATTGAACACCAACAATATTACAATACTTTAATACACTGACTTAACTATAAACTATAACTATAAACTTCAAAACATCCTCTCTTATGTCTTCTTTAGGGCTTCCAAGGTCTTAGTCTCCCGAACCCCCAGACACTACTACACTGATCACTATTCACTTCATTAATACGACTGGGAACAGGGGACGATTTACATCGACAGTGAGATTTTGATTCGAGGATGGAGTGGACGATATTTTATTTATGAGAGGTCTCCATGTAGAAGATAACCGTATTTTTTATTAATATTGTAAATTTGGCCTTTTTTCTCTTTCTATGGCTTTTCCGATAATTCTTGGTTTATAAAAGCGAATGGGGGCTATGCTTCTTGAATTTCCTGTGTTGTTCATTTTTAATGTTGTCTTTGATTGGTCGGACAAGAGATAAAAGTTTTTTTTTGGGGTAAATATTGTTTTTATTTCTCTTGGGAATATGGGATGTATACCATTCAGAATGTTTTGAAAAGACACCAAAGCAATTGACGAATGTATCGTCAACATATCGTAGCTAACAGGTGGGTTTAAGCATTGATGTGAATACTGCTCAGGTCTCGAAGTCTTCCACAAAGATATTAGCAATTACTGGAGATAGAGGGGAGCCCATTGGGGCACCAGTTATTTCTCTGTAGAATTTATTTTGAAAGATAAAATAGGTGTTGGACATACAATGTTTAATGAAAGATAAGTTGTCTTGCTGGATATTGTGATTAGTTTTTAGAATGTTTATTTATTTTATTTATCGTATGGCAATTACAACACATTTAGATCAAAATTACAAACACTAGTAATATAGGTAATTGACAAACTTTAAATAGTTACAAACAAACATCAAGTGTATTAACATAATCAATTGACACTGAAGTTGCAAACAGGAAGTCTTCAGGGCTACTATTGTAGGATCTTAAGGGACACTCTTCAATAATATGGTCGATCGTTTGGTTCTTCTCACAGTCACATTCAGGAGACAGATTCTTTCTCCATTTATGTAGCATATAAGAAGTTTGATGAAATGAAAAGAGTTTTTGTCGATGGATGAAGCATCTTCGGCGAAAGGTTGTAGGGTTTTGGACGAATGGCCAATGGTTGTTTAGGGCAGCTGTATGCACTGACGTAGAGTTAGTGCAGAGTTAGTGACGTAGATAGTTTGTTGGATTATTAGAAATTGGTTCGAAGTCTGGAGTATTAACGAGATTTAAAAGTTTATTAATGTAAGCACAAGTGTTTAGGATGACGGTGGCGTTGGCTTTATTGACGGGAGGAATGACTAGATTTGGATTTGACTGAAGTTATTTCAGGGCTTTTTTTGGATTGGCTAATGTTATAAGTAGGAGGCTTTGAGTTTATAAGGATTCTAGAGATGTCTGGCTATTTTAGCATCTTCGAAAGGTAAACTAGAGATGGCTTCTTTAGTTTGACAGATGATGTTTGAGGCTTTTGGAATTTGTTAGGAAATTAGGTTCAATAATTTGCGCTTCTGAGTTTTATTCTCAGATTCAAAAGTGTTAAGGGCTCTTTGTGTATTGATACGGTCGAAATTGTTCCATAATATAGGATTTACATTAAAAGAATGAATAGTTGACCAATTATTGAAAATGTTGCTATTTAGAGCATCTAGATTTTGCGTAGTGGAATGAATAGCTTCATGGAGAAGCGAAAAACTGGCCTTTTTAAGAATTTCGAACATAAAAGAAGGAGTATGGTGTTTAAGTTTCAGAAATTTGGAAATGACTTTATGATCTTGGCAAACTTTAAGAAAAGTTAAATCACAAAGAAAGCGATTCTTAAGTAGCAGTAGGTTGTTATCTGATTTAGTGAGCTGGTAAAATTCCTCCCCGTACAGGCGAATAAAATGTTCGGAAAGATTTTCGCGGTTAGTACAAATTAAACTTGTAACACTACTCCCTCCTACATAATTATTCGTCTCGAATACCTGGACTATCAGAGATCTATTAAAGTCAACAAGGTGGATCAGTCCCTTATTATGGAGCTAGTCTTTCCATACTGGATGCGGTAAAGTAGAACATTTATTTTCTGCAGTACGGTGTACCAGTTCAGTGCAGGCTTAGCAGTTTCATTGAAGTTTCGGACAAAGTTTTTTCTTAGCTATGGGATTATATAACCATACTGAGTCACCTTTTTCAAAAGTTGTACCAGTAGCATGCATACTGAATCCGGCCTTAGCTTTATCACTTTAAGGCTTCAAACTTTTACAAGCAAATTCGTAAACTGTTTTCAACTTTTATTTCAAATTTTGGCAGAAATGGATGAAACGATGAAAGATCGGGAGGCAATCTTCCTAAAATAAGATCTTGAGGAAGCTTCATTTCACTTCCGGTGATCATAATTGATGGAGAATAACCAGTTGCTTCATATTTTGAACTTATATAGGCTAACAGGAATACCGCTATTAAAGTATCCTAATCTTTTTTACTATCAGCGACAAATATTAAAAGCTGTTGATAAACAGTTCTATTATATCTTTCGACCATTCAGTTTATTTGTAAAGGCGTAGTGCGAGTTACCTTAATACCCAAGATTTTCATTAATTCTTGCCATAATTTTAATTTAAAATTTCATCCTTGATCAGAATTTCAAAGGTACAATTCAGTTCATTTTAAAAAATAAGTCAATGCAACCATTAAGTACTTTTTTTCTCTCTCTCTCTCTCTCTCTCTCTTTGTCATCGGAAGTAGACCGAGAATATCCACTGCAAGTCGTTGAAAAGGCTCTTCAAAAAGAGTTCATTGTACAACGTGTTCTTATTCAAGTGCCATTTTTATCGTTAAATTAATCGCATTTCTTACATCAAACTATTATATTTTGTCGGCAATTGATCCAGCAAAATATATCTTGAACTCAATGTTCAATGTTCTTTTGACTCCAAAATTTCCTCCCAAAAGTCTGCTATAAAGTTCCTGTAACACATTTTTATTGTGTAATTTTGGCAGTACTACTTGTTGAACTGTACGTACTTCATCAGAACTCTGCTACTTTATATACAATAGACTATTCGAAGGACACAGAGTTGATAACTGAATCCATGCATACTAGTCCAAGCTACTGAAACTGTGGAGGCTTTACTAGGCCTGCCTCCGATCCATTTGATACTAATAGGAGAAGCAAGATTAGGATTTTACAAAATTAAATAATTACTGAAACTTTGCAATGAAGGAACAGGACATAGGAGTACCACAAGGGCTGTAACGAATGATAATTTAAATGAGAAACTAGATTATATGACAAAAAAATACAATTTTAAGAATTCATATAGGGTGTCTATTCAAGACGAGAGAATTCCTTAGAATAAACTAGACATCTACAATGGAGACCTTAACTGCAGACTTTGTAATAAGAAACAAGAAACTGTAAAACATGTATTATGCTATTGCGTGGCACTGTCTGGACCGTAAAAGAGAAAGTTCTTGATATTTAACAAGATAATCAATTTTGCTTATTATTATTTTGTTCTCTTATGACATTTTTTTTTATTAGTAAACCGCGTCAACCATGAAAGGTTATTGGCGGGAAAGAGTTGTACATAAAATGAGATGTTTGCTTATAACTACTGTTTACAATTGATAACTTAAGACTATTTTTATATTAGATTGTACAATTTAGTCAGTTTTAAAAAGTTAGTCACTTTATCACATTTACTATATCCCAGAGCACTTTTTAGATCACTTGGTAAATTACTTTAAAGTCGTTCCAGGTGATAAAGTGGGCAACTAACAATAATGTGTTCGATTGTCAAAGGAATATCACAAACATAGCACAGTTTTTGTTGTTCTTTCTTCGTTAGGTACTGGTGGGTTAACCTGGTATGTCCTATTCTTAAGCGGTGTTGTATGACTTGATCTCGTTGTTTTTGTGGCATTATCCTTTTTGGTGACAAATTTGGGTTGATGCGTCGTAGTTTGTTGTCGTCAAGTTTTTTCCATCTTTCGAGCCATATTCTCATTGAAAATTTGTTGATGGTGTTTTTAATGTCAGAATGAGGAATTTTTATGAGCTCTTTATCTGGTCTATTCATATAGCAGGCTTCTTTAGCTTCCCGATCAGCTTTTTCATTACCTATTATGCCTCCATGAGATGGAATCCAAACAAATTCTACGCTTTTATTTTTACTGTAAAGATCTTTTAGATCAATTTTAATTTGGCATAGTATTAGGTGGTTTGGGTAAACCCTTAATATTCCTTGTACTGTGCTTAAAGAATCTGTGAAAATGACTGCTTCCAATTTGAGCTGGTTTGATATATGTTGTAGAGCTTTAGATATGGCATACAATTCGGTGGAATATATGGAGTACTCCTTAGGTAGCTGGAACTGATGTTTATTTGTTTCGTCAACGAAAGCTACGCCTACCGTTTCGATTTCAGAAGTTTTTGACGCATCTGTATATATTTGGTAATATGTTTTGTACTTGTCTTTAATCGCTTGAAACCTTTGTAGAATTATATGTGATGAATCATCAGATTTAGGATACAGTAGAAGATTTGTATTACATGTGGGGAGTTTTATGGTCCAAGAATGAGGGTAGTTTATTTCATTGGAAATAACTTTCGGGAAATAGAAACCTGTGATTCTTTTACTAAATGATGCAGAAAGAAAGGGTTTTTGTTCAAAAATTAAATGAAAATTGTCAGAAAATGTGTAGGAATAAAGAGTTAATAGAGTTTGCCCCTGTTTTAGCTGCATATTGTAGGCTTAGTCTGTGTCTTCTAATTGGAAGACGTGGTTCATTAGCTTCTACATAAAGACTTTTTACTGGACTGGTCCTGTAGGCTTCAAGTGCAATCCTTAATGCAGTATTTTGTATGATGTCCAATTGCTTTAATAAGCTATCTTTAGCTGAACTGTAGACTATTGATCCATAATCTAGCTTGCTACGAATCTGTGTTTTATATATATTTAGTAATTGTAATCTATCAGCTCCCTTATTATGATTGGCTAAAACTTTGAGAATGTTCATATTTTGCATGCAAGATTTTTTAAGTTGTTGAATGTGGGTTTTCCAAGTGAGTTTTGTATCTAGTATCATTCCCAAATATCGATGTTCTTCTACATACTGCAAATTTTGATTATATAGTGTTAATTTTGGCCAACTTGTTTGTTTGTTTCTTGAAAAACATATTGCTTTTGTTTTATTTGTAGAAAAACGAAGACTTGTTCTCTCTGACCACTTTTATAAAGATTTGATTGGCTCTTGCAGAATAATTGCAGCTAGCTGGCTATTTTTATTGCTTACGTAAAGAACAAGGTCATCTGCATATAAACCAATTTGGACAGGAGTATTAATGTTATCAACAACTTCATTCATTGCACTCAAGGAAAGCTTTACACTAAGTGTTGATTCTTGAGGAGTTCCGTTATCTTGGGTATACGAACTTGACAAATGATTAGTAAGTTTAACTCTAAAATTTCTATCATAAAAAAAATTTTTAATAAAAGCTAGAAGATTTCCGTCCACACCCCATTGTTTTAATCTTTTTTGGACATCATACTTCCACATAGTGTTGTAGACTTTTAGTGTATCAAAGAAGACTTGACGATTACTTGCAAATGCCTCGTGTATGACCGATTCTAGTTTAATTAAGATATCCGTTGTACATCTGTTTTTCCTAAATCCGCTTTGTTGTTTGCATATTAAATTATTGGATTCCAGGAAGTACTGCAGACGTTTGTTAAGTATTTTTTCTATTAGTTTGCACAAGGTGGATATTAAAGATATAGGTCGATACGAATTTGGATCCGTTTTTATTTTATTAGGTTTTAAAATAGGAATTACAATTAATGCTTTAAAAGATTTTGGGATCTTATGACATTTATGTTTAATTATGACAGCGTTTGTGAGAGGTTGTCAATTTTTGTCATAAGTTTTAAATATTTTAAATGGTGTAATGTACAATTTTTTCGCAATATTATAGCGGCTTCCCACGGTCGGCGATATTACGGACGTAAGCGGACCAGCACGCACCACGCACCGTGGGAAGGGTCTCGTCCATGGTAGCGCAGGCACGTCTGTGCTGATCCGTCCTATCCATCTAGAGTCGGTAACATCAAAGGTGCGGTACATGCTCGTGCGACGCGATCCTAGCGCGTCTGTGTTTTAACAGACGACAAGTGCAAGTCAGAAGTTTTTCATTCGCTGACACGAGTAGTTGTCTGTAGTGTTGTCAAAGTTGTTTTGCAGTTTTTTGCTAGTTATTTTTGATTTTTTAATTTTGTATCAAAATGAAACAAATTTATGGAATTCTACGGCACCAGAGCATAAGAAACGGAACCGATATATACGATGTATGGAACCAAATAAAAAATCAATTAAAGAATAGTACTATTTCGATTAAAGAATTAAAAAAGAAGAGAAATAATTTAATGCCGAATTTAATGTTTACAAGCCTGAGTGGCCTTTTTATGATATAATCAAACAATACTGTCACGGACCTACACAGACTGTCACGGACCGTAGGAAGAGCTCTGTCTGCGGTGCGTTCTCGTCCGTGCTGATCGGCTGTCCGCGATGATCTGTAGAATCGCCGACCGTGGGAAGCCACTGTTAAACAACACGCTTAATTTATGTTTTGCAATTATTTTGCAAAAATAGCAGTACTTATATTACTGATATAACAAATATTACACAAAAGACGTAGAATTAATCTTATATTTTTTCTAAATCGAAATTGTTTACGTTTATGTGCAGCCAGAGAATAACACGGGCACAAATTAAACCATGGTTTCTGATGCAGTAAATGTAAGAAGATGCCATATGCATTGGTTCATTTTTGGAGGACTGCGAGTACTTACAAGTCAGAACTGTATTGTATATAATGTAATTTTGGGTAGATCAAATGCCACTTAAAAGTGCTGTGGAATAAATTAATAAATAAATAAATAAATAGTAAAATTACTTTATTTATTTTAAAAAATAATATTTAAATTTTAAAAATACAGAAACTATAGTATGAAATTTTACGGTAGTTTAGAGTACCGCCTACAGTCCACATTTTTTATCAAATTCACAGACTTGTTTAAATATGTATAAATTATTTAAAACACATTTTTTGTTAAGTAAAAATCACGTTTAGCATTGTAATTTGCCAAAATGAATTGGTAGCTAATTACAAGAAGTTAGTTAAAAATTGGCGACAATATACATAATATGTAATTTTATTTCCAGCAGGGCCTATCTATGAGATAAGCCGACTTTTTACCTTGTCCTTGTATTTACTAAGAAGTGTTTTTTGGGTGCCACTTTATTCTCGTCAGACAGTCCTTGACAAAAAAAGCAGTAAAACGTAACGTAGAAATAGAAAAGCGATATGCGATAGCTCCATAAAATTTTTCATTACACTAAAAGTATTGGATGGAAGAGAAATGGCTGTACATTATAATCTTGTCATTCACTACTTCTCGGAACACGTGAAAACTTGAGATAATATAAGTTCGTCATTATTTTAGCCATCAGTATCGCTCTTTTCAAGTATGCGGGATGGATGAGAGTGAGGTCGAAGTGGTAAAGAAAACGCGATACGTTAATGCACACCGTTGTTTCGGAACAAGAGTATAAAATGCAGCTTCCGCCTCATCCCACCCACACTTAATAGTTGTTGAGGATGAGATGTAGTGCCTTTACGTAATTTGATCCGAAAAGGCAGCAGAAAAAATTTGGTTTTTGGACGGAAGTATATCATAACTTATGAATATACCTAAGTTACGTCTTTGAAATTGTTTTGAAAAGTTAATCGTCATCTCGTTGATAAGAGAAAATTAGTAAACAAACTTTTACAACTAAAAAAACTAGCCATAATTTAAAATTTAACTTACTATTTTTCTTTTCCTTATGTATCCTTCAGTACAACTTAAAACCGATAGCAACAACATACATTGACTGGAAAACAGCAGCAGACCATTTCTAATCCTGTAACATTTTTTATAATTAATATATTTATTTATTTTTATTCTTTTTACCCCTGTGATGGTACGCCGATGATCGTGTGTACGATAAAAATGACGGAAGAATTTACCTACCAAAATGGCACGGAATTTCCCGTAGAAATTAGTTTTAACGAGTACGAAAGGTTGTTGATCCTTTCTGTCTTAATCCTGAGTATTAAAGGAACTAATGCTTTTCGGTATGCGGGTTCTTTTTCATAAATTGGTAATTTTTGTCGAAGGCACGTATAGTAATCTTTTGACAATAACATAATCCAAAGGATTCTATATTTGATCACGTCCAATTACTAGGACCTAGCGTAAATACCTCAAACTTTACCATTAGAATATTTTTACTTTCTCAGAACTACATACAACTGGCCTATGATTTCTAAGTGGGAGATAACCCCTTTTTTTTTCTTGGGTAATTTGTAAAATTTTAGAAAAACCAACTTACTTCTCGGTGGGCCGTTGTGGAGTAAGGATGATTTCTCGTGAGATGCTTTGCTCGCGTTATTTGTTATCTTACCTTCTGTGAATTATTTTCTAAGTGTGTATACACTTGTTTATTTGAGTCTTTTTGATCTGATACTATATTAGATTATATATATATATATATATATATATATATATATATATATATATATATATATATATATATATATATATATATATATATATATATATATATATATATATATATATATAGTTCCAAAGTACTTTAATGGTAATTAAATTCAGTGTTTGATACAAGTGAAGTATTAAGTACAGTATTTAACTTCAGTGAATTGGGCAGCAGTCGTAAGGAATTACTGTAATTATTCGTTATCTTGGCAAATAATATGGTATTGTATCATATTATCTTCAGTTATCTGGATGTATCTAAAGTTCCTCCATGTTTTTACCTGTAGATTGCTGCTTTTTGCATTCAATTTAAAAAACATTTTAATAGATTCAAGAAATTTCAATAAGTAATATTTATGAACATTTAAGTCTCAGTTTCTCATTAAATAATAGTGCGAGATAGTTTATCCACTTAACCAAGTGCGGTTTGATTAAATTCTTATGTTTTCATTTCGGTTACCTTTTTGTATTTTTGTAAATTTAGAACTGATCAATTTTTGTTATATTTTGTGTTGGTTATAACTTTTATTCATTTTTTTTTACTGTAATTGCTCGAGATACGCCAAAACTTTATTTGTACATGATTGTATTACATATCTTTGTAAAGGTATTTTATATGTATACCACCATTTTATAGTTGTTGGTGTACTTTTATTACTAGTGTTGCATTTAGCAGCGTCATTATTTTGTTGTTGAATATATTGTTATTGTTTTATGTATGTATTTTATTTGTCGGCTCCTAAGAAGTTCCCTGATAAAATAGTAACTCTTTGCTTTTTACTTTTAAATATTACTATACCTTTGACCAGTAGAAAGATCAGGCTGAATAAGTTTCGTAGGTAAGTAATATATTTATTATTTGTTTATATAATGTGTTGACCAAATTTATTTGATAATTAACTATTGGTATCTTTTCTTGGGTTTGATCTCTGAACCTAAATATCTTTCCTTATCTCTTTTCTTTTCTATGGTTTCTTAATTTTCTCCTTACCCCCAAAAAATTGAATGGCGCCCTGTTTCTATCTTATCGTATCTTTAATAATTTTACTCATCTATCTTTTTGTTTATTTCTGTATCTTTTCTAATATCTCTTGTTCTATCTTTACTTATTTCGTGTGTTGAACCCATTCCTTGTTCCAAAAGCTAGTTTTGTAGCCACGACTCGCTCTCCACCAACCATCTGACTGCCGTCCGCAATGTCTCCATTGGTGACCTTTCTAGCACCATCCAAAAAAGGTTTCCGAGGTTACAATCCTACTTTGGAACACGAAGCATAAAAACATCAAAATTTATTTTAATGAAAGATAAGCAAGCAACTCTAAATACAAAGGATATAAACAATAAATGCATGAATACCTGAAACATTTCAGTTTTCATAAGTATCGTATATATACCTATAGGGTGTGTCATGACAAGCTTACGATATCTGTATATCGATATATCTATACGCAATATTTATGAAAATAGATGACAAACTTAAAAGAAAATATTTTGACAAACACAAACATGCCACTTACGCTTATACTGCAAGGAACAGCAACTTTGTTAT
This sequence comes from Diabrotica balteata, assembly GCA_918026665.1. Taxonomy (NCBI): domain Eukaryota; kingdom Metazoa; phylum Arthropoda; class Insecta; order Coleoptera; family Chrysomelidae; genus Diabrotica; species Diabrotica balteata. Next base: position 98,250,622 of record OU898281.1, read on the forward strand.
TTTAAATGGAATACCGTGTATATTAAATTCCACATAAAAGTTTAGCATTTTTAGTGCATTTTTAAATTTCGCATAAAAGTCCACACAAAATTTGAATAAAGTACGTAGTACCCATTCATCTTTTTTTCAAAATTTTGATGGATACAAACAAAATTTATAAAGGTCTTCCTGTGGGTAATTTTTAATTATTGAAAACTATTTGAATTGATCTCTTATTTCTTAAATATGCTTCATAGGACGCTATCAACCATCCAAGCAGCCAAGTTAAAATATTTATATTTTGTGTTTCGTTGCTGTCTTTAAATTGTGGTCTATCTTCCCTTAGAAGTTTCTCAAAATATTGGTCCCAGTCATCCATTCTTATTGTTGACAATATGTCTGTGTTCTTATCTTGTCGTAAAGATTTTAAGACTCTCCAACTTTCTGTGCGTTTTCGTCCTCCTAGATGTTAATTTATCACGTTACACTTGTGTTGCCTTGCTTCATTTTTCTTCCGACATACCATTTGTCGTTCTTTAGCTTAAGAATAATTGTAGACTATTTTATCTGTTATATTCTTTGTATTTAAGAATTTTTGATATTGGTCTCTTGTCTTCTTTATTTCTTGTTCTATTTTCCGATGTTTTTTGATCCTTGTCCCTTTCATTTTGTTTAAATTTTTACTGTGATGTCCAATTTCAGCTTTCAGATTACTCATTTTATACAATATTTTATTTATTTTAGGTCTAAAGCCTTGCACGTTCCAAGTTCCAAAATTCATACTTCTTTTTCGTAGCGTACGTCGTCGTTTATTGATCGATTCATTTCGAGGCGTTTTACTGCGTTTTTAACATTTTATTCTTGTTCTGTTTAATTTTAAACTTTTTCTTCTCCTAGACAATTGCTTTAACTGCAGCTTAAGAGCATCATCTACTCTTCTTCTGTAATCCTAGACAAGGAGCCCTTACAGGTTGCTATCAACTGGGCCAGTGTAACCCTGGATTTTTTGGGGTTAGAGGTGTTACTCCTCTGTCCCTCCTTTTTTATCCGGGCTTCGTACCGGCTGCATCGGTTGTAGAGCTACTAAATTTACCTCATACCAATACAAGCAGAGTTGGACCTATTAAGTCGTGATTGGACCTACAAGACTGATTTTAGAACAAAAAACCATCTTGTGTTCTGGCAGAGCATGTAACTGACAAAGATCATACCATGGATTTTGATAATATTAAATATAATATAATATAATATAATATAATATAATATAATGTACTATAATATAATATAATATTAAATATAATATTAAACATTATTTTTTTATAATTCAATCATAAAACCACCACAACATCTCATTTTTATTTTTACTTTCCATATACTTGTTACATGTTTTCGGTTATCTATGAATAATAAATAAATCTTTTTGTTCCTTGTTAAAATTTTCAAAAAAAAAAAACCAAAGTATTTTTGTTGGTAACGTAATAATTGTTATAAGCAAATTTATCACAAACTAACTTTCTCTTAAAGTTGTTATTCATGGCACTAAGGTTTATTTGCACTTTGTATTGGTTGCTATTCTAATTTATTTAAAATTTTTAAAAATTGATTTCTTTTAAATAATTTACACATAAACATAAACAATAAAAAATAAACATTAATTAGATCCAAAAATGTTTCTAATATTTTTTTAAATTCGTTTTGCAGCAAATTCATTAACAAAGCTAATTTTTAGATGATTTGTTTTTTTATTTTAGCTCTTTAAAATAATTAATACAAGCTCTTTAAAATAATTAGGTAGTACGATTATTATATTCACAATTCAAAGCTACAGTAAATTGTTACGATAAGACTACCAAAGAGAATTGAAATATTATTATAAAAATAATACCTCAATCAAACATGGAAGCTTATCATCTATGCTTTGCCTAGCTCAGTCTCTTTAGTGTGAATCCATCTTGTCTTAAACTATTAAATAAATTATGAACATTTAGCTGGTAACAAATAAGACAATAATTTGGCTAATCATATTTATTTAACATTAAAATAAAATAATATTTAAATAGCAAAAACAACCCTGCCTAATGCTTGACATTAAATAAATTTGTAATTGATACTTTTGGAATCGATGGGCCGCTTGCTTCTAAATATATGTGCCATGTGGCCTCCAGAGCATCTGGATAGGCCCTATTGACAGCTGCAGTTATTTGATATAAAATTCCACAAATATCCCATAAAATATTAAGTGAATCCAATAAAATTTTCAATAAATTGCCAAATAAAATATTCAGTAAATTCTCCAATAAATGTCCAATAAACCCAAGAGAATTTTGCAGACCCTAAAATGAAGCTTGGAAATTGGAAATATGTTGCTCAGGATAGAGACCGATGGAAGGAGTTGGGAGAGGCCTATGTCCAAACATGGACGACAGAAGGCTAAGAAGAAGAAGAAGAAGAAAATAAAGCTTATAATAATTCCTACCTTCTTTTATTAATTTCAATTACAGACAAAAATAATATTCTCACTACGTTTAGAAAAGTTGATTGACAGAAGGTAGGGAGAGATTAAAATGAAATTTAGTACAGATGCCATAGGACGTATGCCTATAATAGAATTTGCTCTTCTGTCAACATAGAACAAAATATTTACTAGCGGACAGAAAGAGAGAGGGTGTATATTTATTCTACCGCAAAGAAAGAGAGAGGAAAGAAAGAGAAAGAGTGGATATTTATTCTACGGGCAGAAAGAAAGAGGTCGCCAACTACTTTTTGAAGAAAAAAAAAGTGGTAAAAAAGAAACTGAAGGCAAAGGAATTAATACATTAATATATACATTAAAATAAAATAACTATTTAAATATAAATCAATACAGATATGACGTTTATAAGGTTACAGATAAAAGAATAGTGCTTTAAGAGCCCATTTTTATATATAAAATATATAAAATGTATAAATATTAAAAATAAGTAAAGGTTAACATGTATTTCTAACTATTTGGTCATCTTCAGTACGGTGCCGCCAAGTTCCTTAAAGAAACATGTTAACCTAAGAAAGGATTACTACAGGAGCAATCCGACCAATTTGTCGCAGTGGAGTTAGAAGACCTGATGGTTTCCAGAGCAACAAATAACAATAACCTCGGGAGAGGCTACAGCGAGCTAAAGAAAGGAATGCCAAACGTTAAAACATTTAAAACAAATAACGAGTGTTATGGCGATAACGGAACTCGGTTAATGCGAGTGAATAGTAAAGGTAAAATATAATAACATGTCTCGCAATTAGAAAAACAAAATATGAACTGCAATGTCGTTCATATAACTTGCTTCATGTTAGTGCCATTGTCCAGTTGACCCGACGCTAACGCGGCGCTGCTGACGCGATGATATTACCGCTCGTATAAAAAACGGCCTAAGAGATTGGTTTCGACGTCACTGTTATTGATTTTGTAACAGTGACATATTTAGAACCTTAACAATTTAAATATTTTTTATCATTTCAATAAACACATTGACGTAAATGTTTAAAAAATAATAAAAGCTCATATTACAAATAAACTTTCTGCGTCATTTCCATTTCACAGCGTTCTATATTTTAAAATTGAAAAAGTTGGAAAATTTAATGCATATATTTCCATTAATCCATTAATATATGCAATGTTTGTGATCTGTTTTGATTTATTCATGAGCAATTTTGATTATTTTATTAAGAAACAGATTAAAGTGCAAAATATAAGCTAGAATGAACTTAAAAAATTGGTGTACAACAAAAAATTACAGCTACTAGAAAATAAACAAATGCAAAATCAAAGCAATTAGTCAATATACCTGTATGTAAGAAGAGAAAAAGATTTACCTTATAAATTGTAAATTGTGTTATTAGTGTGCAGCAAAAACGTCATGGTGTATAATACTCAAACTTTTCTTAAAAGAAATGTTAAACCTACGGAATAGAATTGAAACTTATACGTCCATGTTGAAACGTGAAGCATATAAAAAGTATCTTAATAAACAAATATACAAACTTGCATCAAATAATAAAACTGATTTAACGCCTGTTAAAAAATTGAAATACAGCGGTACGGCGAAACTCCAGTCATTATACATTTAACATCAAATTACTATAATACAGTTCATTCAAATTACATATTCTTCATTGTAAACAATTGTACCTAAAAGCCAAACAGGGTCATACTAAAGTGTATCATATGATTTTAAAATATTTACTTCTTAAAACTAAGACTAAGACTTGTGAGAATTTCTTGAAGTTTAATGATGGTCCATTAAAGAAAAATGTACTAAAATAAAATATGCATTAATTTAAATACACATAACAAAATATTTTGACTAAAATATCATCAACATAAGTTTTTCAAAACATACAAACAGACCATTTAAATTATTGAGAGTCCGAGTTCGAAATTGGTCTTCATTATATAGTTTAACTACATGTTTTTTGTGCCATGTAGTTGAAGTAATATTATTTATAGCATCATAAAAAATATCTTTTCAATCATATTGAGCTTACAATGGTTTAAAAGCCGCCTAAAAATTGTTTTGTTTGGGCTCCTTGCCATTTTATTAATAATGCATTTGTTATTTGTCCCTTAAATTGCTTAACATTAGGTAACAGTTGCACTTTTAACATTGATTATTTAAAACCCATATTATTTTTATCTCAGGCACTCAAAAAGGAAATAAAACTTTTCAAAACATTAACATAAATTAAAATATTAGTCTCTTTTACCTATACCTAAGTGATTACCCAAGCTATATTTACTTTTAATGAATAAATACTATCTTTTCGGATACTAAAAGTTTACTACGGACTATAAAACTTATAAATAAAAAATAACACGTTTAGTAAATAACTCAAAAATACGAAATTTATTAACTTACAAAATATATAAACCATCACACTACAATTTAAATATAAGCAGACTGAGCAGTTTGTACCTGTAAAATGACAATCATGCTCAACAAGAAGGCGAGTACCATCAGATAACGTGCGTGTCAGACTATTTATGTTGTGAATATGCAATGTGAATAGGGTGTAGGTTTGTCGTATACCAACTATACTTACTATATCGATACCTATCAATATTTATATATTCTCCATGCATATTTATTTTCGTTTTCTGTCTGAAAATTAAAAAAAGTTAATTTATTATAAAGTATGGTAAATATTCATCCAGAATATATAAAACATTTACCAAGATCAGAGAACAACATCTAATAGAAAATGAAGAAAAGAGAAAAAGTTGGATTATTGACAATATACTACCGACTACTATACATCAAAGAAAGAATATATAAAAATATTCAGAGACAAATAAGAACCAAAACATGAAAGGCCAAAGAAAATTGATTAAAAACACAGTGTAGAGAGATAGAGTTATTGGAACAAAAAGATGGTACAGTTAATATGAATAAAAAGGTAAAACAAGCAGCTAGTCTTCAAAAATCCAACACAGCTAGCAAACTGCAAGATCCACAGAGAACATCACCACAGACAAAAATCAAGAAATATGCGTATGGACCAAATCCGTACAAGAAATCTTTGATGATAATAGGTCTGAACAACCTCCGTCCTACATATGTAATGACCACTTAACAATCACATCAGATGAAGTGAAACAAGCAATATCGTGGATTAAAAAATGGAAAAGCTCTTGGACCTAATAGTGCATATGCTGAACCCATAAAGGCATTTAACACCGACGTTACTCAACTACTAACCAAAATATTCATTGACATACAGTGCTTTTCAGATAAAACTATCCACCTTATATAACTTTTGAACCTCTAATTTTTTGGAAAAACGCAAAAACACGTCAATTATTATTTGAAGGGGGAGACGTTATATCATATTTAAGGTTGCTGGGAAATGCACCCTTTCACCCCCTGTATCAACCCTTTATTTTTTTTAAATTACTTCCCCCTTTTTTTATTTTATATTTAGATTCTCCTTTTTGTGTTGATTTCAAAAATGTATAATACCTTTGGATGAAGTGATTAGTTTATGAGATTATTATCCTTGTTAACAATTTTCTTGTTAACAAGGATACTATCTCTCTAACCCTACTATTTGTAGTACCTTCAAAAACCAAGAAATAAAAAAATTCACTTTTTATTAAAGTTTTATCAAAAGTTAAGGATAAACTTTCCGAAGATTTGGTTGTATTTCAACATGGTAGAGCTTCTCCACACTTTGCTTTACCTGTGCGATAATTTTTAAACTAAACGTTTCTTGGTCCTTGGATAGGGTAAAGACGATAGATGATCGATTAACCACCTAGGTCACCGGATTAAACACCCCTAGACTTCTTCTTTAAAGGGTATTTAAAAACAAAAATTTATGCTATTCAACCAGAATCTCTAGATGATATACGACAAAGAATAGAGGATAAATGTCGACAATAAAATGCAGACGTGTTAAGCAATGTCAGAGAAAAATTTCAAAATAAATTATACTATTGTATGGAAGTGAAGGTCAGTCATTTTGATCAATTATTGTAAAAATTTTAGTAGTGAAATGTTTATTCTAAATGTGTGTAATAAATTGTTAAAAAATAATTTTTTTTCTATCCAATTTTCTTGCTTTTGTATTTATTTTTCTCATACACTAATCACTTCAAGTATCATATATTATACATTTCTGAAATCAGGACAAAGAGGAGAATCCAAATATAGAATAAAAAAAGAGGGAAGTAATTTAAAAAAAAAATAAAGAGACGATACGAGGGGTGAAAGGGTGCATTTCCCAGCAACCTTAAATATGGTATAATGGCTCCCCCTTCAAATATTAATTGGCGTTTTTTTGCGTTTTTTGTAAAATTTAGAAGTTTAAAAGTTATTTAAGGTGCATAGTTTTATCTGAAAAGCACTGTATATGTAAACTAAGTAATACCAAGATCATGACTGAAGTCAACGTTTATTGCTTTACCAAAGAAAAACAAATCCGTATCCTGCAATGATTTCTAGACTATCAGTTTAATGAGCCACATTTTAAAGTTATTCCTAAAAATCATACATCAAGGAAAATATACACTATGCGAAGAAAAAATCAGCAACACAATTTAGTTTTCGGAACGCAGTAGGTACGAAAGATCATACAAGTGCTATTTCAACGATGTAAAGATGTGAATTGCAATATTTATGCATGCTTCATTGATTATCATAAAGCGTTCAATACAGTAAAACACGACAATATGATAAAGATAATAACAAATATTGGAAAAAACCTGTGATCTAAGAATTATTCATAGAACATCGTCTATTCGTACATATGCAAAATAATCCTATAATATCAAAATCAAACGTGGGGTCCGACAGAGATGTATACTATCACCCTTGCTGTTTAACATATACTCTGAGGAAATCTTTTAAGAAATAGTAGAGGATGTTGAAGCCGGAATTCGAATTAATGGAGAATGTATCAATAACATCAGACACGCGGATGACACGGTGGTATTCGTTGATAGTTCTGAAGCCCTCCAGGAGTTAATGAATAGAATCACAGAAGTGAGTCAAAAATATGGACTTTCACCAAACATTAAGGATGATGATATATGATGATCTCTAAGAAGGAACAGCAAATTGAAAGAATCAGTGTGAATGGTCAACCAATAGAAAGAGTAAAAATAAACACCTACCTTGGTACTAACGTCAATGAAAATTGAAACTATTTTTAGAAATAAAACGCAAAATAGAGAAAGCAAGATCTGCATTTCAAAAAATGTTTAAGATATACAAATGCCATGATTCATCACAGAAATCCTTTTCGGAATTAGTTTCATATTATAGAAATTCTGTAATATATTCTTCTGGTTCCTGTTCGGAATGGGCAACAATTTCTTTAAAAAGTTGTTGTAACTTGCTTGTTCTCTTTTGTAATATATATATTCACATACAATTTATAAAATTATTGTCTTTTGTTTAAAGATATTATGCACCAAAGGCCATAAAAACTTTCGTTGAGTATAAAACAAATGGTATCTTCGCGTCGGCTTTTTACACATTTGCTTCAGATAACATTTTATACAATATGCAATTGGCCACAGATTTTCAAGATTTAATAGTTGGATAGCGCATTTGGGTTTTAGTGGGAAAAATCCAATACATCGGTGTCAGAGACCGTATCTTACCACATTAAGGTTAAGCATAGATACAAAATTAAATTTATTTAAATATAATCAGGCTTTTTTTTCGAATTTTATAAGCAACACCACACAAGCTGTTATTGTTGTCAGAGAAAGTTTTAATTAAATAGTAGAGATTTTTTTAGTCATTAATAAATCACATTTAATTAAGTGCTATAGGCCTTACTAGTATGCATTTATTAGGCTTATTCTTAGCAGTGTTAATTTCATTAAATATATGAAATATTCTGTAAACTCTCTATTTGTTTATTATTTCTTCATAAGTAATTTTTTCGCAAAAAAGTGTCATGCTTGCTCCATATTTTTACGATCTCCATAACCTAAGATCATAAAAATTTCTATTCGCTGTTTTCCTGACAGCACGATCGTAATTTCAAATATTTTCGGTTGAGGTAAAACTTTTCAGTGGTTTTCTGTAAACATATAAATTTATACAGTACGAAATAAGTTTAATTATGACATATACAACGACAACTAAGAATTTATTCTCTGGATTTATTTTCTGGTTTCCTGTGTGTTTTTAATTTTTTTTATGATCTAGCTGGGAGTTCGAAATTACTTGTACCAAATACTGACTAATATGTAAGTTTTTTTTATAAAACAAACAACCTTCCAACATCTAAGGTAGTGGGAGTAAAAATTAATGTGTTACAAAAAAAAATTAAAAACTGACAATCTGCAATCGATTTATCCGAACTTTATCACCGGAAATAGTCAGCTGTTGAGGTAATTTAGCGTTTTCAAAATTAATGAAATTACTGTACAAACTTCCCTTTCGCTTATGACGATCAAAAATTTACACATAATTTTATTAACCTAATATATACGTTTCAGAAGACAGTATAATATACGTAACAGAAACCAACAACGATTCATAAAGTCAAAGACACAGTTAAAAAACTAACCAGAAACAGATATCCCGGAATATATATATATATATATATATATAATATATATATATATATATATTGTTATGATGTGTTGTTGTTGTATGAGCAATGAGTAAATTTGAATGATATTTGTAAGTATAGGGTTTTTTATCGCGGTTCTCAAAGAATTAGTTTGTTAGTACTTTTTAAATTATCTTTATTATAATTATTATGAAAAAAGCTATCTATCTAATATAAGCAATATCGATTTAAAACAATCTATCTAAAATTTGAAATTCTTACAATTAATAAATTATTAACAAAATTTGGTACCTTCTTTCACTGAACGCCTAAAGTTTTTTCCAAAATTAAAGTTATTATCACCACTCGATATCTTCTTACTAAGCCTTGGTTATCCAACTATTTTAATATGTTCTTTCTTAATTGTCTCCACTCACCATATATATATATATATATATATATATATATATATATATATATATATATATATTTAATTCCTTGTAATTTCCATATAATGTACTTTGAAATATACTGGATCTTGTGGTTGTATTATTGAATACTTATTTCATTGAATTAACTTCAAACTGTCACTATATTACTGTAGCAATAATTAATCTCCAACTGTATTTAACTTAATATTTCATTTAACTTAATCAATGCCTTATTCTAGGTAATAATCTATTTATAACCTCATAAATAACTGACTTAATAATCCCCGAATTGTTATAACTAACTCCTCAATAATAATCTTGTAACTGATTTAATATCGTCTAACTAACTCACTTAACTCAATTAATAATCTTCTTGTAACTAAATTCTTGAATTATAACTTTACTAACTGATAACTGATCATCCTGATAACTGAACTGGTAACTGACTTGAACTCTAACCGAACTGAACTAAACTCTAACTCATAACTGACTGACTCGCCAAATTACATGTCTTTTTATATCCTTTCATTGTTTCCAGAATATTCTAGCAATAAATAATGTTCGAATCATTCTCTTTGTTTCTATTTGAAAATTCTGGAATAATTTCCTGTCTGTGATGTATTATGTAAATAGTCCCATTGACATTTCGAGAATTTTCTGTGAACAATTTACTTGACTTTAGGCTCTCCAGATCAGAACTAAACTATTATATGTAACTTAAACATTTATATGAAATATATTTCTACTATTCTACATGTGTAATTTTATTTTAAATTAAAATTCTAAAAATAAATAACTTTTTGACTTTGACACTACAGTGTATGTTTGGTTGCATATGTACATGTTGTCTAAACATATTAAATATTGAATAAAATAACATAAAAACTTCTTAAACATAATTCTTATGCTAAATTCTTAAAAATACCCTCATATAATTATTTTTTAATAATATTATCTAATCTATAACTTATAAATTATGTCTTCAATTATTATCTAAATAAATCTACTAATCAACACTGCATATCTGGTTGTATATATTTCTAAGTTAATTTATTGTATTTCTGTTTTCATTATAATATATATATATATATATATATATATATATATATATATATATATATATATATATTCTCCCAGCAGAACTATATCAATAAGGTAGCCAATATACTATAATTGCAATATAGGAGCTTACACAAAACAAATGTGGATGCATAAATGCCAATGGAATCCTTTGCACCATAGACAAAAAAGGAGATACTTTTGAATCATCTAATCACATACTACTATACTATGCCACCGTATGTCACCATATACAGAACGAATAATATGAAAATACCAAACTGTTTTCAGAGGTAATAAATCGAAAAATAAAAAAAAAACACTCTGGAATATGGAGTAGATACTCACCACTAATTTATATTACACTCATTTTTGACAAAGGAGAGTCTGTGGTTAGAAAATTGAGGCGTTCTTTGCGAAAACCCCATTTTTCATTATTTACGACATTGAAGATATTTAAAAAAAAGTTATTTAAATGAACCGTATTAAGTTTACGGAAATTCTCAAATTAGTGATTTATTATTTTAACCCTGCTGTACCGTTCGAGTAAACTACACAAATGTACTGTTCGGGTCAATATGACCCAACTATGATTTACGCTCCCTAATAGAAATAAAATAAGCTAATGGTGCTAAACAAAACTGTATTAATAAAAAATTATAGTTAATTAAACAATAATTATATTGTTACTGTAAATTAAATCTTATTAACAAAAATAAAAAGCATTTTTTCTTTCCCAGAAAACCCTAAGAACAAATATCTACAAAATTTAATTCAGTTTACAACTGGGACAGTAATAGAAAGAATGGGTTTTACAAATATGTTTATGACATATACAACATAAAATATTAGTCTTGTTATCCCTTTTAGAGCAAAATTTACAGCGTGCTCGTTTAGCAGGCGGAGTTGGATGGTCCATAGACGGTTCACTAGAATTTCCATCTTCTCTACTCGCTTCTGCTCGTGTTCTTTTTACCAGTTCTTGTGAGTCTTTAGTTCTCGGTAAATTTTTCCTGGAAAGGATAAGTGGTTTCACCAGTGTTTTTCCCAACTCCTCAAGAAAAATTCGTCGTTTTGTAAGTTTATTGGTATTCCATTGGGGATTTATCGATGTCCATAAAACGAACGCGTTGTAGGCAGAAATGTCCAGCATATTGTAAAAAACAATCATGGGCCAGCGATTTGTCTTCCTCTTACATGTATATGTACCAACAAGCTGATCTAGAGTATCCACTGCCCCCTTACTGGAATTGTAATCTAAAATAATTTGGGGCTTCTTGTCATTTCTGTCACTAATAGCCTTTTCATGATGCAAAGTACTCATAAGAATAACATTTTTATTCTTTTTAGGAATATAGTTAACAACAGTGGTATCTTGTGTAAAGTAAAAAGACGAACTATAAACTTCTTTATTCGCAATTTGTGCTGGAAGCTCTCGTTTATTTTTTCTTATAGTCTCCAGCATTGCATTTTTTCTTTTTAGAAGAAGTTGTCCTAAATTGTACGATGTAAAAAAGTTATCACATGTAATATTGTGGCCTTTCAAATCACTACTCAAGTCGCACACCACACGCATTCCCTGATTTCGTTCTGGCGCGGCACCTGCTTCCTTTCCTGTATAGATCTGCAATTTTAGAGCATAAGAACTTTTACTGTCACATAAGGCCCAAATTTTTATGCCATATTTCGCTGGCTTGCTTGGAATGTACTGTTTGAATGGACAGCGGCCTCTAAAGGCAACTAATTGCTCGTCGACGGTAACATTTTCATCAGGGTTAAAAAATTTTGGTAGATTTTCAACCCATTTTCCCAAATTTCACGTATTGCAGCAAGTTTATCAGTACGTCTCCTATTCTGTCTAGTAGTCTTGTTATCAAAACGTATTACTTGCGAAATTTTTGTAAATACTTTAAGGGACATTGTTGCTCGAAATATACTACGACCCGTTTCTTCATTCCACAAACTTTTAGTTGATTCACCATGGGACTTAAAAACTCCAGCTAACAATAACAGACCAATGTATGCTTGAAAACCAATTTTATCTAAGTCTTTCCAGTTGTTTCCAAAAACACGTTGTCCTTCCATGTTGGTCATATTTATAATTTGGTTTGCAACTATGTCAGAAAAGAGTGCGTCAAATGAATTTTTAATATCGAAAATTCGTACACATGCGTACCTTGTAACTCCTGGAGCATTATTTATAACATTGGCCGTAGAAAAACGACCGCGTTGATAAGGAGGATCGAGCGACCATTGGATAGTATCGTCTTTTGAAGGAACCGTTACAGAAGGTTCTACAGGATGTTGTACGTAGAATGGAACACCAAAGGATTCATCACTACTTTCTTCCTCACTCTCACTACTTGTATTGTTTTCTGTTTCTGATATGCACTCATCACTCTCTGACAAGTTCGCGAGCTCGCGAAGCTCATCTTCGGTTAGCGCTCTACGGTGCGACATTATCAACATTCAAACATAGACTGAGATTTGAAATATAAACGAATAAATGAATGCGCTTGGCCTTGGAATATTAGTGTTTTACCACTTGTCTATCACCCCCACTTCCTTTTACGTGACATGCCATTCTACCTGACATCGTCCAGCTACACTACACATATTTTACAAGTTCTAGCTTGTAGAAACTTGTTTTTATTTATAGACGTACCTGACTGACAAACACTATTAGAAAATATAAAATACTACCAACTAAACATACCTATACAGGTAATTTTTAACGGTTTAAATAAGTGGGTCATATTGACCCGAGCGTACCATAGGTAACAATTTAATTTTTATCAAAAAAATGAGCAAGTTGATTTTTTATCTTTTATGCAATTGAAAGACTTCATATTAAGTAATAAAGTCCCGAAACACCAAAACGTTACGCCGCGTAATAATTTGTAAAATAAGAAATAATTTTTTTTTTGGGTCAAATAGACTCGAACAGGACAGCAGGGTTAACTAATTGGGGCCGACAACAGAAAATTCTTTTTATATGCAATAATTTTATTTAAAACTTTGTAAAACTACTTATTTTTGTTAAATTTAAGCCGAAATAAAAAAAAAACTTTTTGCTTGAAAAAAGGGTGGTCACACACGGGACCACTAGGCGTTTGGCAAGATCAAATATTGAAACAGTTCATTAATTTGTCCCATTTGTATGAAATGGTTTAAAAAATGAAATGCAAAGCCCAACGTTGCATTTTTCACACATTGCACGCCCTTTTGAACTGCAAACTGGCATGGCGCACCTCTTTCTTCTGTCCTCAGGTACAGAGATAATCCAATGATCCTTGCAGTCAAACCTGACGCAGTCAGATACTCGAAGATCACTTCCTGCTGCTCTACCAATTTTTTCAGTTCTTTTAGTGGGGACTTATATATCGTTAAGTAGGTCTAAAAATTGAATGAATCCTAAACATTTTCTGAGCTTGTATAAAAACATTTTTATCTGACAAATACTTCTTTTAAACTCTAAGAGACTAATATTCTTTCCGGATTTTCTACATATCGTCCAAGCATTTTGAAAAGCTGCGTCTATGAGGTACGTAAATATTGGCCAGTACCATTTTTTGGAACGTATGCCGGCTCGGTAACCGAAAAAAAATTACCCATATATTTTCATTTATATAAATATTGCTCTTTATTTCTTACCAAGATATATTACTGTCCATGCGATCAGTTCTTTCCATGCTGTTATTATATTGCGAAAGAAGATATGGCCTAGGTACTTGTATTGCCTTGCTATCCTTTTTGGAATATCTTTCACCAATGCTATCCTTTCACCAATCTTTTATCAATAGTATTGCTGAACACCAAAACATGTGGTTGCAGCTGTTACAACTTTGTTGTCCCTTCAGCGAACATATTGAATACTAGTCTTCTTATTCAATGTTGAACAATAGTCCCCTCGTGCCCTCTTTTCCATCGTCTTTTTGGAAACAAGTGGACAATTTCTAGGAATTCTATTATCCCTCACACTACCTGTAACCCCGTACCCATTAGCTTTTAGAGTACTTAACAAGTGTGTACTGATAAATAAATTATCGAAAAACTTGTATCTTAGAGATCCTATGTCACCCAATCCTTTGATCATCTGTACCATGGGAACTGCAGCTTTTCCGAAATATTTTTGATATTCTTCATTAGATCTAGAATTTTTCCCTAATATACTTCAAAGTTTATCAAATAACCGCTAGGTGTATTCATACACCACACCTTATAGCCAAACGTTACAGGCTTTTCTCTGATAAATTGTTTGCATCCATGATGCCCAAAGTAGCGTATCATCGATTCATTTTGCCCTATGAACGATTTTTTTAACATATCTGTAAGTGGTCTTAGTTTGTACATTTTGTCATTTTTATCTATTTTATTATTGTCTGCAAAATAAAGTAAAGGACAAATTTGTAAAAACCTGTCACGTCTCATGGCATCAGACACCAGAATATTTTGCATGTCAGGGCTCCTCCTGGAGTAGTTTCTTTTAGATGGTAGGTTATTATATCCGCTTACTAAGAGAATTGCCATAAATACTTTTAATTCGGCAAGTGTCACGTTAGGGTTCGGTTGATTTATTAGTAGAGCATTTTTGTTGTTTCAGACACTATCATTTCTAGCAACTCATCAGTAATAAATAATTCAAACAGTTGCACAAAACTCATCTCTAAATATTTACTGTAATCCCCTTTTGGAAAGTTGCGCGGCGTATAATGAAGGTCTCTGTCAATATAAGTTGTAGGTTCTGGTAGATCAATTACTATTCGGGGATTTGTATTAGTTTTTATTTCATAAGGACTATTTACCTTCTGCAAATTCTTATCATTGCTTGCTTCTAGGTCTGATTGTACATATCCTAGACGTTCAGAGTCTGCAAATACAACTTCCGCACCTGCACGAAGTTGACGAGGATTCAAGTTATCCGGGTCACCACCTTCAAAACTTAAAGAAAAAAGTTGCAGATATAAGTTGTAAAGGGAGATGGTTGTATAATTGTTTTGTCAAATATAATATAGATTTTTTTAATATCTCAGTGGACGGGATCTTTAACTACACATCGAAGTTGAACTTTTTGGTAAAGGAGTTATGATGAGGTTTTGCTGGAAAACATGTAGGTGTTTACAAATTAAGCAAATTGTTTCTAAAATATATAAAAAGAAATATATAAAATATATAAAAACAACAGATGGGCACATCTACTGGAACCCCAAAAGGGAAAACCATATCGAAGATAAGACTGGAATAAAGAAAAATATGTTATTTTTCAAGATGGTAAATTGATTTTCTTCGAAACATATCAGGCTGAGGCTAGTTTCTTACTTAACAAATCGATATCAAGGAGCCTTTTAAGGTTGCTGTCTATAAAAATGCCAAGAAATTTATCACAATCAACGATACTGATCTGACTGTTATTAAGAAACAAGGGCTGAAAAACTCTTTTATAGGATAATGCTACTGTCTTTAAAAGAGAGTAAATTGAAGTTGGACCAGAAGCTGTAGTTGCATAAAGAGTTGCAATATTAGAGTTTCTCTAGGTGCTACTGGTATTATCAACAAAAAGAAAAAATTTTGTTGAGTTCCTTTTTTGAATATAGGGATGAAAGTGTTGGGCCACTCTCCAAATTCCCAAATCTTTTTGCAGATTATATGCATAACATTTACTCCAACATCTCCAGTCTCTTTTAAAACTTCTGTGGTGAATGGTCTGCGCCAGGAAATTTTCTATTTGTTAACGTTTTCATTGCTTTTTCTACCTCTGACTTTAGAATATTTAGTTCTCTCTCTGCAGTGAACTCATCGTGATTTGCATTCTGGAGATCATCTGCATATAGACTTTGACAATATTTTTTTCATACCTCCGCAATCCCTTTCTCATCATTTATAATATGTTGGTCTTGATTCATCATTGTTTGTGTGATTGGTTTAAATTTCCTGTATAGCTATCGGACTTTGTTATATAGCTTATGGGATTCATACCGGTTTGCGTATATCTCTAGTACTTCGCATACTTCATATATATGTTTATTTTTATCATCGCTAAATGCTTTTTTAATTTCTCTATTTAACCTTGCTAATTCGTTTTTGCTGCTGTCGTTTTGATATATGAGAGACTCGATTCTCCTTCGCTCTTCGAGAAGTTGCAGCGTTCTGTCTGTCATCCAGTGTTATCTTTTGATGATCTTTTTTTCGGTTCTGGTTTTTACTACAGACGTTTCTATGGCATTTCTAAAACGATTCTACAGTTCTTTTGGGTTATCTTGTGTGTGCAACATACTAGTTTTCTTTAATGTACCTTTAAATGTTTTCGGATTTAAAATATCCAGCCTATTTTGATTTTGATGGCATTGTTCTTTTTAGCTTTATCTTGAAGCAAGACCATAAATTCACATTCACAAGATCCACATTCTGAATATGTCTGAATTGTCAATATAAATGAGTCAGATAAAATTAACTTAGTAGAAGAATTTTTGACCAAATAACAAAAAATTAAATTTGTTTAATATATTAATGTTTAAATTTTTTGTTTAAAACAATCAAAACCCATAAGCGAAAGGGATATATTTCTGCCACATCCTGTATCCAGTTGATGGTGAAGTGAAAAGGTTTTATACTACATATAAAATAAAGGTTAAATCAGTGAAAGTCTCTTCGCCGGTAATTTGACGACTCGAAAAAGGGTAGCATTTCGTTTGTTCTTCTTCATTAGACACTGAGATCGTCATTACGAAGGGTGAAGGGTGTCTTATCCTTATCTAAAATTCCAATTATTCACGACAGCCTACAATAGAATCTATCAGTGAACGCTGATACCAAAATATTCACGACCTATCGGGATTTCCGTTCCTCCTATCTGATATTTATCTCCGAGAACAAAGCCCGGCGACGACCCGGTCACTTCTGAACTTTATCTGTCGGGTAACCCTTAAATATTTATGCCCAAAACAAAAAATTGACTTCGGACTCCGAAAGGGTGAAACGAAAATGGATATTTCCGAACGTCTAAATCAACTGAGGTGTCGTGTTTCGTTCTGGCGGAATTTATTTTTAGCATTTTCCGTTGTTACTAGGGGCATGGTCGAAGATTTAGTTTTTAGTGAAAAGTCTGCAAGATGGATCCTTCCCTTGATTAAATGGGTTTGAGACGTCGTCGGAGACAAAACTCAAAATTGTTTTGACCTTTTTCTCGGCGCTTATAAAAGTTAAGTGGCACATTTTATAATAATATATGGAAAACTATTTCATTTTTAATTTCTGATAAAATGAGATGAGTTTGATATATCACATAATGTGGTCATGATTTCCGAATACTGTTGAAATCTAATCATGTGTACTAAATTTAAATTCAAGCCATACAAACTAATGTTTCGAGTGTTTTAGAAATTTGGCAATTACTTACATAGATTATATCAATCGCGATAGTTCTACAAGTCTTTTTAAGTCGTCTAGTGACACTTATACATATTATATACCTTTTACTTCTGATGCACTCCATTACTGGGGGTTTACGATCACTACACTCAAATATTCTCTATTTTACGCTACTCTTGGTAATTGTTGAAGGTTCATGCCGGTCCTGCTATTGCAAAGCCATGACATGGTCCTTTTGCTTACTCCTCTTCGGTCCTTTATCTTCCCTTTAATTATTATTCGTAGCAGGTTATATTTGTCGTTTCTTATTATGTGGTCTAGATACGAGGTATTTCTTTCCTTAACCGTTTTTATAAGTTTCAGTTATCTATGTATGATGTTTAATACTCTTCGATTTGTAATGTATTCTATCCATTATATTCTGAGCATTTTGCGATAAAGCCTTATTTCAAAGGCTTCAAACAGATAATCAGGAGATGTTGTACCGTTAGTATGTTACGGTTTTATTATATGTAGTAAAGAAAAAAGAAAAAGAAAAAAAGAGTACTGCGATATTCTAAAATATTCGTGAAATTGTATTTCATCGTCCAATAATTCTCTGTATATTTTTAGTTATCCTTCGGTTTGTCTTTTTTTACACATAGAACGCACACTCCATCATATTTGTTTTCGTCTTTTTTGCTCTTGCTCTTCCTCTTCATTAAGTTATAATGCCAAAACGGTGAGATCTTCTATCAAAGCCGCCATATTTTCCAACTCTTTTTTACAAAAAAATGTAATAACGATTACCTCTCTATTCGTCCCTGTACGGACACTGCTACAATGCGGTTGTATTAAATTTTTTTTTGAACCTATTCTCTATCCTTCCATTGTTGGATATAGGTCTCCCCCAGTTCTCTCCATCTTTTCCTATCTTGAGCTGTTCTCTGCCATGTGGGAACTCCTTGTTTCCTGATGTCATCTTTCCATCTCATCTGTGGTCTGCCTCTTGATCTCTTTGCATTGTATGGACGCCACTTTCCGATGGCATTGTTCCATCGTCCGTCTTGGAGACGTTCATTGTGTCCAGCCCATTTCCATTTCAGTTTTGCTGCTTGTTCTATCGCGTCTACTGTCTTTGTTCTGGTTCTGATCCACTGGTTACGTTTTGTATCTCTAAGTGATACACCCAACATTTGTCTCTCCATCGCTCTTTGTGCCTTCCTTATCCTGTCCAAATTGGCCTGTGTAAATGTCCATGTCTGTGCTCCGTAGGTGAGCACCGGTATTATGCAGGAGTTATATACCTTGCTTCGTAAGTATAGAGGGATTGTTTGATTTTTTAAAACGTAAGAAAGTTTGCCGAACGCTGCCCATCCCATTCTTACTCGTCTCGATGTTTCGGCTGTTTGATTTTCTCTGTTAGCTCTGATTGCTTGACCTAGATAGATATACTCATTTACCTGTTCTATTTTTTCTGTTTTTATTTTTATTGCCTCTTGGTCTTCCGTGTTTGTCATTACTTTTGTTTTGTTGAAGTTAATTTTTAGGCCTTTTTGCAGTGATTTTTCATGAAGTTCATTCAGCATTAATTCCAGTTCTTGTCGTTCCGAGGAGATCAGGAGTATATCATCCGCATATCTAAGGTGATTTGACTCCTCGTTTAACTTTTATATTATCCGTTATTATTTTGTCGTCCACAATTACGGTCATGGTTGCGTTTTGGTAAATATCATGTGTCAATTGTCGGTATCTTGAATCTATTCTACTATTGACCAGAGCTTCTTCAACCGCCCAGTGTTCAATGCTGTCGAAAGCGTTTTCATAATCTACGAATGCTAAGTACAGCGGAAGGTTGTATTCATTGGTTTTCTAAATTAAGATTTTAAGCGCATGTAGATGGTAGATTGTGCTGTATCCTTTCCTGAATCCAGCCTGTTCCACTGGTTGGTAGTTATCAAGTTTATAGGTTAGTCGGTTGTTTATTATTCTTGTGAAGGTTTTATATAGTTGTGACAAAAGGAAAATTGGACGGTAGTTGTTTAGGTCTGTTCGGTCTCCTTTCTTATGTATTAAGATTGTGTTGGCATTTCTCCATTGTTTAGGTATTTTACCTTCAAACAGACATTTGTTGAACAGTATTTTTAGCATTTTTTTTTTATCGTGTCTCCTTCTTCTTTTAGCAGTTCCGCCAGTATTTTGTCCTCACCTGCCGCTTTATTTCTTTTCATGTCGTTTATGGCTTTTTCGATTTCATCTTCAGTTATTTCTGGTAATACCTCCGAGCCAATATTTTGTATTTTCCTGGAGAGATTCTGTTTAGATGATAGTGGTGGGTCATTTTTAGAACTGTATAGGTCTGTGTAATATCTTTTTGTGATTTTTACTATTTGTCCTAGTTGTAGTATTAAATATAATATTAAAAATACCTGGACTCGGTACTGACACGGAACAGACACGTCACGAATATGTTTAAATCAACCTTAATTCGGCGCTGTTCAGAGCTTCTTTGAATATGCATTCAGAGTACAAGTTAAAGAACAATTGAGACATGACACAGCCCTGTCGCACACCTCTTTGTATACGGACGCTTTAAGTAGTGTGGATGGAATATTTTAAAGTTGATTCTTGGTTCCAATAAAAATTTTGAATTATGTGAAAATCTTTTCCATCTACCTTTATTTTCTGTAGTTCATAAAACAATTTTATATTATGGACTCTATGAAAAGCCTTCTTATAGTCAATGAAACAGATACATACTTTTTTTCTGGTGAACTGCGGGAACTTTTCTTTGGTAAAACTATGAATTCTGAATTAATTAAAAAACATGTTAGTAGTTTAATGTGGTTATCATCTATTGGTTTTATTACATCTATTTCTATTTGCTCCAAATAGTTAATATCCAAAATGTTTGAAGGATTTTTAAACTTAGGGTATTGACACAAGGAACATGATAATGTATCTATTGTAATTTTATACTTCAATTACCTACTGAACACGACCTGTATTTTGTGTCAATAAGTTTTGTAACAGGCTACAACTACCAAGATTAATTTATTATTTATTACAAGAACGATAAAAAAAGTGAAAAACTAACATTATATTTTATGCTACGTATTCTAAACTATAACATATTCAATTGTGAATTTGTGGAAATTGAAACGTCAATAAACGTATTTTTATCTTTAATTGTGGCTTATTCCCAGTTTAATAGTAAGTTTAATGCCACAAGAAAATAGCTTCAGAACAATTTAACATATTCCGAAAAAACGCTTTTTAAAACGTGACAGTTATAATCCAATATCTCACTGTAATGTTTTATTATATTAATTTGAAGTTATCTCTAGCTTGATTATCTATTAATATTTTTAAATTGAAATATTTTCATTAATTGTTATAAAATACAAATCAATGTATGGGTACTTAATTGAGATGATGGAAAAATACAAAATTAATATGAGAATTTTTTAAGATGCACCTTTAAACAAATTTAATGTGACTGATTGATCAAGAAAGCTCGATAAGGTTTTAGTTTTTAGTATACTCAAAACTGACAGTCTGTCGCACAGCTCTGCTTTTAGCCGGTTGAATATAATATTATTGTTAAATTGGCAACGGTGCTCTTGAAATTACAATGACACCTGTGACAAGATCAATGTACACAACTTAAAAAACACGATTTTTGATTATTGAAGAGTTGTACCAGTTTTTTATACGGCGAACGGTACATACGGTTGCCTTCGATCTTATAAACATATATTATGTATTTTTTCCCTTGTTGGGAGCTATGCCAATACCTTTTACCTTTATTTTACTGTTAACTCGCATTAACCTTTTTCTTGTTGTTTTAAACGTTCTAAACGTTTGGCATTCCTTTCATCAGTATACCTATTCATGAATCTGCACACGTCCTATTGTAAGCGCTTCATTAACAATTAAGAAAAATAGTTTTTTAAAACAAAGTAATCCCAAAATATGCATAGGGACTTAATAAAAAATAAGTGTGAACTTAAATTTAAATATTTTATGATTTCAAAAATCACATTTTTTCCTTTTTCATTTTGACCCTTGAGTATCTTCCCTTTTTGTTTTAAATTTTAAATTGTTTGTAACTCAAACGATCACTTTTAGTAGATTACATTTTCAGCATAATTTTTTTAAATAATAATTTTTCAAACACTTCATTAACAATTAAAAACACTTTCTTAAAATAAAATAAGGCAAAAATTCTCATTGGGAGCTAATTAGGCTTAAAGTTAGAGATAACAGGTACAATATCCAAAATAATATTTTTTAGTTGTGTTTTTAGACCTTGGAAATTGCCCTTGGTCATTTTTTACT
The DNA here is from genome assembly GCA_918026665.1 of Diabrotica balteata. NCBI lineage: Eukaryota > Metazoa > Arthropoda > Insecta > Coleoptera > Chrysomelidae > Diabrotica > Diabrotica balteata. The sequence continues at coordinate 98,272,821 of OU898281.1, forward strand.
TTTTTGAGTTTTAAATTGTCTAAGTTTTTTATTAATTGTGTAACTAAAAAACGATCAAATTAAGGAAAAAATTAGAAAAAATTCTTTTTGTTAATTATTATCTTTACTTGAAACATTTCTCCTAACAAAAATATAAAATTGTGTATGAGACATATTTTAGTTTAGTAGCTCCTAGAATTTCTAAACCTAGAATAACTTTCAAACTGATTATATCACAACTATAAAAACTAAATTAAAATAATTTTACTTGTACCCTACTCAATTCACACAACGATATGGATTGTTTCGAGTTATTTTGATTAGTATCATACTCAATCCAAACAAGTAGGCGGCAGAATCGAGAAATACCGCTTTCTTTTTTTAGCATTTATCGAAATCTAAGCCATTTTTCACTGTACCGAAACTTATACAGTGACGAATTCCTAAATTTACTTTCTAAACGTGATAAATTTCAAAATCTGCGAAATAAAAGAGAAAAAATTGAACGGTTGCTTTTGAAACGGAGACATGTGAATAATGAGAATGAGTCGGAATGAAATGAATATTTGCGTCAAGTTTGATGCATACTGTACTTTAAAGATACGTTTTGTGAGATTTAAGCGAAGCCTGAAGTAATTAGAGATATACAATTAAATTTTATGCACGGCTCTTATTTTTTCGAGCGTGCAAATTCTTTAGTGAAATGAATCTTGTTATATGAAACTGAAATTACATTACAGACATTACTTTAATATAAATCTAATAAAATTAACTGTTTCTGATAAAAAACCCAAATCAATATCATAAGTCATTGTACCAGTATATTGATACATACAGGTATGGAAAAATTGATCTATTTAATTATGGCATTAAGACGAGGCAACGAACTTAGAAAAAATGTTATATAAACTTGTATATCCGAGAAAATAACATGTAACCACATGTAATTAAAACTGTTTTAAATTTAATTTTCAAAAAGTCTACATGTATAGCCAAGTAGTAGCCCAATCTATTGTATACTTAATTGCCTTTGGGAGTTCCACAAAATTTCAGGTGTTATACTTTAAAACATCTGAATGATTCTTTGACGAAATTCGTCTAAATTTCCGGCAAGTTCATGGTCGTACCGGTAAATTTGTTGTGTATTGTGTAAAAAATCAAACATCTTCCGTTCATTATGAGCTTTACAGCTATCTTGTTGCAACTAAATTTTAGACATATTACTAGATAATGCTCAAACTGCTGGATTGATTTAATTTCTCAGGAGATCTACTTAGTTAGGATATTAGTGCCCATAATGAACAAAGGGTCAATTACGTTGTCACAAAATATCAGCCCAGATGTTGCCTTTTTTACGGTATTGTATTTTGTAAGCAACACTCTATAGATTACGAAGGTAACAAATGAATTGTGATGATCAGTTAAAGAAAAAGAAGGCCCATCTGTAAACAAGATTTTTTTTAACCAAATCTTTGTCACAATTAATACGATTAGTCACGTAGAGAATATGAAATGTTACTTATCCTTTTTTTTAATGAGGTATGACCTTTTCCTTTTCCAATGAAAAAATATGGCAGCATTCTGATTTTCATTTTGGGTGCATCTGCTTCCCTAAAATAATGGGATTCACTTCTGTAATGTAGATAAAATTTATTAAGATAACAGCTGGCCGTCTATTGAATTGCCTGTATTCTGAAATTATCTGATCTAGGGTATAACTGCGCCCTTGGAGGTATTGTATTGGGAAAGTATCCTTCGTTTTTGGTGTGTTTTTTTTAAACGATACTATCACGATGTTTATGAGAATAGCAATATTACGCATTTTTTTGGGACATAAAAGTCTACGGTAAATTCTTACTGATATGCAAAAATAGAAGAATGCCTAGAATATTACAATTTGGGCAATAATTCTTTGAGGATAACAGTTTTATTTTTCTATATACCCTAAAAGAACATGTACTATAAAAAGATAACAGTTGCTCATCTACTGTCGGTTTGTAATACATTTCAGAGTTTTTTTTTTAATTTCAGATATATCTCTTACAGCTGCCATTTTATTTGTTGTTCTTCTTTCTACTCTCATGTCTTTATCGCCGAATCGCATCTAACTGGAATTTTGTATAAATCTGTGTCGAGGCACTCTAACAGAACAAATTTAATGATGTAAATAGAAGTCATCATGGCACAGCATTTAAGTAACTTCACAATTTGCCCATTACACGATGTGTTTCGACACCTATTAAAAGCACATACACACTGATTAATATACTTACTTAGAGAATAACAAACACCAGGTTTAGTAGTAATTATATTTTTCAATCGCTGCCGCTTTCTGCTTAAAAGTCACTTGAAATTATCTTATTTTCATCTTCCAAATTCACTGCGATCTTGTCATCGTCTTATAAAATGTTTTCTAATTATTTATCTTCAATTTCTGCAGATTCATTTTGACACCGAAATCGTGAGGAGCGTGAACCATTTCAACAATCTTTCATCTTGAAGATAAAAATGGATAAACCGTCATTTAAACGCAATTGAAATAGACCTCTACACAGATTTTATACTAATTTTTCAGAAATACGTATAAAATCCACCAGCTTAGTTACCTATCAATATCTATTAAATACCTTTAAGATGGTTCGAAACCACATTTCGAAACGACTTGATAAAATTTCTTCCGAAAACAAAATAATCTATCTTTAATATCTAAATTTCTACTTCGACACTTCAAATATGTAATTAATGACCTTCTAGGAAACAATTATGCTAACAACCGTACACAGATAATATAAAAATAAAGTAAACGGGTATTTGGTTATCATATGAGGCAATCACAACAAGGAATATTTGAAAAACTTGACGAAACAATATTCAATCTAATAACAAGTGTGGTCTATACTACTATACTACTATATCATTATACTATACTATACTATACTATACTATACTATACTATACTATACTATACTATACTATACTATACCATACTATACTACTCTATACTATACTATACTATTCTATACTATACTATACTATACCATACTATGCCATACTATTCTATATGATACTATTCCATACGATACTATTCTATACGATACTATTCTATACGATACTATACTATACTATACTACACTATACAATACTATACTATACTATAGTGTACCATTGTATACTACACTATACCATACTATATAGTATAGCATAGTATACTTTACTATACCATACTATAATATACCATATTAAGGTCTTTTGAGGCCAGCACACTTATGCGTTCTAATGACTGACCAATCGGCACAGTTTAAACCAAAGCAAATGCTTAAAACTGAGTTTAAACCCACTAGTGCCTTGTGACTTCATGCTATTCCCCTTAACCACTGATCAGTAATTAAGGACAAGAATAGGTCACGATTAAGTCTGTTTCTTTAATGGTTTTGATGTTTGCTGCAATTCCGCGAAATCGCGATCTTTTATACAACTTGATAAATACGCAATTTGTTTTAATAATCAAGTCACCACTGATTTAAGCAACTGGTTCCAAATGTAAACGACGTATAATACATAATAGTAATCACAGTCAGACTGACGCATAGTTTAGATTTTTTTTTCCATTTAAAACAGTATATTTTTGTCAAGCCTTTCTATAAAATTTCTCTTTTCAAAAATCTATCCTGTTCGTTTTATTCAAACCCTAAAATCATATATTATGGACATTTCTGGTCAAGAAGAATAGCTTATTATATTTTCAGATAAATCCGATTCTAAATAAGATTCTCTTCAAAACCCCGAAATTGAGGAGGTACAATGCAAACAACCTTAAGTCATAAATAAGTAATTTTCAGGGAGGACAAAAAACTTCCTACGTAGCTTTGCTCTGAAAAAGGATAATGAGTTCTAAAAGATGTAATGATAGTATTGGTTCCAAACATGCGATTAAAATACTCATTTTAGTTAGGATAACTAAAAAAAAGTTTAAAAAATTGTTTTGTTTTAGCAATAAGACCTTTTCTACGAACTCAGTGGAAATAATTCGTATCATAAGTAGACCAGTCCTCTCCAAACATTTCTGTCAAAAGTTTGGAGGTCTTCTTTGGAGGTTTTCTTTGGTCGTTTTTTTGGTTTACACATGGTGAAGTAGTAGTTCGCCAGTCTTACTTGTCTTAGATTATTTTTTCATATTTTTTTTTTAGATACAAAACTGTTCCCCTTTATACCTGTAGTTTTTCAAGCCCCTTACCAACACAATCTTTTTGTAGACAAAAACACACAATCTTTTCCCTTTTCTCGGAGGTGTTTAATTTCTCCTTGTATCCGGTAGCGTATTTCAATCCTCTTTAGTTCACTTATTAATTGGATGTCCTTATAGTATTCACTTAGTTTCTTAGTATCAAGTAGTGCAGCAGTAAAAATCAGCTTCTGTTAAATAGTTAAAGAGAGCCGATGATATTTTCACAGTCTTTTTCTGCCTGCTCCTCTGTCCCAGTATAGAACATGGGGTTTTGAGATTTAAGGTCAGTAATGCAAAAATTATAAAATCCAATGTTTCTCTCGTAATTAGTTTTTTGAATTGGACTTTTCGGTAGTGGCTGAATTTGTTTAAGTTCAAAGCCTTTGTTTGTTTGTTAAAGATCAAAGGCTAACATAATGAGGAACATCCATTTTCATGCACTCATAAAACGCCTTTGCTCTTTTTGAATGAATCCGCTTTTTAACCATTAGCTGCGCTTATTCAGCAAACCCTGCTAGTGCACTTTTAATTTTTTCTTTGAGAAGGCTGCACGTACTGCAAGTATAGAAGGCAGGTAACTTAAAACCTATTTAAACTCGTTAAAAAAATATCCCAGACATGCTGCATTTTACTTTTAACTCATTTTTACACTGATAATTATATTATATTTTACTTAGCTTATTAATAATTAACTCACTACTTAGATACAATCTGTTGGACCTCTTTCTGCTGTAATATGATTCAGTTCCTCTGAGCTTGTTTATGTACTCTCTAACACTTTCCTTCTTCAGATTCTTATTTTTTGTAGTGTCACCTCCTACGCAAAATGTCTCTACTACTACCTTTTTTGGATTTGTTTTTTATTCTAGTTTTTCCAAAACCACAACTTTCACATGACTGCGTGAAACATTTTTGAACATACAAAAGTTTTAGCAGCAGAGACAGTTGGAAACAAAAATTGTATTGAGTATTTTGCTCATGTCCAGTTTTTGTTTTGTAATTTTTTACCTGCCTAGGTATATGTATTTTGATTTGTGTTCTATGAATCCGACTGTAATTATATTATCTGGTCTTTGCTTGTCTGGAACTTTATAAAACTCTTCTTTAAAAGTTTTGGTGTAATTAGGCCTTCTTTTTACGTACCTACGCGAGATGTTTATTGTTGTGCTTACAAAGTACAAAAACTAGGGCTCTTTTAGGAGCTGCATATCTGGATTTTTGTTCACTTTTCCTTTTTCCTCCTTTAACTATTCTCTTACTAGTCTCTTCGTAATTACTAATTGTTTGTAAATAAGTTGACAATCTAAACAGTAGTTACAAAAACTTTTATTACAAAACCCTTTCCAGTGCAGTGGAAATAAGTTGATTTGCATGTAAAGGTGCTTTTTAACATTCTGTTACCATTAAAAATAATTTTTTTTTGCATAAATCAGATAGAATAAACCAATTTAGCTAACATAAAATTCAAAACAAAAAATCCAATTAAATATAATGAAACTGATCGATTAATAAAAAAGAGAATAAAAGAAGCTAAGGAGAGAATGTTACATGAGCAGTGCCAAGAACTAGAAGAAATTGAGAAAAAATATGACTTTTTTAACATGAATAAAAGAATTAGAGAATTAACAGGAATGAGAAAACACTTCAAACTAGGCAACTAAGAGATGAAAGGGGTGCACTTATAACAGATATAAACCAAAAAATGCAGAGATGGACACAATATATAGCACAACTATTTGAAGACAAAGAAAGAACAGAAGCACCAAAAGAATTTAAGGATGATACTGGGCCTGACATTATACGAGAAGAAATTGAATATGCAATGAAACAAGCTAAAGATGGTAAATCTCCCGGGCCTGATGAAGTTCCTATCGAATTACTTAAAATTGTGAATACTGAATCTATTGATCTTCTTTTGGATCTATTCAATACCATAATATAGAACAGGTATAATACCTAAAGAATGGCTCCAATCAACATTCATACTGCTTCCCAAACAAGCCAATGCAAAGGAGTGCAATGAACATCGCACCATAGCCTTAATGAGTCATGTCTTGAAATTGTTTTTAAAAGTAATTCACAATAGAATACATAAGAAATTAGATGAAGGCATAAGTAATACACAAATGGGATTTAGGAAAGGTCTGGGAACACGAGATGCACTGTTTGCAGTAAGTGTTCTTTCGCAGAGATGCTTAGATATTAATCAGGAAGTATATGCCTGTTTCATTGATTTTGAGAAGGCATTTGACAGAGTGCAGCATAATCGACTTAAAGAAATTTTATTAAATAAAAACATAGACAGTAGAGACATTAGAATCATCTGTAACCTCTATTGGAATCAAACAGCAAAAGTGAAAGTTGAAAACGAACTGACCAAGGATATCCAGATTCGCCGTGGGGTCCGCCAAGGGTGTATTTTATCACCCTTGTTATTCAATTTATACAGTGAAGCCATCTCAGAATTAGCGCTTGCCGAGATCAGTGAGGGCCTTATAATAAACGGTGAGCCACTTAATAACATAAGATATGCTGACGACACCGTCCTTTTGGCAGGAACACTAGAAGAACTGCAACACCTTTCTGAACAACTAAATATATATTGCAAGGATTATGGACTAAAAATCAATTTGAAGAAAACCAAGTTCATGGTATTTACAAAAGCACAAAACATCAAAGTTAAGCTAGTACTAGATAATACAGAAATTGAACAAATATCTTCGTACAAATACCTTGGAGCATGGATCACAGAAGATACTGATCAGACAAAAGAAATAAGATGCCGCATTGAAATTGCGCGGTCAACTTTTAATAGAATGAGAAAACTTTTTTGTAATCGCGATATCAATATATCGCTCCGGATAAGAATGCTTCGATGTTATATTTTCTCTACCCTTTTGTATGAAGTTGAAGCTTGGACACTTAAAAAATCCAACATTAAAAACCTAGAAGCATTCGAAATGTGGTGTTACCGACGCATTTTGAAAATATCATGGATGGATCGCAAAACAAACGAACAAGTTCTCGAACAGCTAGGAAAACAATGCAAAGTTTTAAATTCCATAAAGATCAGGAAATTGGAATACTTGGGGCACATCATGAGAGGTGAAAAGTACGAACTACTAAGGAATATAATGCAGGGTAAAATCAAAGGTAGAAGAAGCGTAGGAAGACGTAAAATCTCGTGGCTACGCAATCTCCGTGAGTGGTTTGGATGCAGTTCAATTGAACTATTCAGGCGAGTAACCAATAAAATTATAATTGCCAGAATGATTTCCAATCTCCGATAGGAGTGGAACTTGAAGAAGAAAGCTAACATAAAAAGGCATTGGCACATCTAACTCTATTTTGATTTTTGTGTGACTTAAGGCTGTTTGCATGTTACATCCTTATATAGCATTCGGATGATGTACATTTATAAACATATACTAATTACCTAGCTATTAAATTTCGAGAAATAGACTGCTGAAGCTTTAAGTAGCTGGTGGTTGTTCTTTGAGGTGGCAAGTTAGACTTAAACCTCATTTAAATCCAATATAGTCCAATATATCCAAAAAGACTTACTAATAGTAATAATGGAATTCAAGTACTACAGAGTTTTAAATAAAGCACTTAAGCATGAGATCTTTAATTTAATCTTTCTACATAGGTCAAATTATTGTGTAATATATGTACAAACTATTTTTAGCCTACTACATTACCTAAACAGCTGAATATAACCTGTCATAGAAGCTGGATAATATGCCCATAATTCGTACCTCATCGGAAATAAGGCAGTTAACAACTGGGAAATGCGTGTTAGGTTCCATTAACAAACGTAATATAATATAATATATATTGTGTTTTGAAAATCATTTGCTCTACAAACAACTAAATGAGCCAAAAACACATAAATTAATAAATCGGTTGGTTTGTAATGTTTACGAAGTGATTTGTATAAACTGGAGCAGAACATAAAAATTCCCCACAAAATAATAAATCCAGTTTGATATATATTTAAAAAAAATATATTACCAAGTTGTAGTTTAGTGTTAGTTTAGTCTTTTCTTAGTAATTTTTAAATATTTAATTTTCGTAAATAAAAGGCTTTATACAGTATGTTCCGTACTTTAATGTCAAGACTACCGCGACTTTAACGTGATAACGTATCGTTTATTTATGCCATAAATACATTTTTGAAACATTGATTTACACAGTTTTTATTTGAATGGGAATAAGCCACAACTGTTTAAAATAAGTTTATTGACGTTTCAATTTTCACTTCGGAAATCGTTCTCAAAATACAAACATTCATAAATTTAACAAATTTTATTTTGTTTTTTTTTTATTTTCGAACTATTTCCGAGGTGGAAATTAAAACGTCCATAAACTTATTTAAAACTTCAATTGTGGCTTATTCACATTAAAATAGTAATTGCTTTAAGATGCCACAAGGAAATTACTTCAGAACAATATTAATTTAGATACACCCTAAAAATTTGTTAAAAATCTCAACATAGTCTTCTTTTATATCGATTTTTTACTTTGCTAATCACTAAATATCATAGTAAAAACATCTTCAGCCGTCTGGTTTAAGGCTTATCCACGAAAATCCTAACGGTAAAATTCAGTGCGATATCTGTTTCAAAAATATCTTTCTTTACGAAAACAAAATCCATTGACATAGAATATTCTAAACGTCATCTTCTACTATAATTTACCTTTATACCTACTTACAAACCCCTGTGGTGAAAAGTCTTGGGTCTATACAATAAAGCGAGAGGGCGGTCTTCTATTCAGTGCGGTTATGAGGTAATTAGAATAATACGAGTATACCAGAGTAATATTATTTATTGAATAATTAATTCACAACTTAGCAAGGGTACATACAAACAAGATTTTGAAGACAAACTTTTATAAAATTTTATTACCAAATAATGTATAACAAGATATTTTGCGGTCACAGTATTCTTTTGTTATGTCATATTTTTTTTGTTTTTTTTTTTGTTTTTTTTTACTGACAAATTGGCTTTTAACGTAGATTACAGTTTGATGATAAGTATTCTGAAATGGAAAATATTGAGATGCTGCGAATAAAAACATTCATGAAATTAAAATAAAAGGATTTTAGTAGTGCAAGTTATACAATTAGTACTTGAAGCCCAAATCGTGGAAGGAATATGTGCATCAGTTTTCAAATATTTATTATTTACTAGATAATTTCTAAATTGAACCACTTTCACTTCTTTAGGTAACAGTGTATCTACTTTGACAACTAAATAGGTAATTAGACAAAACAATAAGTATTATTAATTTCAAAAACAGGAGTTTAAAAAATTAGAAGGAGGTAGTCCACTAAAACCCATAAAACTGCGGTAAAAAAACATGTTTTTATTTACACGGTTGTGAAACGAGACGATTAACAGAGACATCAAAGAAAGATACGTCGCCGAACTAGATGCAATAAAGTATGAGAATAGAAGGTCCTGTCATGGATGGCATACAACGGAAGCAGCTCAAATGGTACGGACATGTCCAACGAATGAAAGGCAGTAGACTTCCGAAACAAGTACCTGTATGAACACCTACAGGAATCCAGAAGAGAGGACTATCTTAGAAAACACGGATGAAATGAATAAGAAACTCAATGAGCTTGAAAGAACTTAAAGAACAATGAAACAATTGAATTGAACGAAAAATGGACGTCGGAAGACGACATTTATAGGGTTTATATCATATTATAGGTACATTATTATTATATCATATTATATATATTTATATAATATATTATATACACGATATTAAAGCAGATGACAATCTACATCATTACACAGTAAAGACCCAACAATAATAGAAGTGTCAAATGTCGTCCTAAAGCTCAAAGACAATAAAGCTACAGGAATCGATTAAATTTGTTGGGAAATGTATAGAAACGGTGGTGGTCAACTTTTTGCAGTAACCCATAAACTAATAGTACTTATACGGCAGATTGAATTGGTACCAGAGAGTGGCTAAATGAAATAATACGCGTTGAATAAAAAGGGTGATCAACATGCTAGCAGCTGCCTATAACATCTTAGGCAATGTATTGTTTGAAAGACTTAAAAATTTTACAAAGAATATTGTTGTTCAATATCAATGCGGATTTACTTCTGCAAAATCAACTATACAGCAAATTCAAGCACATGGGCAGATTCTAGAAAAGTCACTAGAATATAACATAGATACACACTATCTCTTTGTCGACTTTGAAGGAGCCTACGACAGTGATAAAAGAACTGCATAAAAGAATTGTATAATAAAGTGATAGACTTTGGTTGGGATCCCACCGAAGTTAGTTAAGTTGATCCAACTGACAATGCAAAACGTAAGCTCGTGCGTTAGAATTGAAGGAGCAAACTCTATGTGCTTTGACGTTAATGATGGTCTAAGAAAGGGTTGGGCGCTGGCGTGTCTTCTCTTTAATGTTGTCTTGGAAAAGGCAACCAGAAAATTAAATATTAGAATGAATGTAACTATTTTTAATATAAACATGAGAGACAGGCGTAGTGTTTTACAAGCCTTACGGACGCGGCAAGTGAATTAGGACTTGTGGTAAACGAGGAAAAAACCAAATATATATTAGTTTTTCAATAGAGAATTCAAATTAACAACCATACCTTTGAGCAAGTCAAAGAATTCACATATCTTGGATCGCTAGTAAACGCAACAAACACGACAAGCGACGAAATAAAAAGGAAGCATAGCAACATCAAACAGAACTGTTCACGGTCTCCAAAAACATTTAAAAAATAAAAATATAAAACGTGCAGCAAAGCTCGATATATACAAGAACTTAACAAGACCGGTTTTGATATATGGGGCTGAAACGCGGATCTTATCTCCAAATGATGAAAGACTTCTTGGTATTTTTGAGAGAAAAATTTTTCGAAAGATTTTTGGGGCCGTAAATGAAAATGGGGTATGACGTCGAAGATACAACTTTTATTGTATTTATTGTATATTACAATTAACGATGATATATACATGGTTAAATACCAAAACCTCGTAATTCAAAATTTACAACTTTTTAGTAGAGCAAAAAAACTTCGCTGATTAGTACATGTGTTTCCTTTTGCTTTTTTCTTTTCTGATGTAATAATTCAATAAATGTATTTCTGTTGTAATAATTAAATAAGTACTGTATATCTTTATATAAATGATTACTGAATAAGTAATTAAATAACCTCTAGTACTCCATTACTAGAGGTTTGCGATCACTGCATCAAAATCTTTTCTATTCTGCGCCGCTCTTAATACTTGTTGGACGTTCATGCCTGTCCAAGTTCTAATGTTGCATAGCCATGACATTGTTCTTCTGCCTACTCCGCTTCGGCCCTCTATCCTTCTTTAAATTAGAATTAGCAACAAAACGATATTGTTCCGATGGTAAACTGGTACCAATTTTCTTACGAAAACTTGTAAAAATTAACATATTAAGATTAAGAACTGCTGTTACAAAAGCAACTGAATATCATGGACAGTCAGATAAACCAATATATGATATATCTAATAGTCATTAAATATATTAATACATATCTTCATGTATTTGGAAACTATTCGATTTGCACAGATTATTTTTGTCACAGAAAGTCATTAGAAACAGATTATAAAATGCTAATGAAAGAACGCAACCTCTTGAAAGATATTAGCTCATGTGCAGCAAGAGTAAAATTTCATGCAAATAGTCTTATAAATAATATGGGTACCAATTAAACCAAAAATAAATTTTTGAAAGAAAATTATCTTTTCATGAATTATTTAAACAAACTAGACTATTTATTAATTAATGAATATATAAACAAATTACATATTTGTAATGTACGTAGAAATTACATTAAATTAAATTAAAAAAGAATGATCAAAATCCATTGAGTAGATCCGGACATATAGAAACGGTATATATCGGTATTTAAACTCCATGGATTTGTAGGTTCTTCCTAGTCACTATTTGGACTACATTTTTGAAAATTCGTAGAAGGTCCTGTAAAGGTACAATGTTTGTGCAAATTTTTTAACATAAAATACAAATCCCATTCTTTAACACGGCGTCAATAAGGTTCCTTAATTATTATAAGAAAATTAGCTGTGAATTAACAAAACACATGGCTAACTTTAACCCAAATTAACCCAGGCCAACATTTTTTATCGCAACAACATTCAAAGCCATTAATTAACTTTTCAACTTACAAAAATCGGCATTTTGAAGCTTTGTCAATATTCTAAAAAATAAAATTTTGTAATTTTATGTTAAGTATGTAGCTTTCTAATGGAGTTCAAAAATATAAAAAATCGCGTTTTTGCATTAAATTGTTAATCATTAAAAAATGCCTCCGAACTTAGGCTACGAAACAGGTAGGTTTTCTTCTTATAGGTCTACAAAAACTAAAAAAGTTGTCAGCTACCTGGATTATTGAGTATCACGAAAAAATATTTATTAACCTGGATTAATATGACTGGACAAGCAAGTGACGAAACAAACTTCATATATTATGTAAACTTTACTAAGAAAAACGTTCAAAATAAATATTCCAATAAATATAAATAATCAATATCCATATTCAAATACTGAAAAATATTTGGGTATTGTCCAATAAATATAAATAATCAAATTACATATTTAAATCCTACAAAATATTGGGGTATTACTGTGAGCTCATGTAATAAAGAAACGAATATATTAATTCTGATTGAAATACCTCCCTCGAGGGGTACAAACTTCTTACCTATCCGTCGGCGAGAATCCAGAAACCATCGACAAGGACAGCCTGTACTCACCGAGAGGGAGAGTAACATTTAGCAGAACTTTGAGATTTTTTAAAAGGTTTATACCAAATGGCTGCTTTGTGTTACTTTTTATGTTAAAAATAAAAATAGATTCGGAAAGTGGTTCAAATTCTGTAATGCCCTATTTCAAAAAAAAATTTACGTTTATTTTAACCAAAAATATTCGAAAAAAAAAAATGTTTAAACAATTCATTAATTTACAACCAAATAGTCCACTAGAACTTTTTAAGACCTTTCATATAAAAAAACGAATCATCTCAATATCTGCCATAGTTTTTGCGTTAATTCATATAAACTTTTACATTGGAATTTAGTTATGCCCATAATCGCGAGGAACGACCTTAATACCTGACTGATATTTTTGTGACACGCTGTAACTATAACGTACGACTTACTTATTAAATTTAAACCATTATAATATGTGCAGAAAAGAATTAGGCATGCCATAATATTTGTCATTTTTAAAAGAGAAGGACGATATAAGTAGATCCAAGATTTAATAAGAAAAGGTTCAGGTTCCAGAGCTAATGGCCAAAAATTTTAAACGACACGTTTTGAGCTCAATCTTATTTAACTAATTTAATTAAGGAATCCAACAAAATTTGCTTTTATTAAAATTTTGTCTAAAAATAACTAAACTTCCAAATGAACGAAAGTTCTCATTAAAAATGTAATATCTTATAGCTGCTCCAGAATCACGATAATAATCCTCTAAAAAACGGAATTTCAGAATAATTAGGTACATCCTTTGTGCGTCTAAAGTACATTAACAAAGCTATTTTCATTAGGTAGGAAGTCAAAATGGCTGCCGTTTGCATATTATATTCTTTTAAATGAGTTGAGTATTTGCGTCTGTTGGTGTTGGCATTGCTAACGTCACCGCATCGGGATTTAGAGGATTTGCTATAATCCTTTCGTGGAAGCTGGAAAAAATTCAACATATTTATGCATGGATTTTATTTCAGTTTTCTAAAGGGTTTTAACTGTAATTCTAAATAAATTATTTCTGAATGGATAGATAATCTTTAAAACCCAATTTAGGGAAATAAAATTTGCCTCATCTATCAAAAGCCTTAGTCCGTTAAGACTGTTTTAATTAACAATGTGGTGATTGTAAAAGAGATATTGTATTCGCTTTTACATTAAAATACACACAATAAATAAAAGTATTATATATTATACGCAGATAGTCAGTAACAAGCATTTGATAGAGTATGCAGGGACAGACTTTGGACAGCGATGCAGGAACTTAGCTTGCCAAAAAAACTAATCAGGTTGATACGGATGTGTATGGAACGGTTACGATGTAACGTGAGAGTTGGACAACAATACTCGGAGACATTTGAAATAAACAATAGACTAAAACAGGGAGATGCACTTTCACCATAACTCTTTAACTTAGCTGTGCAACACATAATCAAAAGTGCAAGAATCGAAAAACCCAATACAGTATTTCATCGAAAAGGATCAAAATTACTACTGGCATTTGCAGATAATATCGATCTAATAGGAAACACACGATTAAGAATGAAGGAGACTTTCGTGAGTTTCGAGAAGGAAGCAGAGAAGATGGGGCTCCAAATCAACGAAAACAAGACGAAATATATGTATATGAGCAGCAATTAGTAAAGCAGAGATGAATCGGTCAGAACATCACCATCGATGACTTTAACTTTGAGCGCGTTAGAGAATTCAAGTATCTTGGAATAACAATAACTGGAGACAATAACGGATCACAAGAAATAAAAAACAGGATTCCACCGGCAACAGATGTCTTTTTGCCCTCCAAAACCTTATACAATTGAAATAACTAACACGACGTACGAAGATACTAGACTATGTGTTTGGAAAAGAAAAATCCCAAGGAAGATCTTTGGTCCTGTGCTGGATAAAGCATCAGGACAATATAGGATAAGAACTATCAAAGAGCTCAAAGAACTTTACCCAGACGCCAACATCATTAAAGAAATAAAGTCCAAAAGACTTTAATGGGCAGAATACTACAGAAGACATTCTGACGAACGAACAGTAAGGCTGGTGTGGGAGGAAGTCCCAACTGGAAGGAGACCACGCGGACGCCCTCGTCGCCGGTGGCGAGATAATATAGCAGGAGAACTAAGCACTATGGGCGTGGAGAATTGAATGGAGGTTGCTCAAGACAGAAAATAGTAAAGGCAAGTTGTCGAGTCGGCTAAAACGCACGAAGGATTGTAACGCCACGGAGTAAGTAAGTAAGTAAGTAAGTAAGTAAGTAAGTAAGTAAGTAAGTAAGTTAGTCAGTAACCACAGAGCCCTGAATATATACTATTTTACATTATTTTTTATTGTTACATTGTATGTTTACAATCTACTCTATACACAGAGTAATTAGTAAATAGTCTGTAAGTAAATTAATGCCAGTTAGGTACCGTCCATTCACGGTTCTCTAAGTATTATTGGGGTAGGTCTTCTGGCCATACTCTCTTTAATCTTTTTGCGGCAAGTGGTTGGGTGAATCAATTATTTATCAGTTCGTTGTTGTGATTAGTGGTGCGATTTTTATATTTTATTCAGAGATTCTTTATTATGTCCTTAAGTAATGAGATGTCCAAATCATTGTGAAGTGTTTGGTTAGATACATACCATGGAGCTTTACTTATCATAGAGAGTATTTTGGATTGGAATGTTTGAAGTATCTTCGTATTTGATGGTTTATTACAGCCACATAGTTCTTTTCCATATGCGCAAACTGGTATAAGTATAGCATTGCACATAAGCAGTTTATTTTCAAGAGATAACTGAGACCTTCTGTCAAATAGCCTGTTCATATTTTTTAGTTTAAGATTTAGTTGTTTCTGTTTAGTTTTAATGTGCGTTGTCTATATAAGTTTTTCATCCAGATGCAATCCCAAGTATTATTGAGATGTATTATTCATATAAACTTGTAAATATGTAGATTTTCTTGTCGTAAAAGTAATTTGTACTGATTTGCTAGCATTCACACTAATCTTCCATTGCTTAAGCCAGCTTTGTAATTGGACTAAATGATTTTGTATTTTTGTGATGCTACTTTGGGGGCGATATTTACTGTAAATATTCCCTGTGTCATCGGCAAAAGCAGCTAAGAAGGTATCATTGCTGGTTGGAACGTCTGCTGTAAAGATCAGATACAGTAATGGGTCTAAACGCTACAATGAGCTACGTCAGATTTTATGATGCGGTAATTTAAGTAGCTGTCTTTAATTTTGAAAAAGACTGTAAGACTTGTACACACTTCTAAATAGGTCTAACTGGTAAGCAGGTTTTGTATGTTTTCAATAAAATTGATAGTGTGTAAAATATTTATTTTACACACTATCAATTTTATTGAAAACATACAAAACCTGCTTACCAGTTAGTCTTTAATTTTGACTTGGAAGATACGATTTTAGTATAAAGTATATATAGTTGGTCTGTTATTACTGATCAAATATATAACAGGCATTTGATAGAGTGTGGCATAAAGGTCTCCTCTACAAAAATTACTGGTATAGTTTCTGTTTGTAGAGACAACCTTCATGCTATACTCCGTCAAATGCCTGTTATATATCTAGAAACACTCCAGCGCAAAACTTTTTCTCTTCGAGAGTTGTTTTAATTATATTTACTATTTAGTGGCACTGTTGGATAGTTGAGTGTTGACGTCTAAATCCGAATTGGTGTTGTAGTTTAATTTTGTTTATGGAAAAAACTTGCTCTATTTTATGTAATAGTAGCCTTTCCAATTCTTTCGACATTATTGGGAACAGACTTGTAGGTCGATATGAATTTGCTTGCGTTGCGGGCTTAACAGGTTTTGAAATCATAGTAACATGAGTAAATTTCCATTGTATTGGAAAGTATCAAAAAAGTAGTATGCTGTTGTATATTATTGTTAAGGCTGTTTTAGTAGTTGAAGCACACTGCGATTTGAAATGGGGGTATCACTTATTTTTCTACACTGCTTACGCCAGACCATCTGTACTCATTGGCGCCGGCCGACGAGTAGCTTAATGACAACAAATGCATTATTCTTCATTCAAATTAGTTTTAACATAAACTAGCTGACCGTACGTTCATGAGATTTGACGTCATGAAGGCGATAACGATGAGTCTAAGCGACAATGATTAGTAACACGTTTCACTATTAGATTTTAGTAATTTTTATCAATGTACTTGGAACTATACAAAGTTGGAACATGCTTTTCCCGATTATTATTGGACACAGAAAGTTGAAAAAAAATCAACGATTACAGAAAAAAAACGCTTTCAAGCGATGGGCGTAGAAAGTGTGGTTATTACAGAATGTTAAACAGTATAATCCAATTTTTCAACAGAAGTTTCAAAAAAATAAAAAAAAGTAGAACCATCATTTTAAAGGCAACATAATTTCAAATAACGTGTCCAAATGTCGAGATATTTTGTCGGTAAATAACAGTGAAAACACTGTCCCTAGGTTTTGGTGCACCGATCAAACAGCCTTAATAAAAACACTGCTTTTCTCGGTAGCTTCTGAAGTAATTCTCCTGTTATCAAATCATACCAGGAGCTTACTAGGATTTAGCATTTTTATTTGTTGCCGAACCTATGTCGGAGTAAATGTTGTCAGAGGAAGCGATGGTTGACATGAAAATTGTAGGTACATTCTTATATCATCATCTTTATCGTTATTAGTATCTGGTGCTGTGAATACAGTTGCAACATGCTTTGCGAATACTGTTGTTTTTTCTGCATTTGTACGGGCTTAGATCATATCTGTTTTTTTTAAAAGTGAATTTATTATTGTCGGTCGATTTTTTTATTAGCTTTCCATATAGAGTAGTCTTCATGTGAGAGGTTCGAAACATAAAACTAAAAAGAGTCGTTTTTTTTCTTCATGTAATGCTCTATTAAGTCTATGACTTATCCTGTTAAGGTACGTTTTATTTATTGGATTTCTCATTGTCATATGCGTCGAGCTCTTCTTTTTTCTGCTACAAGTTATTTTATATGGAGGGGATATTATGGTTTTCTTGCATACTTTTTTTGCCACTTCCTACTACTGCCACTACTGGAGTGTTGCTTCCCATTCTGTTGGTTGTAAAACTGTTGTTAAAAATAGTCTACTGCTTTCTCTACATCTTGGTTTTCTCTTCTTATATCTAGTCTAACCTTTGTATTTACAGAATTTTCTACACAAAAAATTTAAGTTTGTTTCTTTAGTTATAAGTTTGTATGGTGTTCTTCATATTATGTGCGTACTTAAACTTATTATTATTAAACTGTGATCTAATGTTAAATCAAAGTTTGACTCTAGTGCACTATGGATGTCAGCTATCCCTTTTGTTATACAACAAAATCTACCAAATCTGGGATTTTGTTGGAATCCGTAGGCCAGTAATAAGTATCTTAATTCTCCCGTTAATTCGGTTCTCCCGTTAATAAGTATCTTAATTTGTTTTGTTGGACAATATTTATTAATGCTTGACTTTAAGTTCGATTAACCTGCCACTTTATGTGGTGTGTGAGCATTCCAGTTTCCTGCTACTATGAATTTGGATCCAAGAGTTTGTATGAAATCATGATACTATTCCCTTGAAATTGGATATCTAGGTTAGACTGCATAGTGTTTAATTTTTGATTTAATAATAACGGTAGAACCTGCATGTGCTCCTCCGTATGTATGGTTTGCATAATACACAGTATAGTACGGTATCTTTATGACCGTTCTTTGTGTAGCATGGCTTTCAGATATTAATAGAATGCCTCTATTCTATTCTTAAAAACAATGATATCTCTAGTATATGGTTTAAAATGCCGTTAGTATTTTACAACGCAATTCGAAGTTACTTGCTATTTTGCTATTTTGTTAATGACTGTAGTTAACAAGGTTATAATCAAGCTAGTTTGGTTTAAGGGTTGAGAGAAAATATTTTTGAATTTATTTAGGAAATTTGATAGTTGATCTACTAAATAATTGTTGTTATTTTTGTTATCTGCATTTATGTTTCCAATAGCAGCATCTCTATAACTGATTCTGTTGAAATTCTATACATGATGTTGGGTAGGTATATTTACATTGGGACTGTTGACAGGATTTTGAGTGGTAATTTGTTTTTATTTGTCATTGTATCTGACACAGTAATTCACGATAAATAAAACATTATCTGGTTTCTCTGTTTCTCTTTCTTTTTTATGTTTGTTGGTGTCTTGCAGTTCTTTGTGTTATGTGATCCAGCGCATTTTACGTAATTATATGGTTTTTATACAGTACGTTTTAGTGTGACCATATTCTTTACCTCATGTACATTGTGGTATATATTTCTTTTAATTCCCGGTGGTTCTAACCTTATTTAACAATGTTTTATGTAAAGTAGTTTACCTATTTCTTTCGTTCGAGACTTGAGGTCCACAAAAAATAATGGTAATGGTTGTATGACTTAATCTGTGTCTGACATTTGTGACATTATTTTGAAAGTTATATTTTTATATAAGAGTGAGAGGGGACGTATTTTTCTTCTTCCATCTATTAATTTTACATTTTGCTGCTATCAATCGGTATGTCATTTTCGTTCATTTATATAGGTGCCTATGGCTTGTTGATATCCATATAGACACCTTTTTGCTAGTTAATTTGTTGCTAAAATACCGATAGAATTTTCTTGTTATTTTTTGTATTTTTCTCAATAATGCCAACGTATGATCTTTCAGTAGCATTTTCGTCAGCGAGATTTACCTATCCAATTATCAGTGGTTATTTTTCTCTTAGTTCCACGAGTTTTTACTGGCCACGTTACAAATAAACCACTAAATACAAAAACAACGAAGAAAATAGGGTAATAAGATAGCTAAATAGTATATTGTGAGATAAAAATATAGCAAAAAAACATAAACACATAATATATAACAGCATCATAAAAAATATAACAACTCATATCAGTGAGTTGTGGCCGCTGAAAGAAATAACTCTTAAAACTTGAGGCAACCAAAATGAATTTTTGGATACAATGTGTACATAAGTATTCTGGTATATTATAGTAAGTTATAAATAATAGAATTCGAGAAATTATAAATAGCGGACATAAAAATAAAATTAGTGTCATTAGAATTAACGAATTCAGATAGTGTAGTCAAGCACAGTAAGTAATCAAATCATTTAGCTAAACAGTTACTGCGTTGGACACCACAAATTCAAAAAAGTGAGAAATACCTAGACCAAGTTGGATAGTGGGCATTGACAGAAAGATCAGAGAAAGATTTAATGCGACATCAACTTGTAGAAAGGTAGAGCGGAATAAAAACTAGAAATCTAAAGTCGCCGGAGAAAGTTTTAACCGGATTTTATGTTTATAGATATCTATTAAATCTCTATCGTATTAACGTACTCATAAATTAAATGTATCGGTTTTCCTAATCATTGCCATATAATTGGAAACATTTAAAGCTTTTATGAAAATATAATTTTTACCTCCTTCGGGGCAGTATATTAATTAAAAGCAAATCACAACAATCACTAATGAAGCCAATAATTGATGAACGTGTTATATACTCTGGCATGTTCCCACCGGTCTTCGTAACAACCCTTTTGAAAATGTGAGATGAACGGTATATAAACAGGAAAAAATAATAATTTATTAGGAAAACGATTTATCGAGTTCGGTGTTATAAAGAACGGGGTGTCTATTCAAATACGAGGTATCTTCCTTAAGTTGTCGATAAAAATAGGAAACTAAAAGTGTTTATAATTTACTGTAGTAAAAGTGAATTATCTAAGCAAATGACAATTTTTACAAAACAATACTACAATTAAAAAAACTAAGGTACTCTATTAAACATGCGCGACTCTATTAAAGCGTGACAGACAGAAGAAAGAATGGAATAATGGAAATTATGGATGAAAGACGTAAATTCAAAAATAAAAATGCAGAGAAATACCAGCAGATCCACAAAACCGTAAAAACGAAAATTCGAGAAGCCAAAGAAAAATGGTCTTCCAACGAATTCAGGGAAATAGATCAATACGAACAGAAAAACGACAGTTACAATATGAACAAAGAAATAAAATCAATGACAAACCAGAGGAAATTCAAAAAGTCATCCAACAGCATAAAAGATAGCGATGGAAATCTTATCTCGGAGTCATCAACGATCTTAGAAACATAGAAATCATATATAGAAAAATTATTTGCATCTGACAGGACTGATGATCATCTATATGGGGAAGGAGAAACAGGACCTTCAATCCTTAAATCAGAGATCGAAGATGCCATTGCAGCATTAAAAAACAATAAGTCAGCAGGTCTGGACAGTGTACCCTGCGAAAGATTAAAGATCCTATGTAAATCAGATAAACAGTTCCTTGCAAATATAGTTGTACTTTTACACAACATATATAATAGCGGTAAAATCTCGGAGAACTAGTTGCTGTCAACATTTATAATAATCCTGAAGAAACCAAATGCCCAGATTTGTGATAACTACCGGCTTATAAGCTTAATCAATTATGTCACTAAAGCGTTCACTAAGATCGTTCATAGAACAATATATGATAAATGTGAGTCAAATATTGATAGATCGCAGTTTGGTTTTTGGAAATCTTTTGGAACTAGAGAAGCTGTTTTCGCTCTCCAGGTGCTTATACAGCGGCGTAAAGACATTTATAAGGATGTTTATATGTGCTTTGTAGATTTCAGAAAAGCATTTGACAATGTCAATTATGAACAATTGATAGATATTCTGCGAAAGACATGTATTGACGACAAAGATATTCAAATTGTGGCAAACCGATACTGAGGTCAAACAGCAAGAGCAAAGATTTGCAACGAACTCACTGGAAGTGTGCAGATTAAAAGAGGTGTCCATCAGGGGTGTTATGAACCAACGTAACAACGGCGAGTTATGAACAATATAAGATATGCCGACGACACGGTGATTCTTGACAGTACCGTAGACGAATTACAACGGATAATGGAAAATGTTTATTCAGTTAGTGAGGAATACGGCCTGTGCTTCAACTTCAAAAAGACAAAGTTGATGCTGATAAGCAAAAAGCAACAACCTGCACGAATTACGGATAAGTAACATACTAATTGACCTTGTAGAATCCTATGTGTACCTTGGCACCAACGTAAATGCAAAATGGGGAACTGGCCACAGAAATTAAGGCGAGAACAGAATGAGCTAGAGCAGCATTTAACAATATGAAAAAGCTCCTCATAAGCAAGTACTTATCTCTTCCCCGAAAACTCCGTCTAGTTAAATGCTACATTTTTTCGAGCGTACTATATGGTATGGAGGCCTAGATGCTGACAGAGACGCTCATGAGAAAACTAGAAGCATTCGAAATGTGGGCGTATCGACTTATTCTTCGTATATCCTGGACCGAACATGTCACCAACATAGAAGTAATCCAAAGAACCGGAAAGGAGAAAGAAATCGTGAACACAATGAAGCAAAGAAAGCTTGAATATTTAGGCCACATATTGAGACACGATAAACACCGTCTACTGCAATTGATTGTCCAGGGGAAAATAGACAGTAAGCAAGGGCTAGGCAGAAGAAGACACTCGTGGCTCCAAAATCTGCGGAAATGGTTCGAGCTCACAGCGGTCGAACTATTTAGAAGCGCCGCAAACAAGATCAGAATTGTCAACGTTCGTAACGGACAGGCACTTGAAGAAGAAGAAGAAGGCACTTATTCTTTAAATGTATGTAATAATTTTAATAAAACATATAATAAAAATTATAGTATATTAAGAATACGTCAACATAATTTACTCTAGTTTGTGTATATTGTCAGTACTAAATTGCATTCACATTGGTCGTAAATATTAAATTTATCTGACTTGGCCCATTGTTAAGACCAGCCCAGAGCGATAAGCAAACGAGGTAGACAGAGTTGACCTTTTGACAATTAACACTGACTAGACGGCTCTCTACTAGAATCGAGATAGCCCGCACATTTTTAAAAATGAGGTCATTCTTCTGTAATGATAACTTGCAACTTCAACTTAGAAAGCGTATGGTTAAATGCTACATTTCGTCAGTCCTCTTATAAAATGTCGAAGCATGGACATTAAAAATATCCGCCATGGCTTCGTCCATACATTTGGTGGAACTGGAATCTTTACATTTTTTTTTGTTTCTATGGAATTTGATGTAATTCTTTTTACTGTGGTTAGAGAGGTATTTTCGTCAAATGACATAATTTCCCTCGTAGCGGAAGTTGTGTTAAATAAAATCAAAAATTGTAACTACAGCAAATAGTCTGTTGTACAATAAAAAAAGTCCTCTTTTAAGTATGGTACTCTATATAGTTTTTACAATTTGCTTTGCATCTACAGATAAATGTTTCTTTTTTTACCAGAACACTAGAAGAAGCCCCATTACTATTAACCTACGGACGCCACATAATGATAAAAAGCGTAATGAATAAAATAAGTAATACTACTTAACACTTTGCTTGATACATAAAAACAAACAAATTTTATCAAGAACTCGTATTTAAATCGTACATCTAGTTCAATACTGCCACAACTCCAAAAATTCCAATTTTGAGTTAAGGCTTTAACCCTTAACTTGACGGTGTGCACTCCAGGATACGTTATTTATTAAATTATACTTCCTCTACATAAACTAAGTTTGCCGCAAGATTTTAAAAGTACCCTCTTCCTATAGCATTCGGCTAACCAACAAATTAATTTGAATACCATACACAGAGTTTTGGCACAATTAGAGAGTGTTTTATGTAGACGTGCTCAAAATGACTTCCAAAAAAGTGGTAATTTGTGTCATTCGGTAAGTAAATTAATTTTTTATGTGTTAATAGTTATTGTATGGATTGGCAAACTATAATTATAGTTAATTGGGTCTTCATGAAATAATTGTATAAAATAATATTCACAATTTGTCTATAAACAAACAGATAGGATCACTTTGAAAAGTAGTATCTAGGAAGACACATTGCCAGTTAAGCGACAATTTAGTTTGTATCCTCGGGTGTACATTGCCAGGTACTGAAGAAAATTGAATAAGTATCTTTCTGGATACATTACCCGGTATACGGACAAATACTAATTGTATCTTATTAGATACTTTGCCCATTAGAGGATTAACAGAAAAGTGATAAAAACATTTGGTATATTATGCTTGTAACGATTTGTTCTATAATTTGCGATTTATGGTATACAGTCAGATTTAAAAATTTATTTTCCTTGTGGATTTTTGATTTATTGTATGTACTCCAAAAGCTTGGAATCAAATGCAATTATTGTTGATCTTCATATATATATATATATATATATATATATATATATATATATATAATACATATATGTCATTTGTTTACACATGTTGTAACAAAATAAACATCAAAAACGCTCCATTATTGAAATGTGTGAGATCCTAACAAACCCATCTACAATAAACAAAAGAACTGACATCGACAATTTGAGCCAGGTTTACCGCTTTCTCATCTTACGAAATAAATAATACCAATATTTCTGCGAATATTATTTTTTGCAGAGTTTTTGTGTTCTTTGTTATGTTAAATTTTTTCTGATCTGTATTTCTTATAAACTCTATGTCATCTTTGTATTTTAGAGAACTGATGAAGCTTTAGAAGTATAAAGCGAAACGTCTTCTATAAACCTTATGAAGTAGTTGACTTCTGTTTTATTTTGCCAACCTGAATGACCGAATAAACCTCTGAATTCACTATTATAGTTGAATTATAGTTGAATACTTTATTAATATAAATTGACGGTCGTAGTTTTTACAATATATATATATATATATATATATATATATATATATATATATATATATATATATATGTATATATATATATATATATATATATATATATATGTATATATATATATATATATATATATATATATATATATATATATATATATATATGTATAATCCGAATATGTATATAAATAAAAATTAATAGAGAAAAAGAAGACCAAAAAATGTTTGTAAAATCATGTTATAGTTATATCATATTTATATATATACGGTTTAATTTTGTTGTGTTGTGAAGTTATATTGTTTTGTAAAGAAAGGACACTTTTTCGATTTACGATTTTCAGTTTTACTTTTCAAATTAGCATTTTATTTAAGATTAGTTTAAGTAAATAAAATGTTATATTGAAATATCAAATCTACCTACATTTTTCAAGGATTAATATCGGTTACCAGGAAACAAGTCATTAGTAGATAGTAGAAAGTCTTTGTCTGATATTTTTGTATAATACACAATTTTTGGGTGCAGACACGAATTGGGGATCAAAATAAAATTTTAAGTAAGGGTTTAGCTTTATACCTGAAAAAATCGCGCGAATTGAGGACCAAGACTTCTGATAAGGAAATCATTATACCTACTCAGGTATAAAATATTATTAAAAGTAGGAATCTCAATAATCACAATAATCGTAATAATCACAATAACTATTAATTTCACTCATTTGGACCACCTTTCAATACAGCTCAAAAGAAACTAAATCTAAAATAATATTATAATATTAAATGTTTCTTTACTGATTAAAATCTCGTTCGGTTCGTAATTCGGTGCACTTATTTTGGCTGTTCAGGTAGCGGTCCTCAACTCGAGAACAGCGATTGTTGGAATTGGAATGTGTTGGCTTTTTGGAGAATTGAAAACATATGAATTATGAAATTGCCGTCGTTAATAAAATTTATTTACATATTCGTAATAAAATTCACTAAATAATTTTTTTTTGTTTTAATTAGCTATTTGGATCACAATTAATTTAATTATTGTTTTATCATATTTCAAAATTACAATATCATATTAATATATATATATATATATATATATAATATATATATATATATATATATATATATATATATATATATATATATATATATATATACCCTGTCCATCAATTATCAAACATTACAATGCACATATGGGTGGCGTAGATTTGGCAGGTATGCTATTTGCTATTTATCGAACACCATTTAAAAGCCACAGGTGGTACCTTTCAATTTTTTCCCAAATACTGGATATATAATTCTATGTGTTAACAACGCTTGGATTTTATATCGCGGAGATAATAATTTACTGGAGGACGAAGAAAATGGTATCGGTCTAAAGGAAATTAGAATATTACTTGTCGATTCCCTTCTATTTAAAAATTGAAAAAGGAAATCCGACGGAATTAATACACCGAAAAAAAAGATTCCTACTCACGTCCAGAATATACCTGGAGAAGATGTTAGAAAAGATCTTTTTGGACACTTTTTTCCAACTTTTACAACCAAACGACGATGTCAAAACTGTTGCAAAGGACAAACAACTATGAGTTATTCAAAATGTAGAGCGAGGTTATGTTTAGTGGAATCCCGTAATTGTTTTTATGATTTTCATAACTAATTTTTTTAATTTTTTAACAAATTATAATTATTACTTTTTACTTTTATTTTTTGAGTGTTCTAAGTTTTATTTAAAGTTTTGAATTTAAGCTGTAAAAATAAATGTTTGATCATCTTTGTAGTTTATTGAATAAACTAAATGATAAAATATTATGTTATGTTACTAAAAGTAAATGATAAAATATTATGTTTATGGTTTAAACCCCTACTTTATGGTATCTGTTCATAATAACTGAAGTAAAACACAAATCCACAAAATGTAGTAAAAACATTAAACAAATCTACAATTGTTTTGCTAAAAGTCTTGATAATGCTAAAGACCCTTGCGAAATGCGAAAAAATTGTAGATTTGTTTAATGTTTTTACTATATTTTGTGAAAATTTGATAATTTCCATTTAATCCAACATTATTTAATATATTGGTCCAAACGACAAATATACCTCTTGGCAATGTATCTTTCTAGATACGGAGGTATTTTTCTCATAGCCTGGCAATGTATCTATTGGTCATCAGTACTTGTTTTATAGTATACCTGGCAATGTATCTTGCGAGATACATTGTAATATACCGTACGCCTAGCAGTGTATCTTATGAGATACAACGTCAATAAAACGTCAAAAAAATTAAAATAGAAACAAAAATGTAATTGACTCTGAAAATGGAGCCCTCAAAAGATAATATTCAGTAAGCAAAAACATTTTTCTTACAGCGGTTATGTGCGTGCCAAGTTAAGGGTTAAAAAGGTTGCATATATGATACCCCATCTAATGCAATACAACCTTAACTGAAATATTGTCTTGGATAAGTATAAAGTAAGATATTTCGGTATTACGGTATTTGAAGATCAAGAAAATCTACATACAGACCCTCGCCAAGATGATTACATAGAGCAGGTATATTTTTATGAAACGAGAAACGGTTACTGGACCGGTGAAAAATAAAATAAGAGAACACATAAATTATTTCCAAAGGGTAGAATCACATTATCTTAGAGCACAAACTACAAAGGAATACATAGATGGTTCACTTACTTTAGCTCAAATGTATGGCTACTACAAACTACAGGAAGAGAGTGAAGGAAGGCCTGTGGCTAAAAAATGCACTTACGAGCATATTTTCAAAACTGAGTTTAACATAACTTTCTTTCAGCGAAAAAAAGATCAGTGCGCAATTTGTGAATCATATAAAAATTCTTCTGCTGAACAGCAAGCTACTCTTCATCAAATTTATAATAAACATATCCATAATAAAATTGGAAGCAGAGAAGAAAAAGCACAAGATCTAGTAAGAGCAAGAGATGATTCTCAAGTATTGGTAGCTTGTTTTGATTTGCAGGCGATCCTTCCTACACCTTGTAGAGATGTTTCAAGCTTCTACTATAAATGCCGCCTGAACTGCTTCAACTTTACAATTTTTCAGATATCGACTGGTTACTGTTACTTTTGGCACGAGGCTATTGCTAACCGCGGCTCAAACGAAATAGCTACGTATCTGTTTATCTTTCAAATCATTGTAATGATAAAAACGTTATATTTTATAGCGACAATTGTGTTGGGCAAAATAAAAATAAATTTATAGTTACCATGTATCTCTATGCAATTGGAAAAAATAATGTTAAATCAATCACACATAAATTTTTAACAGTGGGACATACCCAAAATGAAGGGGACGCCATGCACGCAACTGTTGAGAGGCAAAAGAAGAAAATACTTAAAACAGGTCCCATTTATGTTCCTGCACAATGGCCTGTCATCATAAGATCTGCAAAAAAAAAGGGAAATCTTTACAATGTAAAAGAAATGTCAACAGAAGACTTTTATGACTTTAAAGATCTCAATTCAAAAACTGGACGAAATTTTACAACGAATACAAAAGATGAAAAGGTAGTCTGGAATGATATCCAAGTTATTAAAGTTGTCAAAAGCAATCCTGGATCTTTCTTCTATAAAACAGATTATAATGCCGATGAGTTCGAAGAGGTCCATTTTAAAGCATCGACAAGGGGGCGTTCAGCAAACTGTGGAAGCAGTAATCGATTTAAAAAAGGCGTAAATAAAGCCTCCATCGATATCCGCAAAAACCAAGCACCACCTTTTGGAACTGTGCAATAAAAACTTAATACTACCTGTTCATCACAATTTTTATAAGGACTTGGTTAATAGTAATTAAAAAAATGTTCATACACACTTTTAATAATAATAATAAAAATATTTTTTGTAAAAACTAGTTGACAATCTATCGAACCTTGGTAGAGCCTATTATGACTTATGGGGCAGAGGTTTGGCAGATAACGCAGAAGGATAGAAAAAGAATAGAAGTAGTAGAAATGGATTTTCTAAGGAGAGCGTGTGGTATATCCAAAAAAGATCACATCAGGAATGAAGATATTAGAAGGAGGACAAATACTGTATATTCCAGTGTAGATAGAATTGAAACGAGACAACTAGTGTGGTATGGTCACGTGAAACGAATGAATGAAGATAGATGGCCAAAGAAAGCTTTAAATTACATACCACAACAAAGAAGAAGAAGGGGAAGGCCTTCAGTTGCCTGGGAAGAAAATGTACGGCACATAATGAGAGATAGAGCCATCAGAGAAGACGAATGGATGGACAGAAAACGATGGCGGTCGAAATGCGAGAAACGGCAGAGGCTGTAGGAACCTCGCTTATATGTATGTATGTAAAAACTAGTTGATTTTTTTTATTATGTTGCCGCCGTATCTCCTATTTATCGTTTTATAAATGACTTTCTTCACAATGCAATATCGCCATAACTATCAAAATACAATTAACGTTTTATTTTTAATAAATTGTAATAAGATCCAGCGAATAACTGTATAATTTGCTAACTAAATTGTAATTTTGAAGCCAGTCATTCTAAAAATAAATTATTTACAAGGCATAACTCGTTTGCTACAGAACGTTTTGCTCATTTCTCGAAATTATTGTATTTTGGACTTGTGGCACTATTGAACTAGGTGTGCGAAATACTGGTTGGTATTAATTTCTATAAACTTATTATATAAATACCTGAAAACCACTTAAAATATTATTAAAAAACCCGTCGCGGACTACCATCGAATTCGAAAAACCCTCTTATTAGTACAGTTTTGTCATTATAAGTCTTACCATATTAATGAAATTATAATGAGTTTAGATTGTACGCAATTAAATCAACATTAAGAAATAATAATTGACAAATTATACTAGGAAACATATTTAAATTTTAAATTCCGTTAGGCTTTCACGGCCATCGTCTAACTTATTAAACTGTTTATTCGGGCTGTTGGGCCGTTGTCTTCTGTTGAGATTAGTTCTCGACGTTTCGGCAACACTAGGGGTTGGCATCTTCTGGAGATGTTGATGCTTCGCTTGTAAGCAGAAACTGGCGACGCGTTGTACTACGGAGGCAATATTTATAATTCCCACTCGCCTCCCCTCCACTGGTTTCGGCTTGAGGGGGCGTGTCGTTGTTTATAGTAGCTTTTCTATCTCCGTGTTTGGCGGGAAGGGCGTTTGTGGATTTTAATATTTAAATTTTACCTGAAACCGAGCCTTTTATACTATTATCGGTTAACCCATGATGTTTATACTCGGTACTAATTGAAGTCAACCATTTACTGCTAAACAAACTTGTTGTGCTCTACACATAAAGTTCTTTGTGTAATCCATATTTATGTTTATATATTTATTTATTAAACATATTTTTCCTCTTTGTAAAAGCGAGTATATAATTTGTGAATACAATAAAATATAAAATAATATCGATCTGTTGAGAACTGCAATGTTATGCTGGCCACACTTTAAAGTGTTTAGTTGATTTGTTAATATTTAGACGTGAGAATTTACCATCGATAAATATTATTTTTTACTTTTGCTAACAAGCTTTAAATATATCAGGCAATTATTTAATTAAGAAAAAGAATTCATTATGATTCACCGTCAAATTATTTCCTGAGGAACCCCTGTATTGGTAGAACGATTTATCACGTTCAGAGTTTTGAGAAACAGTGGTGTTTATTGAAATACGATCCATCGCCAACATAAAAAAACCTATTTACCGCTATTTGAAAAATAAATTTTAAGGAAATATAAGCTCGGGGTTTATTTCTTAGAATTTGAATATAATATCTCTGTGAAACAGGTGGCTGGAAATACTGATTTGTGATCAGTTTATTGAAACCAAATATTTTCTTTTCGCAAAATTTATACAAATTTTGCACAACAAGGTTTTCGTACTGGGAGATCATGTACAGATGCAATATTCGTCATTATTGAGAAAATTATTGAGAAATATTTAGAGTATAATAGACCAGAATTTTTGTTTCTGATCGACTTGAAGAAGGCATTTGACAGAATAGGTTTTAAAGATATAATCCATTTGCTGTATAATAGATAAGTTCCCCTAGATATCATAAAAACTATTGAAAACATCTTCCAAAACAACAACATGGAAGTCAAAATAGATGAAAAATTTACAGAACCCATAGAAATAGGCAGCGAAATAAGATAGAGAAAGTCATTGAGCGAGTTATAAAATAATTTACCACGCCAATTCAATAGAAGTTACAGCCTATCAACACTGAATTGGAAGTGGAATTATTATCAATAAAGCATTGTAAAACATGATTTTTTAGTCTTTGATATTAGTGCGATACTAATCTGAATAATATACTTTGAATAGTAACTAAGATATTTGCTAGTGTAAATAAGTTTATTTTGAGTGTTTGTTCTGTTTAAAAAAGTGTTTTTCACAAAAACATTCATAATTAGCGCTATTCTTTTTAATTTATTTATGGATTAAATCATCAAAAGTGTCAATAAAGGAAGAGGATAAAAAATCGAAATCACAGAAATAAAACACTCTCTTACACAGACGACGCCACATTGATAGCCCAAGTCTCCAAGAGTACACCAATTACAAATTTTCATCAATAAAACGTTACAAAATATACCATATGTCTTCAAACAAAAATTTAATACGGTGAAGAAAATGGAGATGGCTGGGACATGTACTTGGTAGACACCCAGATATCATTGCCAAGACAGCGCTGGGTTAGAATACTTAAGGCCGACAAAAAGTAGGCAGACCTAAGACTTGGAAAGACCAATACTGGACAAAGGGAAAGAAATTGAAAACTTTTGGCTTTAAATGAAAGCTACAGCCAGATATAGAGTTCAGTGGAGACACTTCCTAAAAGCCCTATGTTTTTTTTAAAGAATCCCAGGATATATATATTATATATATATATATATATATATATATATATATATATATATATATATATATATATTATAATACATAATACATAGAATTAAATGGACGTTTGGTCAACAAAGGATGGTGATCTTGCTACCATTTAGAACGTACTAAGTCACGTAATTACTTCCAACTTGAAGAACCACCCAACACCCACTAGCGTGAGGTAATAAGGACACAAGCAGTTGTAAACAACAATAACGTAAACATTGCAACAATCATCATCATCTTTGG
Organism: Diabrotica balteata; assembly: GCA_918026665.1. Classification (NCBI taxonomy): domain Eukaryota; kingdom Metazoa; phylum Arthropoda; class Insecta; order Coleoptera; family Chrysomelidae; genus Diabrotica; species Diabrotica balteata. The sequence continues at coordinate 98,304,710 of OU898281.1, forward strand.
CTCGACAATCCTCTGTGGATCTTGGCCTGCTCTAAGATTCGTCGCCATTCTGTTCGGTTTTTGGCAACATGTTGCCATCTTCTGATTTTTAATATTCGTAAGTCGGTTTCTACTCCATCTAACCACCTAATTCGAGGTCGGCCTTTGCTTCTTTTTCCTACAGGTGTTCCTGTGGTTAGCCACATTGCAACAATACGTAGATTAATAATTGAATTTTAGAATAGTACGAATAGCACGAGATAATTCACCAAATGGACGAAGAAGTATTGGATTTTACCGCAAATTAAGTCAGTTTTTATAAACGTTTAGAGATTTTTGCCACTTTTTATGATTCTCACGAGATTAATAAGATTTATCATTAAGTTTTGACAGCAAATATAAGGCATTTGAAATATATTAAAAAAAAGAATTTAAACTTTAACATAAAAACGCACATCACGGAAATTCTTCTATAAGACTTGTATAATTGAAAATAAGCAGCTTTTAATGATTTAGATCATTTGTAATTTGAAAATTTAAGTTCAGCGTTTTTTAGGCACCCATATTTCAAATGTCCCATATTTATTGCTAAAACTGAAATATTATGCTATAATGTTTCAAGAGTTGTGTCTAGCAATGGCAATTTCATAGTGACCGGTCAATGAAAGTAATAAATTTAATTGATCTTATAAGAATCATAAAAAATAACAAAAATACGCCGTTTTATTCATTTAACACCTTTCTATAAACTTATTTTATTTACGGCAAAATACCTAAAAAATAGTAGTATTGACCTTTCAAAGTCATTTTGATTTTTATCGATAGGACAATCTGATGAAAAATATCGAATTTTTACCGTCGAGTAGATACAAATTTTATTTAAAATTGATCTCGCGTGCGTCACTGACATTTAAAATCACCGGTAGCTTTACGCGTTGTTTCTGAGAGACCGGTTTTTTCTACGCAGTTGTAGACAACCTTTCTGTTTAAAATTAACTTGGCTACATTTTTTATTTAAAAGATTTTTTTAGGGTGTACACATTCTTTGAAATCGATTTTTCCCGTTCCCATCCCATTTGCTAGGAAGTTTTATGGAGACGCCGTGGGGTAGGAGTGATAAACTTTTTGCACATTTTTGTGGTTTCAAAATAGACAGTCTCGGCAAAATTCAGCTTGTTTATAGAGAGTCGTCCTTAAGTAATTGTACAAAAAGAAATCGTAGATTCTGCACTCTAAAATATAACGATTTAAGTCAACTTTCTTTAGTAAAATATTGATATTAAGAAAGATACAGGGTGTTAAAGTGTAAATTTAAAATTTTATTTTTCGTTTTTAATTATTTTTACTTTTATGTTTGTAAATATTTATGAAAAAAATTTACAATTGAATGCTTTTAAGTAGGAGCAATTATAATTTTATGCATAATTTGACGTAGCTGATAGAGGGCGCCACATATGCCACATATGCCACATATGTGGAATATATTTGCACCTAATTTTTTTTTCCTTAAGTTAGCCCTATTTTTATTAAAAAATGTTAAATACACATTATTTTCGCAAAGAAGAGGTATACTTATTAATAACTTCGAAATTCAATCGTTTTCGAGATAATTGCATTTTATAAGTCAGCTGCATAATAATTCTTAGTTGTGATAATTTTGCAGTAAAGCACTGAATACCTGTGAATAAGCACAATTATTAGTTTGTTCTTATTAAGACAACTTAAATATGATAATGTAATATTCCGAAATGCTTTGTTATGGTTGCTAAATGTCTTATTGGAGGGAAGCTTCTATCTTCTTCTTTGAGTGCTGTGTTTGTATTCAGAAGTTGGCCGTCATCATGTTTACAATTTCCTTTATATATCGCTTTTTTAAGTTTGTATGCTGGCGTTGTATTACTTTTTCTTTATTGTAAAAAAATTGTATTTTTAAACGTCTTATTTTTTTGTAAGTATATAATTAAATTTACTATCATATTAATGAGCGAATGTCAAATTTTAGTTTCAATAACTTAACATATTAAGTCTCACTTTGACGGGTCTGTATTTTGTTGATACGTTAGCAGGTGGCGCTACTAGCAAATTTAATTTATTGAATTATTTTATTATAATATAATTTGTTTAAAATATAAATCATAAATAAATAATAAAGTTACTAAATGTTAAAAATATTATTAAAAAAATATAGAAAATATGATATTATGAAGCTAAGTGCTAGTCTACAGTGTCAGCTATTATACCTACCACATTCTTTTTTCAAGGCCGTTTCGATACCAGTAGACAACCCCAATGCATTATGGAAAATTTTAATATAGTAAGCTGATGTCACGAGTGGTTTTTACAACTAAAAATAAGTCTTGGTTTGTTTACTTAGTGATTTTTGCAATATCTAGTCTATTTTTGTTTCTTAAAGAAAAGCAGAAAATGCCAAGGCATAATAATGTTTCCAATATGGATATGAGAGATATGGTTGCTATTTCTTGTCAGCAACACTTTAACGGGCGAGCGGCGAAAAGGAAATATTTAAGAAGATACCCAAACAGGCTGCAACCCAATCACCAAACATTCAAAACATCTATTTTGAAATTTAGGCATAAGTGGTTCATTTCGTCCTGAACGTGACAACTTAGGTCGACCAAAAATCATTACGCCTGATCAAGAAGATGAAGTAATAGTTTGTGTTGACGATAATTCTCAAATAAGTATAGGACGTTTATCTTCAGCATTAGGAATCAGCAAAACTTTAGTTTTAAAAATCCTACACCGTGAGCATGTTCACCATTACCATTTTACACCTGTGCAAAATCTATTACCAGCAGATTTACCTTTAAGATGCAGATTTGCAAATGATATCCGAAACAGGCAAAATCTTGACAACTCTTTTGTCGATAGAATATTATTTACGGAGGAAGCTATATTTACACGCCATGGTGTTTTTAATTTTAGGAACAATCATTTTTGGGATACTAAAAATCCCCGTGTTAAGAGAAAGGCATTTCCAACATGGATTTAAAATAAAAGTATGGAGTGGAATCATTGGTAATTATTTTTTAGAGCCACGAGAGTTACCTCGTAATTTGAATGGTGAGAACTATTTACATTTTTTACAAAATGAGTTTACTGATTTGTTAAAAGAATTGCCATTATACTTAAGGCAAAATATGTGGTTTATGCAAAATGGTGCACCACTACATTATACAAGAGTAGTGAGCATATACTTGAATATTAACTTTCCGGAACGTTGAATTGGTCGTGGTAGTCATTTTCCTTGGCCACCACGTAGCTCAGAATTTAATCCGCTAGATTTTAGTGTACGGGGCGCAATGAAACAACGTGTCTACAAAAATCCCATAAACACTAGCAACCAACTTTGGGATGAAATTAATACTGCAGCAGGTTCTATTGAACCAATGATGCTATTTAATATAAGACGATCTTTTATGGAACGGATTGTGAAATGTACTAAGAAAAATGGTGGACATATCCCTTACTTTGACAAAAAGTTTAATCTTAATTATTTTAACTATTTCTTAATTTGGTTTACAAAATAAAATGTTGATGACTTTAATTTAATATAAAACGTAAAATAAATTACTATTTATAACTGAGAATAAGCCACAATTAAAGATAAAAATACGTTTATTGACGTTTCAATTTCCAATTCGGAAATCGTTCTCAAAATACAAACAGTAAATTAAACAAATTTTGTTTTTTGTTACATAGTGAAAAAATTCTTCTAATAATTTAATTTTATCTGACTCATTTATATTGACAATTCAGACATACATTATGCATTTTAAAGTAGACGACTTTAAAATGATATTGCCAATATTGTTGAGTTGCGCTCCTGGGACGACTTTACTTATAAGATAGTTCATTCGATTACATGAAATCAACTTTAACTTGAGAATATCCGTCAGAAAAAATCATAGCATGTAATTCGTCTTTAAAAAGACAAACACATGACATGATGACAGTAAAATTCTCCTGTTAGTGATTCCGTAGTAAATTATGAGGGAAAAACCAGGAAAAAAACCTCATAATACTATCCCGACATTGTAAGTATTTGTTCGTGAATTTAGTTTACCTTCAACAAACATCAAAATTCTTATTTTATATGTTACGTTATTTAAAAAATATAAATGATGTATCCTCTATATGTTACTGACTTACTAATACTGGTATTTTTTTATTAATAACTTCCTCTTTCAATATTGGTAACCAGATCCTACTACACTCTGCCGAGGAATTTGCGACACAATTGGCCTCATTTAGCATAATTAGAGCCGCTTCTTTGATTTTTCTTTTTTTACCATCCGTTTCTTTTAGGACTATATTTAAATTATTCCATTGAACCCTGTGTTCATTATCCCATGCGTGTTTACATATTTGAGATCTATCAAATTCCCTATTTTTAATATAAGATTGATGTTCACTTATTCTAACATTTATTGGCCTTGATGATTCACCTAAATAAAACTGATCGCATTCACAAGGTATTTTATAAATGCAATTCTTTGTCCTTTCTTGTTCATTGTTAGGTTTGGTTTTGGACAAAATAGATCTCAACGTGTTTGTTGTTTTGAATGTTGTTGAAATGTTGAATTTATTTCCTATCCTTTTAAGTTTTTCTGATAATCCTTTTATGTACGGTATTGTTATTTTCCTCATATTATTCTTTTTTTAAGTTTTTAAGTTATTAACAGGTATACCTTTTTTATGTTAACATAAGGTATTTTTAATATTTTTAATCAAAAATATCGATAAGTTAGAGTCAAAAAGTTAGGTGCAAATTTATGCCACATATGTGGCATATGTGGCGCCCTCTATCAGCTAAATCAAAGTGTGCATCAAAGTATAATTTATTATATTTAATAGTACCCAGTTGTAAATTTTTATACATAAATATTTACATACATAAAAGTTATAGCGAAAAATAAAATTTTAAATTTCCACTTTAACACCCCGTATCTGTCTTAATATCTACATATTACTTAAGTAAGTTGACTTAAATCGTAATATTTTAAAGTGCAAAATCTACGGTTTCTTTTTTTACAATTACTTAACGACCACCCTGATTAATGTTTAGAGATTCATTGGCATTTTCGTCAATGACGACTGGAATACTTCACGGCATATAACTGTATTTATATGATTTACTTATTTTTTGGTATTTAATTATTGGATAATCTCTTCCGCCATCTATTTATAATATTGTTCCAGATATGTACTAACTTACTGATCGAATTTGTAAATGTTTCCGTTTTCGTAGAATTATCTTGGAAATTTTGTTTTATGTCCAAAAATATATTCACACTAACTAGCTATTAACACTAGTTTCTGTCGACTCAATACGGATTTAACTCAATATTTAGCCGTAATGCAGCTAATCAATTAAATGAAGTATTAATTTAAAGAGAAACGATTAATTATACGTCACTCGGAGTGAGTTCGACTGACTAAATCCACGCTGGGGATAAGAAACCCTCAACCGTAGCAGATTTGTCGTTAACTAAGGATTTTCGCAGAGGATTTGTCGGAGAAATAAAAGATTTAGGTGGGTTTTGCGTAACGTTAAATGTCCGAAAAAAACGTATATAACAGATGTTGTGTATAATATATAAAACTTGGAAAATAATTAGTTTTCTTTATAATTTTTATAAGTTCTATTTTTATAACTTTTTATAAGAATTTGTTTATTAACTCAAAAGAAAAAAACACAAGGAGATCTAGGAATTTTTAAAGCAAAGCTTTTATCTTGGCGTTATATTACTTTTTTCTATATAGTAAAATGCTGAGGAGAGCGTCACGGAACTAACGTCACAAAACGGCTTCATTACGGGTAGCATCGAAAACAGTAGTTGTTGACATCGATTCACTACTCCCGCACAATTCGTTTATAGTCATTATATATTTACTCTAAACAGAATTAAATTAAAGACTGCATGAGAAATAACTAACAAAATATAGACATTAAATAAAGTAAAAAATTAAAAGAAATTCCGTCATATAAAATATTCCATTCGTAACGATTATCAAAATTTATTACAAAAGTCATAAATGGCATCCAATTAATAACAACATTGAATCATTTGTTTAAATTTTTATAATACTTGAAAAAAAAGGTTAGATCTTTGTAAATTGGTATATTTAAAAAAACCCTTAAAAGGGCTACATCAAATTACACGAACGTTTTCGGAATAATAATTCCATCATCAGGTTTAAAAATGCAAGTTAACATGCCTGAGCCACCAAAATATCAGGGTAAAAACCCTTTAAAATACCTAAGGTCACAAAAGATTGTACATAATGTTGTTATTAATATTTGATGTTTAATATTAAATTAAATTTTACTTTAGGTAACATACACCCATGTCTTAAGTGAGTTCCAGAGTCTTGAGAGTAAACCTCTTCAAACGTACCTCAGCTGGTAACTCTACATTAGCCTCTTCGGCATAATTTAACAAACCACCTTTACATTTAAGACGTTTTGGCAAAAAAAAATGGATTCTTAAATGCCGGTTTAATAATTAAAATGAAAGAATAATTGTGTTGAAAATTTAAGAAACAATTGGCGGGCAAACAAAAACTCACCAACTCTAGCTACTGCTTTTCCCAATCTCATTATCACATTATCATATTATTCACATCATATTATCCATTCAATGGAGAGGAAATTCCATTCTTTGGCTCTAATTATGACATTCTATATAAACATAAACCTTTTTCTCTTCTTCTTCTTACTCTTTATAAGCAATTCTGCTTGTTCATTCTTCTTCTGTCGATTGGTGACTTATCTCTTGCTATTTTGATGACTCTAAATTGTGCTTATGTGGTAATTCCATTCTTTTTTTCTATTTTGTGTCTATTTGTTTATACACTGTACATTAAATTTTCTTATAATAAATATAAACCTACTGTAGTAGTTTTTTTTTTTTTTTAATTAGTTTGATGGCCTTGGCCGAGCCAATTAGCCAGACAAATTTAAAGACAAACTATTTTAACAATCAGAGGAATTTTTTACAATCAGAGGAATAAACATACAATCATCCGTACAATCTAACATGCAATTTTTAATAAATTACAACTTGTTTTTTTTTCATTTCTTTTTTTTTATTTCTTTTTTTTTATTTATTATTTTTTTTCTATTTTTTTTTTTATTTTTTTTTTTTAAATTTTTTTTTTTTTATTTTTATTTTTTTTTCCTGCGCTAAGACATAACCCGATTCAACATCTCGGAGGTTTACATCTTCCTTTTTTTATTTTATTTTTTTTTTTTAATTTTTTTTTTTTTTAATTTTTTTTTTTTTTTTTTTTATTAATTTTTTTTATATATATATTTTTCTGCTATAATACAATATTTACTTATATATAAGGGTTAGTTTTAAGCTACAATTTATATTTACAGTTTTTGATATGTTCGTAAATCGTTTTTAATATATTGATATCTCTAGAGAAAATCAAATTGTTTAGGTAGACGGGAAGTGGAATTTTTAATAGAATAAGATTATCATAAAATTTTTTTATGTTTACTGATTCGTGGGAACATTCAAGGAAAATATGTAATAGGTTACCTTCTTTTCCGCACTTGCAATTAGGTGACTCCGCGAGACCCAACTTGTACATATGAAGGGGGGTAAGAGCATGATTAGATCTTAATCTGTTTATAACCCTTATGAGATGGCGGTTTGATAGAGTATGAAACCATCTTTTTATGGGTATTTCAGGTTGCATTTGTTTGTAATTATTTCCAGTTCTCGTGTTTTGATAATATGTTTGCCATTTTTCTTTTTGATGCCGTTTACTAATTATATCAATGTCTGAAATGGGGAGTAAGTTCAAGGGGGCTTCTTCGCCTATGTCTAGGGCGGATTTGGCTAGGCTATCTGCTATTTCATTGCCCTTAATGCCCGCGTGTCCCTTTATCCATGATATAATAATGTTTTTCCCTAAATTTGTAATTTTATTGTAAATAGTCATAATTTCTAGTTCTATATGATTTAGTTGTTTGGACCTATGTACGTTTGTTAGTCTGTCGACGACACTCTTACTGTCTGTAAATATTATGCAGTTGTAGGGTTCGTTACTATGTATATGCCTTAATGCAAGAAGAATCGCTGTCATTTCAGCAGTGTATATCGATGATTCAGCTGGCAATTTCAATAATTTTTTAAATCCACTTTGAGTATTAATTAATGCACATCCTACTTTGTTTTGTACTTTAGATCCGTCTGTAAAGTAAAACTGATAATTTGGCCATTTATGCCGTGTAAATGATTGAAAAGCGACTGGATTTAAATTACCCTCCATAAAAAAGGTATTGATATGTTTTGAGAAAAGCTCTTCTAATATATGGGAATATATAGGTGAAACTTGGTTTTCATATGTATAGAAAGTATGTCGGTATTGAGATATCTTCAAGTAACTATTTACCAGAAGAGAACATTTTTTCTTTGTCCAATATTTATGAGTTAGATCTAAAATTGATAAAATATGAATATCCTGTAGATAGTTAGTATTTTTCCCTATGGCTCTAGTGATGAATTTATCACTTAAAAACTCCCGTCGAAATTTTAGAGGTGGTTCTATCGCCTCAACTTCCATTATATTAACAGGTGTAGAAGTCAAATATCCAAGACAAAGCCGAAGGCATTTATTTTTTTGTATTTCTAATTTATTTAAATGTGTGTTTGCGGCAGTTCCATACAAATGACAACTGTAATCGAAAATGGGACGAATCATTGTGCGGTAAAATAAAAGTGCTACATTTGGATCAGCGCCCCAGTTAGTTCTACAAAAGGCTCTTAGAATGTTCATTGCATTTTCAGACTTTTTTATGACTTGATGAATTTGATCCTTCCATAGAAGTTTTCTGTCTAAAGAAGTACCGAGATATTTTATACAATTTTTAATAGGGAATTGAATTTGACCTACTTCCAGATGACCTTGTGGAATTTGATGTTTTCTAGAGAAAATACAAATTTCCGTTTTAGATTCTGATATTTCTAAACCAATATTTTCATAGTGATTAAGAACAGCTTTAATTGAGACATCAAAATTATTTTTACATATATCCAATGATTTGTGGGCTGTGTAAACTACTACATCATCAGCATATTGAATAATTTTTGTTGGGCTATTAATACAATTTTCTATATCCATATTATATAAAATAAATAGTATTGGGCTTAATATGCTACCCTGTGGAAGTCCTATATTTGTAAGACGTGGAGGAGAGATGGAATGGTTGATTTTTAAAAAAGTTGATCTATTAGTGTACAATGTCCTCAGAAAGCTAGCTATGGTGATGGGGAAGCCGATATCTAATAGCTTTTTATGCATAATGTCCAAGTTAACGGTATCGAATGCAGAGGAGACATCAAGAAAAGCAGCCATAGTATACATATTATCAGTAAAGTTTATTAGTATGGATGAGACTAAGGCAGTTATGGCATCTTGGGTTGATTTTGATTTTCTGAATCCATACTGAGATTTTGGGAGAATATGTTCTTGCTCTAACCAATGTTCAATTCTATTTTTTATTAATCTTTCTAGCGTCTTTAGGAAGCAAGAGGCTAAGGATATTGGTCTATATGATCTACTGCAATTTTCTGGTTTCCCAGGTTTTTTAATAGGTATTAGAATATATTCCTTCCAGCTGTCTGGAATTTGTGACGTATCATTCCAAATGTCATTAAAAATATTTAATAATGATATTTTATAGTGGTGAGGAATATGGTATATCATGGAATATGAAATATTGTCTTTACCTGGGGCACTGCTATTTTGTTGACTAAGTGCTCGCTCTAACTCCCACATTTTAAATGGTTCTTCTACGCCAAACCTATCTCTTGACACTGTTTCGCTGTATTCTGGAAAATGTTGTGAAGGTACCCACTGAGGAGATATTTTCTTATGAAATTCATCTAGCCAGCTGGATTCTGGGTCTATTGGAATCTTGTTGGACTGTTTGCGGTTTTTAAAAGCGTTTACTCTCTTCCATACTTCACTGATTTGTGTTTTTGAATTTAGGCTTTCGCAGTATTCTACCCAATTCTGTTTTTTCTTTTGTTTGAAAAGTTTTTTTGCGACAGCGTCAAGTCTCTTAAATTCAACTAAATTATTTCTTGTAGGATCTTGTTTATATTTTCCATATGCAATTTTTCGGTTATCAGCGGCGGTTTTGCAACTTTCACACCACCATTGGTTCGAAATTCGTCTTTTATGTATTCCGTTAGATGAGAACTTTGGTATTGCTAAATTGGCTGCTTTATTAATGTTTGCTATTAGAGTTTGATAGTTTTCAGGAGAATTTTCAGCTTCTAGTACAGATGTGTATAATTTCCAATCGGCCTTGTTAAGATTCCAGATCTTGTGGCAATTTTGAGCTGGAAGTGAAGTTATATGATCTGTTTCCATGTTAATAATAATTGGAAGATGATTGGATCCATGAGGGTCCTGTAGGACTCTCCAAGTAAAAAATTTTGAAATATCTTGTGTACAAAAGGTTAAATCAATAGCGGATGGACTCTTACTAGTTGCTAATGTGGGCGATCCATCATTCAGACATATTAAATTACAATGATCAATACATTCTAGAAGTTTTTTACCATAACTGTCTTCACTTTCACAGCCCCATGCGATACTGTGGGAATTAAAATCTCCACCAATAATAAATGGTTTAGGTATGTCTTTAAAGAATTCCAACCATTGACTTTCAGATATCTTAGACTTTGGTTCAATGTAAACTGACACAATATTGATGGGATTTTTACCTCGGAAAATTTTAACTGAAATACATTTATGAGTGAAAGGATATCTATTTTTAAGATTTATTTCTTCGCATCTTAAGTTTGATTTTAATAAAATGGCAGTTCCACCATATCCGTCTGCCCGATCTGATCTAAAGCAATTGTAACCTTTAAAATTATAATAGTATTTTGATTTAAACCACGTTTCTGAAAGCAATGCTATGGAAATATTATTTTGATATAGCAGATATTCTAGATTTACTTTATTAGCTACTGCTGAACGACAGTTCCATTGCAGCAAATTTATATTTGCGTTTGTGTCTGCGAATTTGAAGACAAGGTATGGTTTACATGTTTACTAATTAATTCCACTATTTCAGATTTTGATACATCGAAATTGTTTGTTTGTTTTATATTACTTATAATATTGAGAACTACTTCTAAAACTAAACTTATTGTTGCATTTAATTCCTCCGATTGTAATTTTACTCCGACTGAGTTTTTTAAATAATGTTGACTATTAAAAATTCCCCCTGAGACAAGAGAGGTATTTGGTTGTGTAAGTATTTCTTTTCTTGCAATTTCAATGGGATCAGGGCTGGTTGGCCTGTGCCTTTTGTTTGGGTTTGAAGTTGTAGGAGAAGAAAACATATGTTTAGTAAAATTGTTATTATAGAATTTGGGTTGTAAATTGTGGGACTGTAAGTACTGAGGTTGAGAGGAATGATACTGTATTGTACTAGAAGGGGTAGGTCCAGATTGAGGATGTTGGGAATAATTTGTCGAGGATATTTGACCACTTTCCATGGCAGATTTATTACGAGCGACTATGTTTGCGTACGTATTTCTTGGGACCTGTTTATTTGCATCAAAGAAATTAATATTGCAAGAGCTCATTGTTTCCTTTACAAGTTTTTGTCTTTTAAATTCTGGACAAGCAGACAAATTAGTGGTAAGATGTTCTCCTTGACAGTTAAAGCAGCTTGGTGTGTAATCTGAACTCTTACAATCTTGTGTGGTATGGGACTCCTGACATTTGCTGCATCTTGATTTACTTCGACACTGACCCCCTAGGTGACCAAAACGGAGGCAGTTATAACATAACAATACTTTCTGGTTATACGGCTCTACTTCCTTGATAACTTTATTAATAGAAATATATTTTGGTAAGATTTGTGATTTGAAAATAACAATGCAAGACTTTGTGGGTACGTATTCTACTATTTTACCTTCATCCGTAGTTTTTTCTACTTTACGTTTTATTCTTTTGACATTAGATACTTCAAAAGTGCAATGTTGATCATATTGTCTTATTTTATCTTTTATGTACGCCTCTGAAAAATCTTTTTCTATATCTCTAATAACCCCTTGTCTATGAAGAATGAATTTAGGGATATACAATACAAAGTTATTTTTAACAAAAATATTTTCGTTTTTATTATTTATTAGAAAATTTGCTGATTTATAATCCTTTAGCTTGATCCTAACCCTATTCCGACCTATAGAATCAATACTAATAATTTTATTGTCTATCTCTGGAAAGTTAGAAAGAATTATATCTCCGATTTTAAGTGGTTGTAATTTACCTTTAAACTCGACCGAATTATTTTCAATATAAATATGATACGGGCCTAAATCAGTACTTACATACAAAAACTCCTCTCTTTCTTTCGACGTGTTATCAATGCTCATTGTTGTTGTTTGTATATTATTTTTTGACAAGGTTGGATTTATTAATAAATTATTTCTACTTACTGGTTGGGGATCTTGGTTGGAAATGGTATTCTTATTAAGAGGTGTCAGCTCTGCACCTGTGGAGATATCCATACTTACACATTCACTTTCACCAAAAACTATATTTTTTTGACGTATATCTGGGGGCGCTGGGTCGTCTGGGGGTTTCCCCCCGACTAACTGGTCCATTTAATTGTTCTTAACTCACAATCTAATTTTATTTTTACACCAAATTTTAAGATGTATAAAACACAATTTTTAAACAAAAACAGTTTATTTCGTTTCGCTTTGTCGATAGGCACGTCCGATTCGTAAGCGAACTAGAACACGACTGTACTGTAGTAGTTCCTTCACATAGTTTAATTGTTCACGAATATTTCGTAGTACAGGATAAGCTGTAAGACTTTTGAACAGGTAACTACTTTTGTCAAATTTATGCTGATGACTTAAAATCGCCTGCTATTGTTAGCTGTGTCATTTACATAAAAAAAATATTCAGGATTGTTTTCAGTATAAATTAAAATCAGATTGCTCAATATTCACATCTGAATTGGTAGGCATTGTCAAGGCATTGAAATGGATAAATACGTCTTTTACTTTTTATGTAGATATGACTCTGCCTGTTTTTCAATGTGCCTCTAGTAAGTGGTCATTCCATTGTTTTTGTGGTCTTGCTACTGATCGTCTTCTTATATTGGAGAACCGTTTCTTGCTGTTTTTACTACTTTATTTGTTGTTTTTCGTCTTCTATGATCATTCCATTCTACTCTTCCATTTCTTACCCAGTTCTTCATGTTTTCCACCTTGCATCTACGTCGTACACATGTACTTCTAGCTCTGTACCATAGTGTCTTATAATAATTAAAGTGCTTACATCTCTGCTGTTTCTAACATTCTTTTTGTTCTCTCTGTGTCAGGGCGTGTTTCTGCCGCGTATAATCGGTCTGATGACTGTTTTGCAAATTCTTCCTTTTATTTCTTTCCCAATATTTTTATTTTTTTATATTGTTTAATTCGGGATATTTAACAGCACACCATATTTCGAACGGTGTATCATTTTATACGACTCACAGTCCGTCCTTCCCACATTAAGACACTTAATAACAAAGGGCACTTAATACCAAAGGGCTTGAAGTTACGTCCATTATATCCAAAAAGGTAAGAAAAAATTCTGCACAGAGCCAGTTTTTCCATAATCCGGGAAAGGTTGCAATTTCATAGATCCACTTTTTTTGTTGAATAAGATATTGTAAGTATTGAAGAGTGTCGGTCAGATAGCTCAGAGGGCTGTGCGGTTGCCTCTCATTCGCTTCACTGTCGAATGGTTCAGTGGATGTGGGTTCGAGCCCCAGCGGCTTAGACTAGGATATGCTGGGATCTGATCGGCCTATGGTGGAGCAGTATGGCAAGAGATAAGGGCTTGCGGCTTGGTGATACTCCTCCATAGATCCCTACCGGACGGGCGTAACACCTAAAAAACCGGATATATATATATATATATATATATATATATACATATATAAGTATTGAAGAGTTGCTTTTCAATGTGATATCAAATTCTCATTTTGATCAAATTATTTTTAGTTTACAAATGGTATACGAAAATTCATATAAGAAACAAAAAAATATACATTTAAATATATTTAATATTCTTTTAGAATAAAACAGTATACATACTTTGGATAACATCAATAGAAATAATGACACAATATAGGCAGTTGTCAATCTATTAATTAGATATTTAAATCCAACGGAGAATTTAATACTCAGATAATCTAAACTTTTCTGTTACTCATCTATGTCATAAAAAAATTAGACATAATTAGCTTAATGGAGAAAATATCTCAATATTTACCCACCGACGGAAAAAATTAAGACTTTTCCATAAACCCATATCTACCAACAGACTAATTGTATATGTGGTTGAAAAGTTAAGGATCCTAAGTTCTCAAAGAAGAATTGTTAGCTTTGTAATAGTCACTCTAATATTCCAGGTAATGGAAAAGTAGATCATTTAGCTAAAGATGCTTCTTTAGTGGGTATAGAATGTAACGAGTTTCCCAAATGGGATTTACTTACGGCTAGGAAGAAATTGGAAAATTAATTGGGACATTTAGTGGCAATCCTTTACTAACATAAGGAAAAATACAAACTACAGTATATACTTATATAACTTTTCCATCCACTCCCACAAATGAGAGAAGCTCCATCTCTCGGAAAAATTTATATATTTATATGTACGTAAGATGCCTTTTTGGACATGCTACAGATTACGAATACCTCTATAAAATAAATCTTTCGGAAATAGATTCATGTAAGTGTGATGTCAGTTTTGATGACCTTAACCATTGGATGTTTTAATGTCGGTATAATTAGGAAGCCATACAATTTTTATCTTAATCTATCTCCCAACAAAAAATCATACTACCGCAAAACGTTCTTTATCTTCTCTATTTAAGTAGTTAAAATCCAACTATTACATAGATTGTATGTAAGTTTTTCAAACGTACCGAACTGAAAATTTAAACTGGCTTTTTCAAGCAGTGGTGTTTTTCAAGCAACTTTAGTGGTAGTATTTCTGACTATCTTTCTTTTTATGCCATTTACCTCTATCCGTTGCCTTATTGTTTTCTTGTAAACCAAGGCATGTAAAGCGTGTGTTCTTGTTTAATATTTTTTATACAGTCATCAATAGTGTTTTCAATGAGAAGGTTAGGAAATTTTGTGAATAAACGAAATAGGAAGTTGTCTGGTATAAATTTAAAGGAAGTGTAAAAGATTGTTTTTACTTATTCAACCAATTTTCTTCCTTAATAGATCTTAAACCAAAGGCAAAAAAAATACTTTCTTTGTTATACGGATTATTTCTTTCTTATATTTGAAGGTCTTTACGTTGCTCTTTAATGTTTTTTAATAAAAAGTAAACTTTTTCAATAAAAAAATATTGTATTAAAATTGACTTAATTTTATTACCAAAACATAATTGCAACTGGAGAACTAAGTGTAACAATGTTGTATCAATTACTAGGTGGAAACACTTAATCCAAGATATTTATTTAACATGTAGCCCATCTCTGTCAACATGTGTAACCAACGTTTATGCTCAAAGTTTGCGGTAAACATCCGCAAAATTTGAACCAACAACCACCACAGACTGCACTATCTTTCCTATATAATCTTATTGAGTCGATGTTTCCCATTAATAATTAATTTTCGCATTACGCTTCGATATACGAGAACCATTCCCGCTCTAACTAGTGATTATATATTAGATTATTGCTCTGGTGGTTCTACAAAAGCCATGTACGCAAACAGGTATAATGCACGCTATGCGGCTGTTGCATTAAATTCATATTTCATTACTTAATATCCTGATTATTATTTTATGCGACCAGCATCCTAACCTGATACCAGTCTAGGGTTTTCCTCCTTTCCGAGGTATGGGCTATTACACACATAAACAATTCGATATTGGTTCTGAGTATTTTAATGTTTATGTAGTTGTTTGTATAGATTTTCTGATAAAATAATAGTACGAGCGAAAATGAATTAATTTAGAATATCTGGAAATCCCAAACTTCAAAAAATAAACACAGTGAGTTAGAAATATGAAAGATAGACTGAAAATTCCAAAACAAAAATTTAAAAAATGAACATTAACAATACAATATAAACAAATATGTAAAGTTTATAATATGGCAACAACACTGTTTAGGAAAATAGTAGGAAGACAAAATACAAGATTATACAAAAATAAGCTGTGTGGGCATAAGAAAGAAACAATATTTTTAATTGCCGTATTGCCAGATTTTAGTAAGAGCCTAAGAAGTTATGCATTGGATTCTAAAAGGCAACGGTGGAGGAATCTTTTTTGGACAGCTAACGTCTCGGAACAAGATACCCTGGCATCTTTCGACCAAATAGGATACTTAGCCAGAAGACCCCAGGGTAGTGCCGAATTAACCTTGTTATGGCTAAAACCTTAACCACCGTTCCAGAGAGATGGTCTTGCCACTCAATAAACAACTAAAACGAAAAACTAAAAACTTATAAATAACCATACCTATTACCGTAAATCAGAAAATATTTCAGCTATTAGGCTATCAACTGATAATTAGTAATAACCATAAATTTGAGATTCCTGGTTAAATTTCTTTCTCTGTCCTTCTGCTTCTTTTTCTTCATCACCCCAGAAATCAGACAGTGTACTTCTCTCCATTCTTTCACTACATTACGTGTAACACGTTTCTTTCATCCAGCCCGAAACCTATTCGCCTTTCGAAATCTCCCCTCTTATTTGCCCATCTCTGGTAGTTAAAATTGTGAGCGGGAGCGTTCAGTACCCTATAAAGAGTACAGTGTACCGAGGCAGATTTGCCTATTCTATTTGTGAAGGTGCCAAAACTACCATGTCCTCTCAGAAACTGCGTCAGGAAGTAGTCTAGTTTCCTAAACTTATATTCCCACCACGGTCTCAGATCGGTAATCAGCTCCTTCGCCTACCTTGCCTATTCGCTATCATTCGCCCATTATCTCTGCCACTCCACTATCGTTCTTTCTCTCTCATTCTCATCCATATTTCCATCTATTCTCCTCACCTACACCCTCACTTGCTCTGTGCACAACAAAACCATCGGTATCACCGCTCCAATGACATATAGAGCCTCATTTGAAGCCATCCTATATGCGCTAGATATTCTAAGGAGCATTTGCCTTTGCGAAGTCTTTATCAGCTTGGCGTATTTTGCAGTGTTTAGTACGCTACACCACACGGAGACAGCGTAGGTTACCAGAGACTGGAAAACTCTATTTAGTACCCTTCTTTTGGTGCTACCTGGGTCTCCAATGTTTGGAATCAGCCGTATCAACGCCTCCAGATTTTGATTCGCCTTCTCTACCGTCTTTTGGATATGTACTCCGAACATATTTAATCAATTTAATTACGTTGATCAGGTACTCACTAACGCCTAATTCTCTCAGCCTGCACATGATTTTTCCCATGATGCCATATTAACGGCATTCTTGACGTCAAACAGGATCAAACCCTCCTATCCCTTTATATCCTACGTAACTAAAGAGGTTACTTTTGTGACCGCATCTATGGTGGACCTTTGGGCCGGCTAAACCAAACATACTGTCAGATCGTGAATAACATACAAAACAATTGAAAACATATATTTTCTTATCATGAATGTGTTGCTTGTGTGAGTCCATTTCAAATAGGTAAAGAAATAATAAATAAGACTTACTCACAATCAATTTAATTTCACTATCAGATGACCGGTTTCGCTTTCCACAATATGCAAAGAATCTTCAGGTCTCGATACAAAGTTAAATTAATGCTGAAATGATAAAAACCCATATTAGGGTGTTGTCTAATAAAGATAAACAAAGTAGATGTTGGAAATTACAATAATTATGCCAATATTACATGTCTGTGGTTTTATTTCAAAAAGAGTAAGTTGAATAAAAAGGTATAAAACTTTTAAAAGTTTAAACAGACAAGGTAAGGCCCACAAATTGTCATAAAATAGTCTATTAGATTGTAATAAATTAATAAATGAGCAAATAAATAAACATTACTTACATGCCGGTACTCTATTAATCAATGGATGGTAGAACATGGTTGAAACTACTATGTATTGTTGAATGGAGAGAACTCAATTCTGCTATTGTAGTTGTATGACAGTAAACGGGAAGTTCTTGAGGAGATAGATTTTATCCAATGAAGCAGAGATATGTGTATGAATGTTTGTTAAATGAAAGTGATGTAATATACTATTGTATTATTAAAAGTTATTTATACTTATTCGAGAGATATATTTATGAAATGTGTGTTATTTATTGAGTAATTGTTTTATGAAGGTGACAGTTTTATGACAATGAATAAGTTCAGATGTACAAATTGTGTGGGTGTGCAATATTTTTCAACTTGTAGTTATCAAATCTCTTTGATAAAGTTCTATTGGCAAAATAGTAGATTATTGTAAAGTCAAGTAAATAAAATATTAGAATTAAAACAATTAAGGACAATTTAAAACACACTAAAACAGAAAACACTTAGAAGGGACGAAACAAACATTAAATTTAAAAGGGGGAAGGACTTTTATGCACTACATTTCAGTCTTGGGCACAATGAGTTTTTTATGTTTTATTTACCACTAAAATCTAGTATTTATATTTTTTCGATAATTAGCACAACTAAATACGCAACATGTATTTGCAACCATTTTGATCAAATTTATGCCTAAAAAGATAGGTCCAATTTTGTCATATTTCGCCTCTACGCACGCTGACATCGTTTCAAGGTACCCCGATCATGGTTACGCACTGAGCAAATACGATCGCCATGGCATATAATTATATTCTTATAAATTTACAGGCGGTGGTCGTAAAACGTGCGATTTAAAATGTAAAATTTGCTAATAATTGTATTTAAACATTATATAATCTACATATTTCGTTCTTCTTCTTCTTACGGTGCCTATCCATTCCGGATGTTGGCGATCATCATGGCTATCCTAACATATTTCGTAGTATAAAAAAATAAGTGACTCATTGGGCTTTGTTCCATTCATTCTTTTTTGTAATTCATTGATCTTTCTTGAATCAACA
Source organism: Diabrotica balteata (assembly GCA_918026665.1). Classification (NCBI taxonomy): domain Eukaryota; kingdom Metazoa; phylum Arthropoda; class Insecta; order Coleoptera; family Chrysomelidae; genus Diabrotica; species Diabrotica balteata. The sequence goes on from OU898281.1 coordinate 98,323,789, forward strand.
TAATTGTTTTTTGAGACGGTTGGGTGCTTTTTACCGTTTTTTTTTTGTAGAAAAGTAAAAAAACCGTTTTTTTTTTTTAACAAAAATATTTATGATATTCAAAACAGCTATTGATGACGAAAGTTTTCTAGATTTTATCTTGCAAGAGCGATATAGTGTTAAGTCTTTATTAGTTCTAATTTATAATTCTTAATTTAATTTATTAAAGGTTCAATATTTATAACACTTACGAATTTATCAAAGTCTTTATTACTGCTAATTTATTATACACTTAATAATAACAAATAATTAATTTACGTTCGATACAATTTACCGCGAGACCGGACTTCTTGTTGACTTTTTTTAATAAAATCCATGTTATTTATATATAAAATGCCGTTATATCGAAAGGCCTGGGGATGCACTGATGACGTAATATCCATTAGGTGACTCATTCAGCAGGTCTAGAAAAGTCGACGCATTCTGATAAATTCAAAGGGTCGTCGCCAACGGCATTCTTAGTACCTGGACTGGTTAACCGACCCTTTTGTAGAATTCGGTAGTATCTGACCTAGAACATTCGTGAATGAGTAAATATGTTTATAATTTTTATACGTCATAATATTTAGTATTGTAACAATAGTGACAGTGTTAAATCACGATTAATTTTTTCTTGTTAATGATCACTAAAGTCGTCGTTAATAAATTATTAAAGAAATATTAGATTTCTTTAAAGAAGCTTTAATAGAAGAGAAACAAAACAAGTTGTATTCATTTAAAGTTAGTTTTCTTGAAAGTCATCACTATAATGTGCAAATTGAAGAAGAAAATTTGACACTAAAATCTAAATTGCTTGAATCCCAAATGCACACAATAACGTGCCAGTATCCCAACAACGAGTCTACACTTCCGAATAAAATATCTGAGAGCATCACTTGTATCAGCTCGAAAATTTGTAAAGTTGTGTATTCGAATGCGAGCCCCTTATGCAAACATAGCTTCAAGTTGGGAAATGTACGTTCTAAACTAACTTAACGGACCGTATAGATTTAGAAACCCATGAGAATAAAATTAGACTACCCTCGCCAACTTCCTATAGTCCAGTGAGGGTTGTGGAAATAATGCATATGTGCGTATAAGTTCCATTTAACCAAATGTAAATAGTATGACTTTTACATTTTATATTTATTATTATTAACAAAGGGCACTATAAAAAAAATCAGATCAAGAATAATAATAAAAATAAACAATAAAAAAATAAATAATAAAATAAATAAAAAAAAAATTAAAAAAACAAAAAGTAAATAACAGATGTAGTGTGTAGTGACGTAATTTCGTAATATCAAATTAATTCAAATATGATGTTATTTTTGTCTTGTAACAGTACGATTCCCTTCCAATATTAGTTAGCCCACCTATGAAATTTGCAGTTTAACTCGATTAGATTAAGGATTATACTCTGCATGTTTTGATAAGTTCCCATATTGATAAATATGGCATTTTTATTAATATTTATTAAAAACATTATCCTTATGGTTTTTCAACACTAGAAAAAAATCACTAAATCCTGACTATGCATTCACATATGTCAACATACGTTGATTTTTTCATGATTACGTCATTAATTAGTTCTATCTATCTATCTAATTAGCCTTCTTCGGTCCATCTTTGGACATAGGCCTTTCCAATCCTTTTTCATTCTTTTCTGTCTGTCGCTACAGTCATCCACCTAGAGCCCATATGCTTCTTGATATTAACTGCCCATCTCATTTGGGGCCTTCCTCTGCTTCGTTTATATTCCCACGGTCTCTAACTTATAAGAATTTTGTTCCATCGGTCTTCTTTTTGTCTTATATTGTGACCGGCAAATCTCCATTTCAATTTTTCAACTTCTTATCTAACATCCCTTACTTTTCTTTTCTCTTTTATCCACTTGTTTCTCTTTTTATCCATTAGTCTTATGTGCAACATTTGTCTTTCCATTGCTCTTTGGGTTTTTATGATTTTGTCCATGTTTGCTTTTGTAAATGTCCACGTTTGGGAACCATACGTAGGAACAGGGAGTACGCATTGATTGTATACTTTGGCCTTAAGATGCTGTGGATATCTTTTGTTTTTAAGAATGTAGCTTACTTTGCCAAATGCCGCCCATGCCAGTCTAACTCGTCTCTTTATCTCTGCTGTTTGGTTGTCTTTGTTAAGTTTTATAGTTTGACCAAGATGTATATATATATATATATATATTATATATATATATATATATATATATATATATATATATATATATATATATATATAATCCTGAACTTGTTCAATTTCATCTTGTTAGATTCTCATAGTGATGTATTTGTTATGGTTTTGGTCTTGCTATAATTCATATTAAGGCCTATCTTTCCAGCTTCTACGTCTAGTTCTTTCATCATTTCAAATAATTCTTCTTTTTTATCAGTTATCAATACGATATCATCAGCGTACCTTAGATGGTTCAAGCGTTGTCTACAAATTTTTATACCTTTTTCTTCTCATTCTAATCTTTTAAAAGTATCTTCAAGAGCCTGATTGAAAAAATTCGGTGATATTGTATCACCCTGTCTCACGCCTCTATTTATTTGTATTGATTTTGTTCCTTTATTTACTTTAATTGTTGTTTTGGCTTCCTTATATATATTGTCTGTTAGTTCCGTATATCTGTGGTCAGTTCTGCTGTTGTTAGTGCAAATCCAGAGTTAGCTATGGAAAATGATATCAAAACAAGAATATTGTCAGTTAATGTCAAATGTGTATTTTTGTAGAATTGTAAAGCTTCTCGCACTTTGTGAATTGTACAATAGGTCGAGTTAAAGTTATCGATGCGAAAAGTTGTTCAATCATTATTAAATTTTCTAATTCTGGAAAATCCAGTTCACAAATCGCGAAGTAATTGTCACGCTAGAGTGCAAGAAATATAGTCAGAAAATACAAAACTAAACATAAATATAAATAAGTAAAATAACCGAAGTATACCCAAGAGATTAAGACATATTATAGTGAAAAATTGACGAGCAAATTATATGGAGTAAGGCGTTAGTGACTGTAACGTCTGTAGTGACGTTATTGGAAGACACGTTTCTAAATCAACATGTCACCGAGAGGCTCACAAATTTGATTTGGTACTTATAAAGTACCAAATTGTAGTAGAAAAAAATAGTACGAATTGTTTTTAATAAATTTCATTTTATTTTAGACTGAGGAAAAGCCACTTTTAACATTACAACAAAATAAACAGATTAAGATGGTCAAAATAGCATAGCTTTCCATCCCGACTGTCTGAAGAGAACAGGTAAATGTCCTGCAGCTGTCATGATCTGTGGCAGCATGTCGTTTAAAGGTGTGGGAAAGTTACATTTTATCAATGAGATTGTAAGCACGAACAAATATTTGAATATTTTAGAAAAATCTCTTTTATCGATTATGGATCAGCGTTTAACATCAGCGAAAGATTTTGTTTTCCAACAGGATGGTGCAAGTTGTCATAGCTTAAAAAAAGTATAAAATGGATTGAAGACCATGGCATACCTATTTTTCACCACTCTTTCACCACCATCAAGAGGAATGATAATTGCTGTCTTTAGACATTTTGGAAATATACCTTTTTTAAAGGCATTATTTATTAGTGAGACCAGTACTTCGAAAACATTTTTTAAAAGATTTGAAAAATGTTTTATGGGGCAGTCCATTCGTAGTCCAGGAAAAATTGCTTTTAATACTTTTAATTATTTGGTTTAGCTAAGATTTATAAATTGGTCTTAAGAATCTAAAGAATCAATTAAGGACATTTTCTTTGAATTGGGGAGATAAGAAATGAGACCTTGTTTGGATAATAGAAATGAAGAAAAGTCAAGAGACCTCTCTTCAATAGCAAATTAGGTGAACTGTGAATCCAAGCTTACTGTAACCTATTGGAAAATATTTGGAATAGAATTTAATTTCGACAATAGATCTACGGTTTACATTGGCAAAACACCATATTTTTCACTTCTTACGGTAAAAAAGAATAAAATCAAAGCATACAATTGCATTTCTCTTCAAGTAGAGCTCCATCATTCTCCTAGATATGTTTCTATGTTTCACTTATTATCAGAAAGACATTCACAATTAAAGAAAATTAGAATCAAAGCATACAATTGCATTTCTCTTCAAATCGAGCTGCATCATTCTCCTAGATATGTTTCGATTTTTCACCTATTATCAGAAATATATACAATAGCTCGTATAAGAATTAAATGCTGTTTATCTATATAACTGTTATAGTAACATAACAGCTAGTAGCAAATTCTATATTAAGCAACAAGAAGTTATGAGACTTCCTTCAATGGCGAAATACGTGAACTACGAATTCAAGCTTACTAGAAACTATTGGACAATGTTAGGAATAATTTATTCTGACGGCAGATCTAGAATTTACCCTTGCAAAGCATCATCTTTTAAACTCTTTACGTAGAAAAACGACTTTAAAGTGAAAGTTGATGATTGCATTTTTTTCACTACCATTCTTCTATACGTGATCTATTATTATTTAACAAAATCCACAAGGAAAACAATTCCTGTAGCTGGCTGTATACCACGTATCACAAAAAAAGAGGTTAGTCTTCGTAAGTGGGTATATTTATTTAAAAACCCTTAAAAGGGCTTCATAAAAAAAAAACAAACGTTTTCGGACTAAACAGTCCATCATCAGGTTTAAAATCGCCTAAAATAAGTATAAACCATTTAGGTAAAACAAACGTGGTTATGAAATTTTGACTATGGTTAAAAAGCAAAAATTGCTATACTTACTAGGTTAAAATCCCTGAGCCAGCAAAATACATGGGTAATAACCCTTTAAATTACATATAGTTATAAAAGATTATACATCTTGTTGTTAAAAAACTGTGTTGTTCAGTATTAAATTAAACATGATTTCAGGTAACATACATTGTAAGAATTGAGTTCCAGAGCCGGGGAGAAAACCTCTACGCACGGAGAACAGCTGGAAACTGATTTACAATATACCTATGAACAGTGTCAAAAACAACATCAAACGGTGTCAAACATCAATTTTAAATTAATCACATAGGTTATAACTCTGATTTCTTCAGCCTGTAGATTTTCAATTTACCAAACTTATTTTTATTAATTTTTTCACCATACCAACGGTCTTAAATACAGTCATTTAAATACGAGGTTTTATATTAGCTTCAAATATTTGCTATTAAAATTTTTACCTGTCCTATATGTGATAAACATAAAAGGATAATTTTCGTATATATAAGCTAATCTAAAATAAAACACACTCTTAGACCATATTCCATACGACAAAAAGTAACATAGGTTGCCTAATACACAGATCACCCTCTTAAACATGACTTTAACACCATTGGTGATGTCACATCGATTATAACCCAAATTTTAAACTTCAACAGCTAGATTGCTGTTATTATTTTTTTTTAAATCATCAAAATAATTTAGAATCTTTTGGCTGTAGTAATACTAGGTATAACTAATATAGTTCCATGTTACATTGACATTTTGTTTTTGACACCGTTCATAGGTATATTGTAAATCAGCAGTAAATAATAACAGCAATCTAGCTGTTGGGATTTAAAATTTGGGTTATAATCGATGTGAAATCACCAATGGTGTTAAAGTCATGTTTAAGAGGATGACCTGTGTATTAGGCAACCTATGTTACTTTTTGTCGTATGGAATATGGTCTAAGAGTGTGTTTTATTTTAGATTAGCTTATATATACGAAAATTATCCTTTTATGTTTATCACATCTAGGACAGGTAAAAATTTTAATAGCAAATATTTGAAGCTAATATAAGACCTCGTATTTAAATGACTGTATTTAAGACCGTTGGTATGGTGAAAAAATTAATAAAAATAAGTTTGGTAAATTGAAAATCTACAGGCTGAAGAAATCAGAGTTATAACCTATGTGATTGGCATGGTACAGTCAGGTACCTAGTGTAGTGTGTGTATGTAGAGTAATTGTCTTGATACTTATCAAAGTCGACGTCATTGTCTTTGCTAAGAGACGCTAATTGTATCCAAACGTCTGCGGTCCCTCCGGTGAGTACCGATCGCACAAGGATAGAAATTAGTTTCATTCATTAATTTTTAATAAACGAAAATTTCTCCACCCAGATGAGATTCGAACTCACGACCTTTAGGTTTAAAGGTAGGCGCTCTTACCACTGAGCCACAGAGGGGGTTTACGTATTTCTTAAATAATACCTACCTTCCTGTAAAACTTAATTACGATTAAAAAGACATTGATGGATTACGTCAAAGTCAACAAATTTTTTGCTAATGACTCCATACTAGGTATTTGTATAATTTGTATTATATCCAAATGTTTCTTAGTATTTAAATTTTGGCATTTAAAAACCCATTTAATTCATTACCTTTCTAATGATACCTACCTATGGACTCAAGGTGTTATAATATATTAAAATAAATTTTTTTTTAAAAAGACTGTACCTTATCACCAAACCGAGGGTTTACGTCTTAATTTTTTAACTCTCCGAATGCGCGCTCTCTCTATTCTCTGTGCCGACGGCTAAGATACCAAAAGATACCTAAGATGTCTAAAACCATTTCCTATATTTGCCAAATATTACCACTTATATGCACACTTGCAAACATGTATCATTGATAGTCATCAAACAACAATATTTGGGTTATTAAATTATGTATTTTACATTTTATCTGTCAGATAAGTTTATTTATGTCAGTTGGTAGTTATCATTAATATATATTAATATGTAATTAATATTATTAGTATTTATTATTTAATGTATCGTTGCAACAACAGAATATGATTAAATTATCAAATGTTGGTAGTTGAGATTTGAGGTGGCGTAGTTACTCTACCGTACAAAGAGTGTCGTTCTAGCCTTTTATATAGATAGATAGTAAAATATCCACAGGGAACTCTTTCTTTATAAGATTAAAAAGAATTATTATAAGAGCTGCAAGACTACTTAACTGTTAACTAATTGAGTGAATACATCACAAGAAAATGTAACGTACTGGGTATAAATATGTTTATACTTAACAGAAAAAAGAATAGAATAATCAGATAATCCAATGGATAAGACCAGAAATAGTATGGTATTCTTCAGGTTTATAGCGAATGGTTGTCTGCGAAGGAACAAAACTTTAATTATTCATTTTATTTAAAAATCAATCGAAAAAGTGACTCAAAATCAAGTTTTCTTTGGATTAATTAATTGTCGACAATGCTATTTATTTTCTTAATTTTCAAGTCTTTAAAAACATTTAAATTAAATTAAATATGTTATACGTGGACAAGACTATAAGCACAAATTTTATGCAAATTAATAATTGGGACACCCGAACTTAATTAGTCAATCAAATATAGCCAGAAATCCTCGTAAAATGGGTTGTAGTGCAAAAGCAGATTAAATTTTATAAAATTTGGAATGGCTGATGTATGGAAATATAGTAATCCCAGACTGACCTTATAAATCTTTAGAACATGTAATTTAATTTTGTATTTAGGTAAATTTGTAATGAGGGATCAGTCAAAGAGTAGGATGATTTTGTTATGTTTTTCAATGAGATTTTTGTTAAGAGAAGCAAATGCTTAAAATATTTTGTTAATACTAAATATAACTAAGCGAAAGAAGAAAACAGAAAAAAACATATACATATAATATCACTAGCAAAACCGGCGAGCTTCGTGCCGCTTTAAAATTACTAATTGGTCTGTTAATATAATATATGTATGTTTTATGTAATTTAAAAGTATAAAACAAAAACATATGTGGCCAAGCCAATTATTTTTTTACAATAAATCACAGAAAATTAATGGCTTCTTTCTTAGAATATTTTATGTGTATTTGGAAGCTGTATGACACACTCCCATGTTATCCAATTAAACACATATTAACAATTTTTGTGATCAAATGAAATACATTTTTGGTGTCAAAATTTTTTCACAACAATACCGCTGATGAAGATGCTTCAGAAAAGAGGATTATTTGGATGTGAAACTATTCGTGCCGATCGAAGATTTATCCCAAATCAATCATTAAAATTGGATAAACCAATATCAATATCAATTTTCTGTTACCAGATGGAGGGACCGTGGTAAAAAATTTGTTGTAGTATTGACATTTTAATTATAAATTACTACCGGTATGACAGTTATACCAGAGAACAAATAGGAAATATTTTTCTTGAAATACTCTCTGGTAAAACGGTTTACCACTGTTTTTGTTTTTTATTTGAAATAATTTTTTTTAAATAAAATATAACGTTAGGATTTTCCTTACGTTACACGTCTCACACCTTCTTTTTCTCTTGTATATAGATTCGTTATGCGAGTGCCGTCTTATATTTTTTTCTTTCTTTGGTAATTAGTTGCTATAGTTGTTTATGTATTCCTCTAAATATGAAATTGCTGTATAAAAATGATTTTCAAATGGATCACGTTCATTGAAATGACTTTCTAATTGATCGTCCGAACATTTCTCCTCAATAGATTGTTGAATAATTTTAAATTGACTTAACAGTTCACGATTATTTTTGTATCGCAAATTTACATCGCCTATTGTCGGTTTAAGTGACCATCAATTATTTTATTTACAAAATTTGTTAATGAAGTTAATTTGCGTTTAAGAGAACCTCTATTTCTTATTAATTGTGCAATATCTGAGTTCGACATTATTTATTGTATTAGTTTTTTTTTATTAAAATGTTCTTAAATAATACTCTAAATCTGACAAGTTATAATACTATGCAAATTCAATATCGAAAGTCTGAAATACCAGAATCTATAAATAGCACTGCGATAAGGGTAGGATTTATCTTAAGATGGTATATAAGTGGAACAGACTTACATTCAGGCCATCCAGGGATGCGCGTCTGCAATCGATCAGCAAATTGGCCACAGGAACACCGCTTCGTGTTTGTCAACGTTCTTCTGACTCGCTGTCTCGTTCTCTGATGGGTTGAAACGCACAGATGCACTAGTTGCTTTACTTTTAATAAATTGATTATTCCAAATTGAAATTGTTACAATTTACCACCGGATCCGGCTCGAAGGACCAAAAAATTGTATGTTTAAATTGTTGATTTAAATTGACTGGTCGCTGGTTAATCGTGGTGGTAAATAGTTGATCGATAGGGTGAAGAAATAACTTGTAAAACCAAATCTCTTCACACGTTCTTTATTGAGTGCTCTTATGGCAACATATGGAAACATACTGTTCTTATAAATTTGTACCGACTTTGCCGAGGGCTGACAGGGTTGCCGTCTAGACAATTAAATCTTATTGCTAGGAATTATACATAGAATAAAATATATTGAAATAATTTTAAACAATAGTGTATCATTTATTGTTTCTCTGTTATTAACAGTATTATTATTTTCTGCTTTTTTCCGTGTTTCTTAGTCCAGCTATGTACGTATTAATTTTATGACATCTTCTACCCCACAATTTATTTTTCTCCTCTCTAACTTTTGATCTGACATCGCTTTTTTTTAATATATTTCCGACTATATTTTTCTGATTTTAAGCTGACCTATTTCAAGTACAATTATTTTCTTTGTCTAGCTGTTCTATATCATCTGTTCATCATTTATTCTTAAATTTTTGTTTATATTTTTTACCCAATGCTTCTCCCGCTGCTTAATACATATTTTAAAATTATTTATCCTCATTTAATAAAAAACGTACGCGAAACCTTGGAAAATGATAAAAAAAATTTAATTACTAACGAATAATTATTACTCTAACGTCATTTTTGACTTTCGCCATAAGTCAAGCCTTTCGGAAAACCTTAAAAAATCCACATTTACCAATTTTACCAAATATATATTTTGTTTCCTTTCGTATAATTCGGATTTTATATACCCAGAAGGTATTTATCTTGCAAGAATCGGTACCTAATTTTATAATGAAATAAATGTTGACATTGTGGAATGTATTATTCAGTTCTTTGTTCAAATATGTATTTTGAAAGTCAATGAAAAAGCTTTTGTACCATACGTTTGCTTGCATTATGCATATATTTAGATACCAGATCTTAATATATTAACGGTTATTTAGGAAATATTACTAATACTCGGAAATTTTTATAACAATATTAATTATAAAACCACAGCAAATAATGTATTATTTCGTTTATTTTAAAACTCCTAAATAGTCATAGAGAAAAACGGAAAAAAGCACATAAACAAGATAACTCAAGAGCAGACACATATAAGAGGTATAAAATTGTTTAAAATCGGACACACAATAGCATAAGAAAACGCAAATTAATATCGGTAAATATTATTGGTTGTAATATAAGAATATATTACAGCCAAAATTGGAAACGATCTGTATGATGAACGGAAAAAATGCAAAAAATATTAAACATAAACAAAAAACAAAAAATTATTAATAAAGTACAAGTAAATACATCATACAGTATTTTAGGGGAGAATATATCAAATACTGAAAGTTTAACCGACAATAAAAATCTGAAAAACCCAAAGACATTACGAAACGCATCTAAACATTTCGTACATGTATTTAACATCTAGGACTTTTCTATTGGTCCTTTGCAGCAAGCTGCCATATTTCAACCAATAGGCGGAGAAGTGCCAAACACGTATATCGAATGGTACTTCGCTGCGAAATTCATTTGGGGAATGTTAAATATTCCTTGACCAAAAAAGACGACTTTTCATTATAATGAGTTAAAATGAGACTGATTTTAAAATACTTGTAATGTATGATGATTAAAAAAAAACTAAAATAATGCAATAACAAATTAAACAAAATATCATCATCATCAATGGTGCTACAGCCCTATGAAAGAGCCTCGACCTTCTCAAGTCTATTACGCCAGGCAGTCCTATCCATTGCCAACCGTTGCCAGTTTGCTTCTCCTATCTTTCTACCATCCTCATCTACACCATCCTTCCATCTGAGTTTTGGCCTACCCCTTTTTCTACTTCCCACGGGTTATGACATAAGGATTCTTCTAGGATGTTTGTTCTGCTGTGATCTTGCTAGATGTCTTGCCCATCTTAATCTTCCTATTCTTATAATAGATACTACGTCTTTACCAACAAATATTTGTTTATATCTGTGGTATACCTCGTAGTTGTATCTCCTCCTCCAAACACCATTTTCACAGATGCCACCAAATATTTCTCTCAGGATCCTTCTTTCAAATATAAGCAGAAGATCTTCCTCTGCCTTGGAGATGGTCCATGTCTCTGATCCATATGTCAACACTGGCTGTATAAGGGTTTTGTATATAGTTATTTTTGTTTTTTGGCTTAAGTTTCTACTTCTCATATGTCTACTCAGTCCAAAATAGCATCTGTTTGCCATTATTATCCTTCGCTTGATTTCTTCCGTTATGGCGTTCTCTTTGGTGATCAGGGAGCCTAAGTATGTGAATTTGTCCACCACTTCAAAGGTAGAGTTATCAACCGTGAATTGGGGACCGATGTTCCTGACTCTATTGTTGGCTGTTAATGCCATCATCTTAGTTTTCTCCTCATTTACTTGCAGGCCCATAGATTTTGAGGCATTTGAGAAGGTGGTATACATTTCTTCTAGCTTGCGTCTTGTGCGGGCAACTAGGTCCACATCATCTGCATATGCCAAAATTTGGGATGATTTATTAAACAACAAAACATATTTAAATAAATTATAAAAAATTCTAAATGTTTAATGTAATATTTATGCAAAATTCATTGTCCTTCGTCAAGTTTAGTACGTAATGAAAGGGTACATTGCTATTTAAAAAAATTCCACTGTTTTTCGTAACTCATTTTTTGTAATAAAAACAACTGTTAAAATAAATTTTAATAATTTTTTTTGTATACAGTTTTTTTATGTACAGCTACTGAGATATATACTATAACTCGTACAGAATGGAAAATAATCAGAACATATTTATTTATGGACGTTTTGCACGTATTACAAGTATAATTGGCGAGCATAATCATAATTTGGAATCAACTGAAAGGATTTCATACCTTCGCCCATCCGCTGATATTACTACTAAAAAAATATTTTTCTTATTTTGATAATGGAATGGAAATTAAAAGGTCTCTATTTTATTATGAGTCCAAATTAAAATTTGAAATTGGTTTTGACAATAAACTTGCAGCAAATTCAGAAATTAATCCAAAATATCGTACAGTGCAGCATTGGCATAATATATGAAGAACTGAAGAACGACGATTACTTACAAATTTAAATATTGCCTGTAACAATGATGGCATAAATATAAATATCAATATAAAAAAACGAAATATACGGTCTTCAGTAAAAACATGACACAACCAGCATATATTAGTATAAACGGCATTCAAATTGAAAAAGTATCCATTGCCAGGGCCACCTTCATAAAGGTGAGGAAATTCTTATGCCATAGAGATATAAGTAGTCATCTACGATTAAGAATGCTAAGGAGCTACATATTTAACACGATATTATATAGCGTAGAGTATTGGACTCCCAACCAAAACAACATAAAAAATGTTGAAAGTTTCGAGATGTGGTGCTACCGTCGAATGCTGAAGATAAGTTGGGTTGAAAGAGTCACAAACTTTGAAGTAATACGGATAGGAAAAGACCCAGAAATTTTGTCAACGATCAAACGAAGAAAACTCGAATATTTGGGTCGCCCGATGAGAGGACATATATACGCAATACTTCAAAATATAATGCAAGGAAAAATAGAAGGAAAACGGAATCCAGGCTATAGAAAAATGTCATGGTTACGTAATTTGAGAGACTGGTTTGGCTGTACCACTAATAAACTCTTTGGGTCAGCTGTAAACACGGTCAGGATAGAATTAAGGATTTCCAATCTCTGATAGAACTGGCACAAGAAGAATATTTCTTCTTCTTCCTACTTTATAAATAGGCTTTATGCCTGTTTTACTTCGGTTTTTAGCCTCAATTGACTTGTCTGACCATCTTTTCCTCGGTCGTCCCAATTATCTTCTTCCATTAGGCGATTTGTCTCTTGCTATTCGTACTATTCTATTTTATGTCATTATTTCGATGTTAATTCTATTTCACTTGTCTTCTTTTGGTCCACGCATTTTTTTCCTCCTTACCAGATCTTGCTCGTATTTCCTCACTTCTTACTCTGTCTCTTAGAGTTTAATTCTACGAGTTAAAGAGTTTAACTCTTTAATTTTCACACATAACCAGCAATTCATGTTCATGTACTTATAACTTGAAAAATCTTTTATTTTTACCAGGTGCCAAATGTTGTTTTTTGACATAGAGGGCCCTCCTTGCTTAAGTTTTAAGTTAAGTACTACATGAACATCACACCACAATTACATTCTTGTCATATTTAAATTTCAGCTCAACAACAGATCTAAACACACTTTTTACTACAACATTCCTCATTAATAAATCTTATAGGACCCGTCTTCCTACATGTGCTTTTTTTACCATTTTCTAGGTACCAAATGTTACACAACTTACAGGGCCTTTTGATAAAATTTTTTGGCTTAAAACAAATAAATCCATACACATGTATAGTTGGTACCAACATTAATTTTTGATATATTACCCACATTAATATGATTAATTCACATTACAGATTACAACATTGATGGTTGATACTGTTACATTATTATAATTTTAATTTTTTCAATTTTAAATAATGCTGACATCTGTCATTTTTAGACAACTACCGTATGTTACACTGACTGCTCTGACAAAATATCCATTCTAACATGTCAACAATGTCATTTTGATCAGTTGTTATCAACAGGTCCTCGAAGACACTTCGTCTCAGGACCATTTTACCTATGTAGGGTCATACGTCGCCACATTACCAATTCCAACGGTAACTTGGAAACATCATAATTTGTAACCACATATAATGTAAAGCAACTGTAAATTAATATCATTCAAAGGGTTTTGACCCATATATTTTGGTGGCTCATAGCATGTATACCTCGTAAGTATTAACCACAATGTTCTTTAACCTTAGTCAACATTTTAAATTCAACGTTTTTTTTAATTAAAGTTGTTATTTACTTTCAGGTTTACACTGATGATGGATTTGACAATCCAAAAACGTTTTGTAATATATTTGTGGTAGCCCGTTTGGGCATTTTATTATATACCTATTATAAAGGATTTGAAATAAATTTTTTGTGATATATGGTATACAGCCAGCTACAGGAACTTAGTTTCCTAGTGGATTTTTAAAGTCTAAAACTATTCACGTGTACGGGAGAGAGTATTGGATAATGCATAATAAGCAACTATAGGAAGAGTATAGTCAGCAATGATGGATTTCAAAAACGAGTTAAAGACTTCGCGATAAAAGATCTAATGAAAAAATATACAAGATAAACTGAATATATACCATACCAGCCACAGTTTTAAGAAAAAACATGGAATTATGGGAAAAAATAATTACAAAATTAATTAGAAACTGAGTTAAAATCTAACATAACAAAGATATAATATCTGAACAGCAAAAAAAAATATAGTCCTATAATATAATAATAACACTGTAAAGACATAACACTGTAAAGACATAATAGTCAACCAACGCCTAATTCCTATAGTTAACAAGAAGTTAGTGCTGAGCATTAACAGTTAATATTATTGTCCTAATATTGTTTAGTATTAAAAGTTTTTTATTTGTTACAATGTTCGTCACAATATTGATCGGACAGTGAGTGTATTTAATAGATCATATCCGGAAACCGCGAGTTAATGGGAATTTTATAGGTCTATAATGAATTAGTAATAAAGGTTTTAATGTAATTGCCAATTTTTGGGTTAGCAGTTATAAAAATACCATCGGCTGGTCGTAAAACGATAAATTAGATACAAGTGTACTTAAATTGTAGTGATAGATGCTAAAATTCTTATTATATTATACTACAAGTAGGATAGTTAAGTTTATTTTATTGTGGACTAGATAATTTTAAATTAAACACAATTGTTATAATATTTTTTTATCATTAAAGAGCACAGAAGAGTTCTATTATAGTTGTTTTTCTGAAAGGTACGATTAATAAAGAGTTCCTATTTAGTATAGTATTGTAGGGCTTCCAAAGTATAGATATAACAGATAGGTTTAGATTTTATTACTTTATGTTTACAACGTTCTAGCTTATAAGTTATTATTATTTTATCATTTAATATAATTTATAAACAGAAACGTTAAACCTAAGTTTAGTAATGATATACTTTATATATACTTTATCAGTGATTTCTTTAAAGACGATGTGTCCGTAACCCCTAAAGTATTTTTTATATCAAGCAATTCATCAGATTTCTTCTTCTTCTTCTCCTTTGTGCGACTAGGATTACTCCTGTTTGTCTGCCTCTTATTTTGTTTCAGTTGTTGTTTACTGTACCTTATTATTCCACCTTTTTGACGGCCTTCCAGCGGGTGTTCTGCTATACGGTTTGTTGTTTTTACAGATGTTTGGTAATCTATCTGGCCCCATTTGGTTTACATGTTTGTTCCAGTTCTTTTTTCTTGTTTTTATCCACCTGTTAATATTTTGAATTTTGAATTGTTCGCGTATACTTCTGTTGGTTTGTCTGTCTCTTAATGATATGCCCGCTATTGGTCTTAATGCTTTTATTGCGATATTGTTGATTTGTTGTTTCGTCTTTCTTGTATCGTTCTTTCTCTCCGCTGCATGTTTGTTTTTGTTAATTTCATTAAATGTCCTTATTACCAGATGGTCTGTTTGTTCAGCTTGTTAGAAATTTAAGATGTCATTTTGCTTCACCCTGTGAAAAGAAATTTTTAAATCTAAAAAGCACATACATGCTGGTTTTCCATATTCAATAGACTTCTCTATTATTTGTCTGGTAATAAAAATTGCGCCTATTGTGTTGCGGTTCTTCCGGAAGCATTGTTGTTCATCTGCTATGTCCGTTTTTTCCTCGATTTTATCTTTATTGACTGCCGTTAACAATTTTAATTTACTATTCATCAGAATAATGCCTCTATAATTTTCAGGATTTCTGTAGTCTCCCATTTTAAGTACGGTAGCAGGAGCCGTTCCTTCCATTCCGCTGGTAGTAATCCTGTATTTATTATATCTACGAATAATTTTAGGAGCCATTTGTGTAGTGTTGTTCCTCCGTATTTTAGTAGTTCATTGTTTATCTTACCGGTGCTTTTCTGTTTTTCCACATCTTTTTCTGGGATCCATAGAGGTCGTATTTCATATCTTTGGTAAATTTCTCGCAGTGTTATTTTTTGATGTTACCTTTTTCTTGGTTTACTGTATTCCTGATTCTCACGTAGTCTTCTCGTGCCTTCGGAGTCTTCACTCCTTTGTATGTTAGGAAAGCTCGTTTCTTTTCATTTGCTAGTGCTTTTACCCGTTCGTCGTACCATGGAGTTTTGTATTCCTGTTTATTTCTGTTAACTGTTCTTTGTTTCTCACCACATTTTTTTCAGTCTCCCTAAAATATCGTCAACTTGGCATGATTAAGTGTAACAGCTAACTCAGAAGAAAAACCTTCAATTACCTGTTCTGGTGTAGAAAACTATTAATAATACCACCCAACAAAGCATTTCATACTGATATTACAGCGAAATATGTCAAGGTTGACGATATCCTATGAAAATTTAAAACTTGTGTTTTTATGTTTTGTTTAATTTGTAAGTATAAATTTTCTTCTAGCTGGCTTTAATTTTATATGGATGAATCAGGTTATGACAAACAGCCTGATTCAAAATTAGTGCCTGACAACATTTAGTTTGCGTTGTTAGTTCATCTATGGTAGTTTTATTGGGGCTTCATCTTACTCTAGCATCATTATGTTCTAAAAAGCTTTACTTCTCCTCCACTTATATATTTTTCACTGTAAAAATAATGTTTTTGATGGTAAACGATTTTCAAAACTTTATCCAGCTTTATATAATCAACTTCGTCCAATACGTTTATCATAAATTTATTTTCGTGGAGCTATATCATTGTCTTAATAACAATCTTTTCTAATGGTTAAGCCATTTATGTAACATTGTATACATATAGCTTTTCTTATGTAAATGTATAATGCATAGATTTTAAAAGGTTTACTTTAGTTCTTTAGAGAATAAACCATTTATTAGTTTTAAAAAATTTGTGATATATGGTATACAGCCAGCTACAGGAACTTAGTTTCCTAGTGGATTTTATTAGTTTTATTTACATGTAGTTGCAGTACATCTGATGCTATTGCTGGATTAGTATGAGATAACTATAAGCGTTAGGTTATTTCTTGCTTCTAATAGGGAACTTGCACAAAATTTTAGATTCGAAAAAAATGCCTTAAATCATAACAAAACAAAATTTAAAATATATATATCAAACAAAAAAAAGTTGTTTTTGTCTTTAGTTTGGCTCCTAAAAACGATTAAAATCGAGAGAAAATTCAAATTATAGCAGCCAGTCCAAAACGCGGCCTCATTGGTCGTGACGTCATATAGTCAGAATGTTCAAAGATTGGCACTATTAATTCATTTCGTTTGACATTCGTTTACTTGTTATAGTAATTTTATGGTGTATTTCAGTTTTATAAATCTTTAGAGAGTTGCTGTAAACTATATATTTAATAATATTTGAGTATTTTTGTTCAGATATATTTTTTAAAATGACCGAAGAGGGTTTTTCCAAAGGCCAGTCTGATAACTTGCCCATTGTAAATATGTTTATGGTAGCCACATATTTTCAAAACGGTGAAAATTTTTACCTAGGAGAAGTTTGGGGAGTTAAAGCAGATAACCAAATTTTCAGACTCAGTTTTAGAGGTATCAGATCCAGATTCGTTTTGTGGACAAAAGGTTGGTACATTGAGTTTCAGTGGTGATGTCCCAATATCTCTACTAAAAACTATGTTTAATGATAAATTACTAACAGAATCACCACTATCTAACTTGCATTGTACACTTTTACTCCTGAATTTTATGTGAGTCTGAGTTGAAATATCACTTTTTTGATTGGTTTCAATGACACTATCTATTTTTAGAGTGTCTATATCATTTTGCAGAATACTCCCTAAACATTCTGAAGGCTGTGAAGAAGTTGAACCAACTACATCCTCAATTAATTGATGTTTAACCCTCTTAAGTGCTGTTATTCTGGGATAATGAAAATGTGCCCTTTTCCTATGTGGTTGACAATTAAATATGTGAGGGACAACATTTAATTTCATCCTCTTTTGGCCACCCATAAGTTTGAATTTAATATAGTTTTTCATATCCTTTTCCAACTGAAACAGAATATTATATATTAAATTATTATTTTTATCTTATATATATATATATATATATATATATATATATATATATATATATATACAGTTCTAGAAAAATACTGTCTAGGTAAATATCATTCAATATGTAATGTACATCTACCAAATATAGATACCAAGAGTTCTATCAAAAAAACACATGATTATTTGTTTAAAGAAAATTATTAAGCAGACAACAGATATTAAATACTTACATTAAAATGATCTTCACATACATGAAGAGCTTGAGCAGTAACTGAAATATCCCTTCGACAGGCACGTAACCAGTTTAAACGCCGTTTTTTATCGACTGGTAATCTAATAATTATTTTGTTGGGGGTTTTAATGGTTGTACTTTTACACAATGGTACTAAACAACACTTGTAGTATTAACTTTTACTTTCCATAGTAAAAACACACACAATTCAACACTCTCTCTTCAAAAACTGTATCAACGTATCAACACCAATATAAACAAAATAATTTATACTTTTATACAAGACAGGAGACCTGACATACAGATAATACTACCAAGTGACGTCACAAGGGTTCGCGCTCTTTTTCGATCGTTTGAAATGATTTTTATACACGGAAGATCTTAAATTTGTATTGCTAAGTCATTATGAGTTTTCGAGGCGTGAAATTTCGAAAATCTTATTTTTAAATGAAACTGAACGTTATTATATAATAAAAAAAAAGCAAGTTCCCTATTCAGCCGTATATATCATCGGTTCGAGCACACTACCTTGAGGTATATCCGATAGGATAAGGTAGAGTTTCACTATACTTTACTAGATATCTCTTTTCTGTAAGGTATGATTAAAGCAGTTTAAAGTAAGTGTATGGTAGGTTTTTTTTAACTTGTACAGAAGTCTTGTGTGCCACACCTTGTCAAAAGCTTAAGAGGCATCTGATAAGGTTGCAGTGCAATATTGCTTGTTTTCGAGTAGTTCTTATTATTGTGTACAATCTGTGAACCTGTCCTGTTGTAGCGTGTTGCTAGTTTTTCAAAAACCTTTTAAATGACAGGGAGTAGGTAGACTAATCGGAGAGTATAAGTTCATATCTTTTGGATCTTTATCAGGTTTTTAAATGAGTATATTCTGTGTGACTTTCAATTGCAAAGTAAAGTAGTGCGGGCTTAACATAGCATTGACGATCATTTTGATCATTCTATAGCAATCATGGGTAAGTTCTTTAGGAATCTTGCCTATAATAGGCATCTTATTGGGTTGTATCTTAATCTTTATTATTTGTTTTATCCCTTTTAATGTTAAATTGGTTCTTCTTGTTCTAGAGGCACTACTCTGGTAAATGGACTAGATACTTTCGAAATATGTTCTGCGAATGTCTCGGATTTCTGTGTATATCTTCCTGTTTATTTACCACTGGCATTTTTTAAGAAGATATGACATCTTATGACCCTTTTACTTTTCTTGTTGCTTCACATAAAACGAGCTTTTTGAATCGACCGTTGATATATTTTGGCAAGTTTTTAATCATATTCTACAACAGTCAACAATTTATTTAAATTTAATAGTCCCAATTAAATTGTAAACGAAATTTATGTTATATACTTATAAAGTGTTGAAAACACCGCAAATATTTTTGCTGCTACCTCAAATAACATTGAAGTCAAAGTAGTCTTGTATCAGTGGCGTACAGTTGTCTAATATATTTAATTACAATTTTTATTTTCTGGAATAGGTATTTATCGTAACAATTATGTCACAAAATTTATATTATTAGTAATAAGAGATTTTTTTTTGTATTTAATTCAGAATATTTTAAACTTCTCAATGTAATACATTAACATGTTAACTTCTATTAAAGATCGAAAAACTTCTTATAAGTATCGTATTATTAGCTGTGTTGGGGAAATTTAAACTAAAAATGACGTAACTTTATATAAAACATGGCATATCTAAGCTTAAAGTTGTACTGAAAATACTATTGTCAATGCCATGTGGTATATCCGTAATAAAGGTCCAAATAGAGAACTCCAGACTGAAATGTTATAGATTGAAGTGTTAAAACTACTAAACCATTAATATCCATTTCTCAGACTTAAATGAATCTTGCGAAGTTATGTGAAGAGATATGGTTACAACTTAGTATAGTCAAATCTAGTCACAGAAGGAAGTGAGCATAAACATTAATTAATTTCTAAGATACACATTTCTAGGATATTAAAATAGTAGATTAGGTTAAATGCAAATTGTTGGCTATTTGTAAGTTCATTGTGTCTTTTAAAGTTAAAAAAATGTGATTTAATTAAATGTTCTTCTTTAGTTTAATTAGCATAATACTTGTATGGATCTATGTATTTGAGAATCATCAATTACACATACCCATGTGGGATGTGTTACTAGATCTATATGATAGTGATCACTACCCTATCATAATAAGCAATGAACTACAATCAACTACACCGCAACAACTAAAATGGAACTTAAAGGGCACAAATTGGAAAGAATTTTAAAATTACGTTGAAAACAATCAGCAAAACATAAATGACAATGTAGATATAGTCAAAACAATATATTCTCTGACAAACGTAATCACAGAATCAGCAAATAGGTACGTTGGAATAATTAAATACAATCACAAACAGTAGTCGGTACCTTGGTAGAATCCTGACTTCAAAGAAGCATTAAAACAATCGAAACAAGCTTTTAATAAATTCAAACGACAAAAAATTCAAGAAAATTCTATAGAATTTAAAAAATTAAGAGCAGTCGCTAGGTATACTTTAAAAAAAGCCAAAAGTGACTTTTGGAGAGCATATGTCACCACAATACATAGTTCAAGTTCTAGAACAACTATATGGAAAAAAGTCAACAAAATGTCTAGATCAAAACCCCATAAATCAATCAACTTTCTAACTAAAAATAACACTATAATATCCAATATACTAGCATCTACTTATAAGTATAACTCAACTTAAATTATACTTCACATTTCATAGATATTAAAATAAAAGAAGAAAATCCTATAGAATATTACGATCAAAACAATAATGATGTAAATATACCAATAACAGAGGAAGAATTAGAATATGTATTTCAAAACTGTAAGAACACTTGTCCTGGATCCGACAATAGACCGTTTATATTTTTTAAAAATTTAGGCCCTCAATCTAAAGAACATCTACTCAAAATCTACAATATAATCCTATCCATAAACGTGTTTCCTAAATCATGGAAAAATTCAATCATAATACCTATTCTAAAACCAACTAAACCTAAATCAGATCCACAAACATATCGACCGATATCGCTTACATGTAGCATAGGTAAAATATTAGAAAGGATAATAAACAAATGGTATTTAGAATCAAACAACTTAATTATTTCAAAACAATGTGGATTCCGAAAACATAAATCAACTTTAGACAACCTTGTTGACTTAGAATCAGAAATCCACGAAGCATTTGCAATAAAACAGGAGTGTGTTGGAATATTATTTGATATAATCAAAGCATATAATACAGTTTGGAAATATTCAATCATTAAAACGTTCAACAACTGGTTAATAGGGGGTAATATAATACAACACATTTCAATTTTTTTTAAAAACAGACAATTTCAAGTTTGAGTTGACGGAAAATATTCTCAAAGAAAAATTCAACAAAATGGTTTACTACAAGGATCAAACTTAAGCACAACTTTGTTCTTAGTAGCAATAAATTCGATACTTCTTCTTCTTCTTAACATGCCATACACCAAAGTGCGTAGGCGACTATCTCATTACTAGAATTCTGTTCTTGGCGGCGTGACACAGCTCACCTGTATTGTGTATTCCTGTCCATTCTTTAATATTTCTTAACCAGGATAATTGTTTGCGGCCGGCTCCTATCCTACCTTCGATCTTCCTTTGTAGGATTAACTGTGGTATTTCATATTTTGCTCCTCTCAATATGTGCCCAAGGTAACCAATCTTGCGTTTTTTAATTAATTTAAAGAGTTCTCTTTCCACGCCGGCTCTATTAAGGACGTCATCGTTTCGAACTCTATCCACCCAAGGTATGCGCATCATTCTTCTTAATGACCACATTTCAAATGCTTCAAGTTTGTTGATAGATCTTTTTTTCAAAGTCCACGTTTCCATACCATAAAGCAAGATGGACCATATGTAGCACTTGACCATTCTATATCGTATTTCGAAGTTTAGGTGTTGATTATATAGGAGCGGTTTGAATTTCACAAAAGCTTGTCTTGCCATTTGTATTCGGGTTTTTATCTCGTGTTGTGGATCAGATTGGTCATTGATTGTGGTGCCAATGTTTTTAAAAGTTTTCACGCGATTTATACGATTGTCACCTATGCATATTATCGGGTTTTCTGGAGGGTTTCTGCTAATGACCATATATTTTGTTTTCAAAATGTTGATTTTGAGGCCATATTTTTTACCCATGCTATTCACCCTATCAAGTAATATGCCGTTCAAGTATCAAGTAATTGGTATGCCGTTCACATTAATGCCTAATTCCGTATCTTCCAATGCTTCCGCAAATACATTTTTAATATATAAATTAAAAAGCATCGGAGAGAGTATGCAGCCTTGGCGGACACCTTTCCGGATTTCAAATTCATCCGTATATTGGTCTCGATCAATCCTCACCTTTGCCATTTGGTTCCAGTATAGATTCTGAATAATTCTGATATTCAGTTTCATCATGATATCATGTTTAACATTGTCAAATGCCTTTTCGTAGTCGATGAAGGTGAGCTAGACATCTTTTCGTTGATCTAAGCAGTTTTGTATTAAGGTGTTCAAACATAAAATTGCCTCTCTTGTTCCTAGTCCTCCCTTAAAACCGAATTGTGTTGACCCGCTAAGTTCTTCTAGTATCTTGTACATTCTTGAGTGTAACATCCTAAGAAAGAGTTTCAACAAGTGACTCATTAAACTGATTAAGCGGTGTTCATTGCATTTTGTGGCATTAGCTGTTTTTGGGATCATCACAAAGGATGACTGCAGCCATTCTCGCGGAATGTAACCAGTATCATAAATTCTATTGAACAGCCTTACCAAGATTTCGATATTCTCCTCGTCTAGTAGTTTTACTGCTTCTATATTAATTTCATCTGGACCTGTTGCTTTATGCATCTTTGTGGTTCTAACTGCGTATTCTATTTCACTTCGCATTATTGATGGCCCTGATAAGTTTTCGGAAGGAAGTTTGCGCGTTGGTTGTGTTGGTCTTTCGTCATTAAAAAGGCTTTCTGCGTATTCTTTCCACGCCATTGCTATCTTCTCTTCTGACTCTATGTATTCGTTTCTGTCGTTGCGTATTCTTGTTCTGTGGTGGCTTTTGTGTATATTCGATATTTCTTTGATCTTCTTATGTAGTCCAAAACTATCTCCTTTTTCCTGCAATTGTTCTATTTCGTTGCACCTTTCCACCATCCAACGTTCTTTTGCTTTCTTAATTTTCTGACGGATTTCTTTGTGTATCTGTTTGTATTTGTCTTGATTACGTTGTTGTTTATGTTGCCTTCGCTTTTCCATTAGATCCATAATTTCGTCCGTCATCCATTCGTTATGCTTTCTCTTTCTGATCTGTGTTTTAACTTCCTTGTTTACTGCCAGAATCGTTCCTTTAATATCATTGACCATCTCTTCGATATCATCATTTTGTTCTATTACTCGCATTCTTTCATTAATTTGATTCGCATAACTCTTCTTCAGATTTTCGTCTCTCATCAGTTCTCTTGTATTTATAGGTGTGCTGGTATTTGTATTTGTTCTCTTAATTTTTGCTAGTTTTAACCTCGATAAATAAATTCGATATTAATACAAATTGAAAACCTTGTCAAAGCTAGACTGTACGCTGACGACCTAGTTATTTTCTGTGGAGGAAAAAACATAGCAACGATTTACAATCACATTCAAAAAGCGTTAACACACATTGAGAAATGGTCAACTATAAGTGGACTTCAGTTTGATACTTCAAAAACGAAAGCAATTTGTTTCTCAAAGAAAAATCAAATCCAAACAAAAGAATTATATCTACATGAACACAAACTAGATTATGTAGAAGAAATTCGATTCTTGGGTATGACGTTTGATAAAAAATTAACTTGAAAGAAACATATTCAACAGCTGAAAAAATCCTGCCCACCTGGTATAAATTTATTACGATCAGTTGCCTTTAAAAACTGTGGTGCTGATTATTCAAGTTTAATTCTTATTTAAAAATCCATAATTCGATCAAAACTTGACTATGAAGCTATCGTCTACTACTCCGCAAAAAAAAAACACATTTAAAGTCACTGGATATTATCCAAAAAAGATGTCTACGTATTTCTTTAGGTGCGCACTACACAAGCCCCATTCGAAGTCTCTATTGGGAAAGTGGAGAACTTCCTATTTCTTTCAGAAGACAATACCTAAGCCTAAAATATGCAGCTGTAGTGTCATCAAATCGAAATAATCCAGTACTGCATAAGGTTTTTGCTGCTTTATAAATAAATTTCAACAAACACATCAAATTGATCATCCTTTTTACTTTCGTATATAATTATACTTATCCAAATTAAAGTTTCAATTTTCAAAAACCTATCTTACCTCTTCAATCCACAACCCTGCACTGTAGACAATATATGTATATATATATATATATATATATATATATATATATATATATATATAGAAAAGAAATTTAATCTTTGCAGATAAGTTAAATAGTAAACTCTTAAATATTGGGGAAATCTGCAAAAAAAACTCTAATGTGTATCAATTATTTCACCTAACGTTTTCGCCAAAGAGAATTTGGCTTCTTCAGGGCTGAAAGAGAATAAATTATAATTAGCTACCATATATTATCTAATAAAAAACATTTACCTTACCGTGAAATGTTAGAAATGTCGAGTTATGATGTTAAAAAACTTTAGCTAGTAACAACATAGTGGTGTTTTTTGTTACTATGTGCAAAAAAGTTTATTTATTAACGTTGGAAATGTATGGTAGCTTTGAACTTAAAACGCAAAAGTTTACCCAAGGACAATCGAAAAACCCAATGTAACTACATTTAAAGGAAGTAATTCTTTGAATTGTCGGCAATAACTAAATTTTTAATTGTTGTAAAGTTTGAATGTGAGCTTCTGTTTTCATAGAACGCAAGCGCCGAAACAATTACAAGTAGTTCTTTTGATATCAAAGTCGTTAAGGTTCATTGGTAAAACCGATGAAGTTAGATCCCAGTCTGGAGAGATATTAGTTTAGAATTTCTAATTGAAATTCTTTTTTTTTATTAGTATATTGTTCATGTATTATTGTAATAATATCTTATTGAGATGTATCTAAGAAAAGCAAGGGAATGTTATCTTTTTTTTTGTTAATGAAAATTATTATTAAAGTTGATTAGTTGTTAATAGATATATCAGTCAAGTTGGTTACCTGTGATGTTGTATTGTTCTTGGTATCTGATTTAAGTAAGAAGTGGTATATATCGCTTAGATTCTTAATGTCACTCTTAACATTTATGGAAAAATCGTTAAGGAAAATATAAGACATTTCAATGAACTCTCTTTTAGATTTATTGCTCTCACGGTGGAGAATTGTAGTGTTCGTATAGTCCATGTGATGACCAGTGGAATGGACATGTTTGGCTAATGCACAGCGCTCAGGGTGAAGTCGAAAATCACTTTTGTGTAGTGTAATACGTGATTTTAATAATTGAGATGTTTGGCCGATGTAGGAATTGTTGCAAGAGAGGCATGGAATGTTGTAGACAATATTACTAAGCCTATCTATGGGAGTCTTATCTTTTATCTTCGAATAAAGATTATTAATTGTTAGGGCTGATCTACAAGCCACATTAAGTTATAATGTTATTATTATTATTATTAGAAAAGCTATTTTCAAAACTTTTTAGAATCCTTGTTAACCCCGGAGTGATATCTCTAAAATAGGGTAATGAAAAATATTTATTGATAGGAGTATCCGAGACTGCGTTCCTACTTAAGACATTAGGATCAGCATTGTTAGTCACGATGGAAGGTGAAGTATCTTCGTTATGGATAGTGTTAAACAAAATCTTATTTACTAATGGTGTTGGATAAGAATTTGAAATAAAAAGTTTCAGAAGGATTTGTAGGTTTTTTGTATGAAATGATGGATCTGATAGTTTAATTACTCTATTTTTCATCTGTTTGATTAAGTTGACTTTGGTAGAGGTATTATGGTAAGAGTGGTAGTTAAGGTATCTACCAGAATGTGTCGGTTTTTGATACCAATCTATTTTAATGTTGTTGATTTCCCTAATCATCCTTATGTCGAGAAAGGGGACGGAACAATTACCGTCTTCCCTCTCTACCGTGAACTGGATGTAGGGGTCATAACTATTAAAGGTGTCTAATAGTTCATCTAGCTTGTCATTGGGTATAGCCAAAATTATATCATCAACATATTTTTTAATAAATGGAATTTGAAAGGATAGTAAAGGAATGACTGAGTCTAACACATACAATTACATGAACAATATACTAATAAAAAAAAAGAAGTTCAATTAGAAATTCTAAACTAATATCTCCCCAGACTGGGATCTAACTTCATCGGTTTTACCAATGAACCTTAACGACTTTGGTATCAAAAGAACTACTTGTAATTGTTTCGGCGCTTGCGTTCTATGAAAACAGAAGCTCACATTCAAACTTTACAACAATTAAAAATTTAGTTATTGCCGACAATTCAAAGAATTACTTCCTTTAAATGTATTTACATTGGGTTTTTCGATTGTCCTTGGGTAAACCTTTGCGTTTTAAGTTCAAAGCTACCATACATTTCCAACGTTAATAAATAAACTTTTTTGCACATAGTAACAAAAAACACCACTATGTTGTTACTAGCTAAAGTTTTTTAACATCATAACTCGACATTTCTAACATTTCACGGTAAGGTAAATGTTTTTTATTAGATAATATATGGTAGCTAATTATAATTTATTCTCTTTCAGCCCTGAAGAAGCCAAATTCTCTTTGGCGAAAACGTTAGGTGAAATAATTGATATACATTAGAGTTTTTTTGCAGATTTCCCCAATATTTAAGAGTTTACTATATATATATATATATATATATATATATATATATATATATATATATATATATATATTCCTGCTATCGACATCAGTCTAACAAACTTAAGAAAAACAGAGATATCATTAACCGTCATTAAACAAAAATTTCATACACTATTAAACAGATATAGCAATACCCACAACGTATAAACCCATGCGTCAAAAAATGTAGACAGAGATGAAGCAGCGATTTATTTGAAAGACTCCTCAGTTAGTTTTAAATTGTCGTCAATTACATCCATCTTTTCAGCTGAATTATTCGAAATTCTAAAAGCACTATCGTCAATACAAAACAAAAACAAAGAAAGATGTATAATAGTTACAGATTCTCTAAGTTCATTATCCTCACTGACTCAGTTGTAATGTGACAACCCCCTTCTACTTCTTATTAAAAAAGAACTTAAAAATCTTTTAAATAAGAACATCCAAGTTCACTTTTTATGGGTACCTTCTCATGTCGGAATTGAAGGTAACGAAGTTGTAGATAAACTGGCTAAAAACGCTAAAAACGCATCAACTAACCCGATGTCCGAAGAAAGTAGCATATTGGTACAAAACGATTCAAAACCATACTTAAAACAAAAAATAATTAAAAAATGCCAACAAACTTATACACTCAAACACTCCATCAAGGCTATACGACGTCAACTAACATCCACATCTTTGGAAACCCAAAATAAAAGACAGAAGAGAGCAAGTGATACTTACCCGTCTCCGTATCGGCCATACACAACTTACTCATGACTATTTATTACAGCGCAAAAATAAACCAGTGTGTGAAGTTTGCAACAGTGTTCTAACGGTAAAATATTTTTTAATACAGAGTCTTAAATATAACAGTGAACTACTTGAATATAGCATACCCAACTCCCTAAAAAATGCTCTCGAAGAAAACACAGATACCCAAAAAATATTTTCTTATCTTAAAAGACTGTTAACTTCTTCAAAGGATCTAAAACATACATTGTAATATACATACATATTATTATTATTGTAAACTAATAAATGTGACAGTTGATACAACTAGCGTATATATATATATATATATATATATATATATATATATATATATATATATATATATATATATATACGCTAGTTGTATCAACTGTCACATTAATCTAATTACGCTAATGACCCTGCGTGGTTGATGCGTTATTAAAATAAAAAAAAAAAGAATTAGCATAATATGTAGGAAATTTAGATTTTGGGTTAATCAAACTACACTAAACGGCAAAAAAGTAGACACACTATAAATTTAAAAAAATAAAAATTCATTGGAAGTTTTATGTACTGTTTCATAATTGCATCTAAATTGAACTATTTACTGCAATCATGTATGCTTGTTTTTGACAGTTTTGACATTTATGTTGTCGTTTTTCGTAGTGGCTGTTTATCTTTTAAGTTAAAAACGAAACACTAACTTAGCTTTTCAAACGTAGATTTCGACTAAGTGGATAATTAAGTTATGGTGTTATCTACAGTAAATGTTGCTCGAATTATTGGATTGCGACAAGACGGAAGAAGTCAAGTTTATATCAGAAACTTTAGATATTCTGAGAATTACAGTACAGGGAGTTTTCCATCGCTTTATAAAGACTAGTACATACTCACGTCCACCTGGTTCCGGTAGTAATTGGTGGATGGTAGTTGATGGTTAGCCTCGATCTTTCGATATTCTCTGAGAAGAGAATGACTTCTTCGTAGTTTCGACAGTGGAATGTGACTCAGAATGGTAAGCCAATAGTTCGGTGTGGGTCTAATTGTACCTCAGATCATTCGCATTGTCTGGTTTAATTGGGTGTCAATAATCTTCGTGTGTTTGCTATTAAGCTATACTGGGAAAGCATATTCAGCCACTGAGTATACAAGTCCGAGAACGGATGATCTGAGTACGGAGGCTGAGGACCCCCATGTAGTGCTATAATATATAGCTTTTGTACTATATTATTTATCGTTTTTAGTTTTGCTGTTGTTCTTTGAAACTCTGTTATTAGTGAGCAGTCTGTTTTCGAAGTGGACAAAGAGTTTTTTGTTGCCTTAAGCAATATTCAGATGAAGACAGCATATTTCGGTTTTCGTTGCATTGGGCCATAGCCTTCATTTGCAAAACTATTCTTCCATGATAGCAAGGTCATCAGCTAGTATTGTTTCTGTGATACCTATGTTATTATGTCTTGCTGCAATGGCCCAATCGTCAGCGTAGTCAAATTTCTGCGAAGTTGTTCCAAGTAGGTCTTCGATGTATACATTGAACAGTAAGGGTGCCAAAACAGATCCCTGTGGCAGTTCATTGCTGAGCTTTATTTGGACACTTTTAAAATTTAATTTAGTTACCTTTTGACACTAAATGGCACGGATTAGTTTGCAGATTAGTCCTTGTCTCCAGACCGTATCGTATGCAACTCCTAGGTCAATTAAAGCAATGGATATTTTTTGCTTTCTTTACAAACTTGCTTCAATATGTGTTGTTAAGGATAGGATCTGACTTGTGCAGCTGCGGTGAGGTCTGAACCCTGCTTGCTCAATAGATATTAATTCAAAAATCTTTCTACTTCTATAAAAACTATGGGAAACGATTAATTTTTGCTCAACAACATCAACACTGGGAAATACAAAATTGGAGCCGAATTCTCTCCACTTATAAATCGCTATTCTGTTTAATATCTGGCGACGGTCGAAGAGAGAAGGTTTGAAGACGGAAAACTGAAAACTATGTTTAAGCTTGTGTATCTTAAAAAAGAAAGTTTGGCGATAGTGGTGCCATGGTTTGGGCTGGACTTGCATTTGAAGCTCGAACTTAACTTATTTTTATCAATGGTTCTATATAATATATAGTTCCATTTCATTTATTGGGGACAACTTTGTCTTTATGCATGATAATGCACGGCCGCATACTGCAAGAATCGTGACAAATTACTTGAGAAGTAGGAAATTATACTCCAGAATGGCCAGCCTGCAGCCTTGATCTGAATATTATGAAACATCTTTGAGATGAACTTCATCGTAGGGTTAGAAGTCAACTAGGCCAGACAGAAAGTCTTGCAGAACTGAAAAACATGTTTGGTGAAAAATATTAACATATTCCTAAAGTTTTTCTTTAAAATTTGTTCCTTTCCTGGTTTTTTTCTTTTATAGACTTCTAATTGAATAATATTCAATGAATTGAATAATATGCAAAGGAATCAAGCAGTAAAACTTTCAATATAAGTTTTTATTTTCGGAAATATATAGGATGGCTACTTTTTTGGCCGGCCAGTGTACATTACTTGCACAATAAGCAGCAAGTGTTTGATCTTTATTAGAATCTTCTGTTTTTTTGGTCATAGATTATCTATCCATCTCATCTTTGCTCTGTTTTAATGCGTCTGTTTTTTTCATTAAATTGAACAGTGCTTTCAAAATGTGCCTAAATATTTCACAGAAGTTGTATAGAAGTTGCACATATTAGTAGACTGCTCCAAAATTTTTTATTGTTTGTAAGTTATTGCCAAAATTTCTAATATGTGCTTCTGATGGTTTATTATTGGTAAAAATAGTATATTTTATTCTGTCATCTTCTAGAGTATGTTTATAGATGGGTGTATGGATGTTACTTATTGTACTGTAGATTTCTAAGAATTTGATTTTTTCTGTTGAGGGTACAGCCAAATTTAATTGGTACCTTCTTAATTATACTCTTGGTTTATTTACGTGAGCTAACCGGTAAATTGATTATAATTGTATACATCCTTCGTACAGCATCATAAATCATCCCTCATATTGTACTCTTTATAATTATATACAAAATATTTGACTTTTAAAACAAAAAACGATAAAATCTTTCGTCTTTTTTATGTTTTCCTAACTACCATCTCGATAATTCCACCCCTAACACAAAACATACCTACTATTTAAAAACGAATACATTAAAAACCTAGGAATAATAAATCATTTTTTGTAAGAGCGCCTACTTGAAACTTATACAATGTTTCGATTCAAAACAATATCAGTTTACGACGAAAATTAATCTTTATTTCCTTTGTGACAAGTCGCGTGAGTGGATGTCGTTATAAAAAATTTACGTGGTCGGTAATAAGGTGGTGCATTTAAACATTGTCGTTGTTGTGGAAGATAATCGGAAATTTTCAGCAGGGGTGGATTATCTAATATATTGTATTTCGGGGTACATGATATACATTGGACTATATTAGCAAAATATTAGCAAATCTTTTGTATGAAAATACAATTTTACTAGTTAGCGTAAAGATACCAGGTCGGATTTACTATAGAAAAGTTAATATTAACCTGAGTCAACCGATAAGACAGATCCTCAAAAAAAAAACATTAGAATTTAGCGTTGAAACCCATCACCTATTCTTAGACTTCAATACCTCGTACGAAAGTGTCAAAGAGAACATACCAATCAATACATGAGTTTTGAATACCAGTAAAACTTCAATCCATCGTATAATCTGACTGGAAAATGGTAAGTGTGACCTAACCAAAACGTTGTCTAAACAATGGGTGTTTTAAAACCAAAATTATTCAACATGGAGTTAAACCTGGAAAAGAAATATGTAGTGCAAATATAAAACATGAACATATAAATAGAATAATACAGCTTAATATTAATGTCCACTACAGAAAAAGAAATACATTTAATATTAAAATTGCAAACTAAACTTTCTTCTTTGTATTTCAATAATTGGTTTTAAATTTCGTCTGGAACTTTTTTCATTATTTAAATTCTGCAAGCCTTGTTTTACGCCATCAGCTTAATTTCCTTATTTGTCTTTTTTAAGATATTAGATGTATTGTATCAAATATCTGTCTTGAACAATTACACTTTTAAATTTACTTTTTGTTTGAAAACAAAACGATTTGTTTAATTGCTTCTTTTTTATCTAATAGGGTATTACGGAACTCAAAAAATATTATGTTTTAAAAGCAGTGCCAATTAATTTTTTAGTTCAGTAGTCAGTCTTAATAAACATATATTTATACAAAAGTACCTTTTAAATGTAACCAGCTGGACGGTGTTTTGAGGTACATTCTATTACATTTTATTATACTTAATAATAATCTATATATACTTTTGAACCAAGAGCTACTATTTTCGATACTTTTTTTATACTAACGTATTTTTGATAACTAAGACTCTTGGTTAAATTTTGTTTATTTTCACTACAACTTGAGAATATGGAGAAGCAAGAAATATCCACATAGAACTAAAACCAACTAATTGCTTACACTCTAAGTTTCAAAAGCAATGCCAATTAAGTTTTGTCGGACTTTGTATACAGTACACCAAAGAACCTTGTGTATTTAACTACCATCCCGGCAGTTCCGGTCCGACATACAGGGTTAAGACCGACCCTGGAGCAACCACCTCCTCCCAACGCAGAGAAGTTAGCAACTATGACCTCCTCTCTCACACCGGTAATTATGGTAGATAGAATCTTAGTTTTGATAAAACTTGCATGATTTAGTGCGGAAAGTTCTCTTAATGATATTTAATAAGTGTCGGTAGAGGAATTGCTGCCAAAAATTATGCGAAACTTGGGCTGGATCAGAGGAAATTTGTCATGAGATAAGAAGTTTAGGTTTTAACACCGACGCACTATATTTTTACTTTTCGCCTTCACGACCGACGTTCTGAAGTTTGAAGTGTTATCATTAAAGTAATAAACATTTCAAGTTTGTAGTCTAAATGTAAAGATGTACTACTTATTTGCATAAAAATTCGTAATGGCGGTTCCCGTTTTCATTAAATTTTTATTTGCGTGTTACAATATTTTTAATAACTTTTCGCTAACATAACCATGTTATCGTGCCTTTGACTTTCTAAAATATCAGAAAAAATTGGCTGGACATGTGTTTACTTATAAGTCATTTTTTTTTCTTTGGTCTAAGCCTTATTTAGGAGAGTCAGTGGGATGTGTACTGAGGTATATAAGAGAGAGGATGATATCACACAAACGATACTTCCATATTTACTAAATGCAATCACTTTGTTTTACACTATGGACTATCCAATATGGCGATGGGCAGGTCCGGATTCAAATTAATTCAAGCTCTATTTACAATATCTTTATGTAATTTTCTTCCACCAAAACCTAACTTAGTTTTGGTTAATGTCGAAAAACACACATGTCGAAAAACAAACATGAAATTAAGATCTTATGTAAAGGCGTGAAGAAACTATTTTCGTATAAAAAATATGTTAATATTTACGAAAATTGTTGAATTAATGAAAATCTCTTATTTTATAATATATAGTTTTATTTATTACATAGGACTTTTCAGACAATTTAAATATCGTGTACGAAACCAAAATATTGTATGAACAAGTTTAAATAAGCTTTATAAAATTCCTCGTTAATTTTTAAAGATTTAAGTAGACTAATTGCAATAAAATATATTATACCTGCACATTTAAATTTAAACTATTTAAATTAGTAAATTAGTAAAAGTATTGATATCAAGTATAAGGTACATAGTGATGATTTTGTTTTCTATGACAATTTCTAGTTAACCCTTTACAAACACTTGATATTCTAGGTGTAATAAACAGATATATATATATTGCTATAGAAGAGGCAATTTATATATGCGTAAGAAAATATAATATAAATATTGTATATATGGGATATACAGTTCACTTCGTATGTTTTTATAAACATGATCAGAGAAAATTATAGTCTGATGGCTTTCGAAGAACCATATATGACCAACATATATTCTTACTGGAGACCGGATGTACAGTAACAACTTTCAAAATAAATAACTTCTTAGTCGCAAATAAAATATAGCATGCGACTCGTGATTAACCTTATGTTTTTACATCAAGAATACACCATGTTAAACGCTTTTTCTATGTCAACAAGTCCATTTTCCTGCTAAATTGTAGTGACCCATCTCTACTTATCCCTATTCCTATGAATGTTGGTTATCCCCATCCCTAATGATCCCCATTCCTAATATTGTTACACTTCATCCCTAATAATGTTGTTTATCCTATCCTCAACATTGCTGCTTCATGATGTAATGCCCGCTGATTTTTCTATATCGTTTCATTATATTCACTAAAATCCTTTTCAATGACACCTCACAACTATCCTCTGTACAACATGCATTGTTTTGGCTTGTTGACTACACCCTGTACATTACAAGAAGAGATAGACCTAAAGATAATATATATATATATATATATATATATATATATATATATATATATATATATATATATATATATATATAAGATAATATCATAGTCTTTTTTT
The DNA here is from genome assembly GCA_918026665.1 of Diabrotica balteata. NCBI lineage: Eukaryota > Metazoa > Arthropoda > Insecta > Coleoptera > Chrysomelidae > Diabrotica > Diabrotica balteata. The sequence continues at coordinate 98,358,403 of OU898281.1, forward strand.
TTTAAAGAATGGTCGAAAAGAATACGTGATAGCTACTCGACAACAAGACGTATTGACAGTTGACAGACGAAAACAAGACAAATTGATATTACAGACGACATGACAGATGAAAAGAAGACGAATTGAGCTAAGAGCGGCTCTAAAAGAAGGTGAGAAGAAATTTCCCACGCTCACCGATCACACCTGCCACAACTGGCGTCACATCAAAGGATGCTGTTTTTTCCCAGGGTGAAAAAAATTTTCCTAGGTTCGTGTCCCAATCTCTGCTTACGTAAAATCACTAAAATGTTTACATTTGAATGCTGCAAACACCTACATGAAGTGTGAAATAATTTATCAATTCAGGTACTATTTAGGTACTTTGGCACTGGTAGATAATCACCCAAACAAAAAGAAGTTTTTTTTATACTGTCTGGCTTAAGGAAATGAGACTATTCTCAGTGTTAAAATCATTATAATAAGAAAAGAAAATTAAGATGATCTCAACGAATGCTAGGTAATATTTAGTGACTGTCTCAAAACAATAAATACAAAAGATACAGAAAACCAACATGGCTGCCAAGATAGGCCGATCTCTGGTGTTCTTCACCCTTACATTATGAACAAGTGGAAGTGGAACGGAAAAGGGGCAACCAACTCACAAAACAATTTCCAAGAAACCAGGGGGAAAATAGGGAAAAAAGTGAAAACCCGACGTCTACTTGTTGTGCAAAATGAGTGAATAATAAGTTTCACTAAGATAGTCAATATCGTTACGCTTATTTATAGTCAAAGGTTATTTGAGAATGTGATACATCTCAACGAAAGTTCTTTTAAAATAATTATTTTCAATGTCTAAAATCTCTGTACTCTCAAAATCAGCCTGACGGTTTGTTGATAAAATGTGTGTGGATACGACACACGTGTTTTTAGAATAATTGATATCACTTCGGTTAGAAATAAGGAGTCCTTTTAACGAACGACCAGTTTGTTTCATGTAGGTCAATTCACAATTCTGACAAGTAACTCCATAGACCACATTGCTTTATCTGATTTAGATAAGGGAGTCTTAGTATTGTAGAATAACGTTTTTGTGGACCTGACCTAAATGTAAAAAGTAATGACATATCTCCCAAAACAGAACACCAAAAATGGTATATTGATGGAAGACAAGCGTATATACGTATTTCTGAGTATTGGTCGTCTTCAGTATGGTGCAAATAAGTTAGAAAAGAAGCATATTACCTTGGGAAAGGAACAGCCATTTTATTCAGCTTAGGACGACTGATTTTAAGCACTACAATTTTCTGATTATCTTCAGATCTCCGGACTAGTTAAATTAAAATAATAAAACAATTACATTACAGATTACATATTACACATTTATTACAAAAAGTGCAAATATTACTTATGTGTGACTTAAGAAAGTATATAAATAGTACTTACCTACATGCCAGTGCAAGTATTGTTGTAAAAAAGACCTATACAGAACGCTCATTTATGCTATAATATTGTATATAGGTCTTTAATTTTTTATAAATCCAGATATGTGAGATGTGTCTTGAGGAGACAGTCTGGAAGGTCCCTATTGTTGTTTATATATGGTGCAGTCTGTAGTCCAGACTGTCCCCTTAAGACACATCCCACATATCGCGATGTGTAAAAAGTTAAAGTCCTATAGGCAACACTATAGCATATATCAGCATTCCGTACACACCGTTTTAACAACAATCTTTGCACTAGCATGCAATTACAATTTATATACTTCCTCAACCCATACATAAGTAATATTGACACTTTTTGCAAACAAAATTGGTAGACATTTTTTTTGACGATCTCTAATTATTTTGCCATTTTAGTGTAACTTGTCCGGGGACCTTCTTCTTCTTCACGTGCCATCTCCGCTACGAAGGTTGGCTATCATCATGGCAATTTTGACCCTGGAGGCTGCCGCTCGGAACCATTGTATGGAAGTGCAAGCAAACCACTCCCTGAGGTTTCTCAACCACAACATTCTTCTCCTACCTATGCTGCGCCTACCTTCAATCTTTCCTTGCATAATTAGTTGTAACAGTTGATATTTATTCCCACGTGTAATATGTCCCAGGTATTGTAGTTTCCTCATTTTAACACTCAATACGACCTCCTTTTGTTTGTTCATCCTGTCTAATACAACTTGGTTAGTTATCTTATCCTTCCAGAAGATTTTTAACATTCTTCGGTACGCCCACATCTCAAATGCCTCCAGCTTACCCATACATTGCTTATTTAGTGTCCACGCCTCCACCCCATACAACAGGACCGAGAAAACATAACATTTAAGCATTCGTATTTTCAGCTTTAGGCTTAGGTTACGGCTACACAACATTTGTTTCATATTGTCCGGGGACCTGAAGATGATCAAACAATTGTAGTGTGTTAAACGAAACTAGTCGTATTAAGCTACATAAAAATACAGTGTTTTTATCACTCCTAAGGTCGATTATTGACCGATGCTTGTTGTTAGGCTAATGATATGTCACCTATATCAGTGTGACACTATGTTGCTCTATTCTTTCGTTTGTTTAAGCATCTTTACTTTAGTCTAAAGCCTACAGTTTTTAGTCTTGTAGAAACAATCTTGTGGAAGCAGCTAAATACTAATCCAAAATATTTTCATTTTATATCCCACACCAATTACCATTTGTCTCGATAGCTCTTTATTACTTACGTGCAAATACGTGAAATTAAAAAATTTCATCTACCAGCGTATGCACAAAATAATTGTATATTAACTACAAAAAGTGGAATATATAATACTCTTCCGAAACAAATAAACGTAACTATTCATAGCAGGAAACTCTAAAGTATCATAAAACTTCCTACCTTTTTTGAATTGAGTGCGCTTCGTTGTTTTAAATTTAATAAAACCCGTCGCATTTTGTATACGATATTTTATTATCACATTTTTCACAATATTTATCTTACCGTCACCTGAAAATGCGTCATTATTTTCCATATTTGGGGGATTTATAGGAAATAAGCACTACAGTTGCAGCTCCGGAACTTTTAAAATATATTCGTCCCCGATGAATTGAAAAGTGTAATTTGTATTTAGAGCCTCAAAAGCGTATGGAGAAAAAACGCGGGACCTTGAGACGGGTTGAAATACCTGGGGAGGAATAAATAGGAAGAATGGATAGACCGATAAATCTACATTTAGAGGAAATGCATGCGTGGAGTTAAATTCCTTTGCCGGTAATATATGTATGTTTTTGACGGATGTATAGCGGCTTCATGGTTTATAAAAGCCAAAGTAAGTGGTTTTATAAAAATAAAACGTACATGTTATATTCGAATAACTCTTCACTCTGTTCCTCCAATAAAAGCGCCTAACGGATAATAAATATGTTGATGTATTTCATTTTTTGATTTTTCATGCACTATTTAATTGCAGTTTTTTTAGTTTATATTACCTATTAATTTTAAAAATTTGTTTGATACTTTAGCAATTTTAAACAAAAACATATTCTATAAAATATCGGTAACAAAGGTAAGTATATTAATGTGATGATGAGCTAACATTTGGTTCGTGGAAACTATTTGGTATATACCGGCCGTCTATAAAACAAAATATAAATAACCCTCTACTGCATGAATTATTGCAAACATGAAATAAAAAATATTTTTATGTATTGTGATTTTTATTAAGGTATATAAAAGGCATTAGTACATTTAAAATAACTGTTTAGGCCTATATATAGAAGTTTTTTTGCAAACCCATATATGGTTTCATATGCAATAACTACAAACTGGTAGATTTTTTTAAAATCCATATGTGGTTTCACATGCATGATAAGAACATATTGTAATAAAAAGTTAACATACAAAAATACGTTAGTTATGAAATTGTGATAGACAATTTCTTTTTTTATTATAACATAAAAATACTTTACACTTTATACATTTGGTGTAAGTTTTTTTTGTACATATTTGACACTGTTGGCGATATTTTTGCCATTCTGGCATATGTCCAACGTTGTCCATACGCACAGAATTTAACGGTATCTCTTGATGTCTTGCAGGAGTTTTTCTTGTTCTTTTTGTTGGTGTTGGGTTTGTTCCATGCATTGGTTAGGACAGGTGGAGTTCCTTGACGACTAGACGTTGGAGTTCCTTGATGACTTGATGTTGGAGTCCCATTTTGTCCTACTGGACGATCTCTCTTTCTTGGTAGTGACTTCCCAAATTTACATAAATGTTCAGAAACGGTTTGTTTGAAGTCAAATAATGGCATATAGCAATTTTGTTCATTTTTTCTACGCCAGAGTATCCATGCGTTTACAACACATAGATCCAACATATGAAAAAAGATTCGTTTATACCATTTTCTTGATCTTAGATGGATTCTATAAAGCCCCAGCATCGAGTCTAATAAGCCAACTCCTTTCATCAGCTGATTATAAACTTCAACAGCTTGAGGGCATGGAATCTCTTTGTACGTTTTTTCTTTTCGGAAGTACCTACGTTTTGTGGTTCTAGGTTCACTACCAACGTAAGTTAATAACATATTTATTGGTTTATTATCGAACCAAGTTATTAAACTTATGTTTACGTCTTTAACAAGGACAACTTTTTCTACAATGAAATCACGTTCTTTTTTTTTAGTTCTTTTTCGGATGGGATTCCTAAATTTGAAACACGGTTTAATCGAACCGTACCTAAAGGTAACAATCCATTTTTTGTAAGATAAATCTGTAATTTTGGACTAATAAACCAGTTTTAAAAAAATATTTTATGATTAACGTTCTTCGGCACTGTCTCTGTCAGTCTAGTGACAACATTTCCACTGACTCCCAAATCAGGCGCTCCATTTCGAAAAGTATTGCTTTGTTCACCAGCAAAAATACTAAAGTCATAACTAAAACCTGATACACCACTAAGTACTTGATTTTTGTATCCGCACTTGTGAGGTTTTGCCGGATTATATTGTTTGAGGTGGTGGCGGCATTTCGTAGGGATAATTTATTCGTCAACAGCTAGATGTTCCTCCTTGGGAACCAATAAAAGCCGTTGTTTAATCTTGTCTAATAGAGGTCGAATTTTGAATTTATCATGGCCTGGATTACCAACGGGAACGGAGTTACTATTATCACTAAAATGAAGGTGTTTCTTTATAATTTCCCATCTATTGCAGGTCATAGATTCAAATACTTGTGGTTAACCTAGAGTTGCATTCCAGTAAAGTCTCGATGATGGTAATTTCACCAATGACATAAATATTACAGTTCCTATGAATTGCTCCATTTCGTTTTCGGTAATATTGGCAGGTTTGTTTATGTTATCCTGCAGAGCTTTTATGTTTGATTGTTCAACAATCATGGATATTAATTCTTTTGGAAACAAAAACAAGAAAAAATCTGCAGGAGTTTCTAACTCAGGGATACATTCTGGTAGATCTACAACGCCTTTAAATGCATAATCACTTTTATTTAAATGCTTCAAATGGCCTGACTCCCATAAAAATTTTTCAGGTTTCTTTTTTTTGTTGACAATTCTATTTATACCAGAGCAAGTAGGTATATTTTCATCCAAATTCCTTTGTTCATTGTTGTCACTATCATCAGACTGGGACTGACGACATCAAGAAATATATTCATTATCGGAATCTGAACCTAATTCGTCCTCACTTAGTTCTCCATTCAGAGGAATATACTCATTATCTGAATCTAATCCTACATCGTCTTCAATTAGTTGTCCATCACCAGAAATACAGTTAACGTATTTAGACGAGCCATAAAACTTCCCAGGATCCATTCTGAAAACAAAAATCAAATGATAATTTTTCTAAAAACGGTATAACTAAAATATCATTGAATGCATTCGAAACCATCTATGGATTTTACGGATTTATACCAATTTAGACGGTATGCATACGAAACCATATATGGTTTGATAATAAATGACATCATAAAGCTAGATAATAATGTGAAATTCGATGTAGAAAAATATTTATATAATAAAAAATAATACTTACTTTTTTCAAAAAAATTTTTCCAACAAATAAATTCACTATTTCGATAAAAAATATTGCTTCAAACTGATGTCATACATAAGATACCGTTCACTCACTGCACGTGTATATACGAATGAGGTTATAACGATCTTTCTCTTGACTGGTAGACAACCAAACATACAAATGTATAGTAAAATGAGTACTAGCTATGATGTAGTCAGAATTTTCGATGGGTGGTGGATATTATGCATACAACACTTTGAAATTTTGAAACCATAAATGGTTTCGTATGCGGTAGAGGGATAAAAATACACACGTTTATTGCCATAAACGTACATGCCAATCAGTATTTATAATATACTACCATTCTTTTTTTCTGCTGTCAACGTTTTTCTTCTGCATCGTTTATTTGGTGAAACCGCAATCTCTTTGGGTACCCGATTATTTACGCTGTTGGACTTCTGAACGTCTGTTTCTGTAGGTACTATTTTTGGTAACGTACATACTTTCCTTATATATTCCCCATATCAACACAAAAAGAGAATGAAACATAATGACTAAAAATAAATCTCATGGTATCTGGACACTTCCATTAGATATCAACCAATATCAGGCACATATCAATAATAAGCTTCTACTGCATAAAACCTTCAAAAACGATCTTAACGACTTGAATAATAATTGCATATAATTGCAATAATTGCATTATAAATGCCTCACAAGAAAGTCACCGAGTGCACTGTTCTAATCAGAGTAAAATAAGTCCATATTTTAAGTCCATACTAGAAGTCCATATATGACAATCAGATAGTAAAATAAGTCCATATACTGAAACGCTAGATCAAAGAAGACACATGAGAAGCGATGAAAACGCAAGAAGCCACACTCTAAGATAAATGAATAAAACTGTTTCGAAAGCAGTCAGGAGAGATTTAATTATGGTACCAATGATCACCGCCATACAGTAAAGACGCTTATTGAAAAATCTATAGAATACAACCAACCTCTTGTCCTCACTTTCATAGATTTTCATAAAGCGTTCGACACGATCAAAATAGACAGCCTTATAGAATAAATGAATGACAGCGGAATTGACCATGGGTATAGTGAACTGATTTACAATATTTACAAAATTTTTCAGGAAGTAGAAATAGCATAAATTTACTCAAAAATTAAAAGCCACGTAACCAGACGGAATATCCAACGAGCTTCTAAAACACGGGGGAGAATGTATGATCCTAGAGATGACAAAACTGATAGAAAAACTAATATTACACTGCACGATACCAGACGCATGGAAAAACAGCATAATTATACCAATGTTCCAAAAAGGAGATAAACAAGACCCCAACAATTATAGAGGTATAAATCTACTGAACACCGCGCTTACCACAGTAGTCCTAAGCAACAAAATCAATAAACTAACAACTTTATCAGATGAACAACAAGGATTCAGATCCGGAAAATCCTGCGTAGACGCCGTATTTGTTTTAATACAAATCACAAAAAAAGCTATCGAGTACAATGTACCAGCATATCTATGTTTTATAGACCTAACAAAGGCTTTCGATCACATACATCTTACACCTACTGTATAAAAGAAACATACCAATTGATATTATACAAACCATCGAAAACATCTACTTCCATAATCGAATATTTGCAAAGATATATGGAAAACTAACACAGTGTATACAGGGTGACTCGTTAAGCTCACTTCTCATTATTATAGTAATGAACGAAATAATACAAGCAGTACGTACAGGTCATGGCGACATAATGGGGAACAGAGAAATCCAAATATTATGTTATGCAGACGGCGCCTCATTAATCGCCTAGACAGAAGACGAGCTCCAAAGATTAACACATATCTTCAATACAACAGCTAAGAAATACAATATGATAATATCAGCTGAAAAAAACCAAATGTATGACAACATCTAGATACCCACTACGGTATAAAATTGAAATTAATGGAAAAATAATAAAGCAGGAACAAAGCTTTAGATATCTGGTAATAGATATACCTAGTTACGGAGATGGAGAACAAGTACGACAACAAAGCTTAAAAGCATGTTAAGCGGCAGGATCTCTTATTGACACAATCTGGAAGAACAAACACCTAAGACAAGACTCAAAAACAAGAATAAAGACAGCAGCAATAAGACCTGACACAACTAAACTGAGACGACTGCTAGAAACAACAGAAATACTCCGACAAATATCAGGGAGAAGTCTGTTGGCGAGGGAGAGAAACGAAAACGTAAGAAGAGCATGCAATAAAAAAGACATAGTCTTGGTCTGTCAATACCTCTTCGAAAAGGGGTATTAGCAGACCAACAAAAAGATGGTAACATAATTTAAACAATTTAGGAGGCTAATATTAAAGAAGAAACAGTCTTTAAAGCCTATATACAAGAAGGAAGAAAAAGAAGAAGAAAAAGAAATCGAATCGAAGTACATAATATAGAGATGCTCCAGATAAGTAGTTTGAGAACCATATAAAGCTAATTATTTTACTAATACTATTATTAAATCATCACATACATGCATTTATCATATAAATTTCTACCCACCTAGGGTAGATTCCGTGTCTATGTTAAAAATGTATTATCGTATCATTAATAGTTTTAATGTTGAAGCTAAGTGTGTGTAAATATTCAGCGGTACACTTGCAGTCTGCTCTTGAAGTCTGGCAATAAGTATTTTTGTATTATTTTTATTAATTTTACCAATTAAAGATTATATGATTTAAGTTGGAGGTAATTAACTTATTTATTAAAAATATTAAAAGTTAACACATTACAAAGTTGATTTATACCTACATAAATATTGGATTAGTCGTAGGGAAAAAAAGGAAAAACGTTTTTTGTTTCGTATCGATATTGAATCACATCTCAGAAAATAAATTTAAGTTTGATAGTATCATGCATCTTGTAAATTCAAATAGAACATGTGTCTTATGGAATCAATTTTAAGAATAAATACGAGATCTTGACGTGGAATTTATAGGGAATATAGCTTTGTGGATAATTTAGTAGTTTCGTGGAATATTGTAAAACCGGATATAAAATAAATATTGTTTTTCTTTGGATTTACCAATAATTTACGAATTACTATACATGTCAATATTTTCTGATTTTATGATCAAAATATGATCAAAAATGAATCAAAAAAGGGAAAAAATAAAAATGTTGGATGAAACCACATAAGAAATATTTTTAATATTTTTTACTAAGAAAAGTCTGGGGCTTCAGAATTACAAAACTTTTTAAATATCACGAGAAACCAAAAAGAAATAATAAAAGATTACATATTTAACGTACTTTAAACCCTATAATCTATTGTGTGTTTGTGGAAAATACATACGACGTAAAATAAGTATACTAATTCTTAAAATTAACCGAACACTAAGTTTGTTTTAAGTAAATTCTATTGGAAAAACCTAAATGTTTAGAAAATTATAACGCACCATAAAGTAATAAACAAGTTTGAAAATATTTGTTTATTTCACAACAAATAAAAATTCACAATTTGACTTTACTTTACTTAATCAGTAGACCAATCTGAACCTATCGGTGTTGGACCGTTTATAACATAATTAATTAAATTAAAATATTTTAAAATTTTCTGACGTGTCCTAGCTCTTAACGAACTTTCCCCATTCCTTCCTGTTGGATGCCATCTGTGCTGCTTCCTGCCAAGTCTTACCCCTACTCTGCAGTATCTGCGAGATATCACTGTTCCATTCTTTAATGGGTCTTCCTCTGTTCTTCCCTATTAGTTTGGCGTCCTACACTCTCTTTACTTATCTATTATTGTCCATCCGAGATGTCAGAACCATGCCAATTTGTTCTCTTTGATTGAGTCGAGTATCGGTTTGATTTTGAGTCTTTCTCTTATTTCTTTATTTCTGATTCTATCAGTTCTTTTTACTCCGATCGTTCTACTAAGGTATTTCATCTCTGCTGCCTAAATTCTGCTCTGATGTCTTTTGTTTAATATCCAATTTTCTGCTCCATGTGTAGGTCTATATATTGTTTTGTATATTGTCATCATGGTCTTTGTTGATATTTCGTTGTTATTAAGGAATCCTTTATTTAGTGCTTGGAATAGTTTTAATGTGTTTTCCATTCTGTTGTTAAGATCTTCCTCGATGTCTCATTTATTGTTGATTACTGTTGCTAAGTATTTGTATGAATTTGTCTGTATTATTGTTTGTTGGTCTATCATTACTTTAATTTGATCTTCCTTCCCTTGTTTCCTTAATATTTTCCTTATCTGGGTCTTCTTTTTGTTTACGTTTAAGTTATATTTACTTACTTCTCGGTTACATTTCTCTAAGTTGTATTTCAGTTTTTCTGCTGTTTCCGCAATTAATACTATGTCGTCTGCACATATACAAATCTCACCGTTTTTTCTATCTATCTCAAGAAGAGATCTAATGGATATTAAAATCGAGTATTTTCTCCTTGAATTAAAATAATACCTCTCATCGTTTCTGGTATAGTCTGAATCAAGGTAGTAATCTCGTTTTGCGTTATTTGTTTACTCAGTACTTTAGTCAGTACTTTACTTTACTTTACTTTTTCGTGTCTATATCCGACTACAGTTTTTCTACCCAATATTGGGCTACGTCTACACCCTTTATATTTGCGAGCCATAAATCATCGAGGGTGCACTGTGATGGGCAAAGTCTGCATACTGTCAGGTGCTCCAGTCTGTATTTCCCCAGATTCACAAAGTGCGCCGCTATGTGTCTTGATGTCCCATTTAATGAGGTTCTGTTTTACAGGGGCAACACCTGTACGTATGCGGTTGAGTGTCCGCCAGGTTCTCCAGTCCAGGTTCATTCCAGTAGGTCATTCTGAATGTAGGGGGAACAGTTCGGATGGTGCCATGCCGACATTTCTCATAAACCTTTTGCTTGATTTAAGTCGGCTGATTCCTGGCGGTTCGTCATCAGTAAATGATACGAGTTATTTGCAGGTATATGCAAATAACGCGTATATGCTCGGTCTATGTTAATACATATGTCTATGGGATAAATATGTGTACTTGTCAAGCGAAACCAAACTTACAACTATATCTATCTAAAAATGGCGTTCGCAGTCCCCTTGTCCCGCTGAAATCGATTTGGCGGTAAACATTACTAGTAATACAGGGCCGTCACGGCCGTAGTGGTTACGTTTGGTGACAGTACTTATTTTAGTTCTAATTTCCGTATGTTAAAATCAATAAAATAATCTCATTTAGTAAATACGCGCCTAGGTAATAATTTTTACAAATTACACTTTGTGAAGCCCCAAACTACTCTTTTTTAGGAAATTATATTCTAAATAGATTTTGTTAAATAATGTATCTCTCATTATATATTTTTTTTCTAGCACATCGTACTGGTAGAGGTAAGTGTCGTAAATTACTAACAAGTATTGCCTGACTAACCGTAAGTATACATTTATATTTTAATATGTAGTTTTTTAACGTACAAAAAATAATGTTACAAACCATTGGCGTACATATATTTTGTTTAGTGTAAAAATCTAAAACTGTTTTTATCATCTTCAATTAAAGCTTTTAATTAATTGCATTTAAAAAACACAATACAACTTGTAATAATAAATAAATAGTTTCTACATTACTCGGTAGAGCAAGGGTAACAAAGTTATTAAACGAGAGAAAAGTCATTGAATGTATTATTATTAATAATTATTGTTTTTTATAAAATGTAAAATGGGAGAAATTTTCTTTTTTATTAATGTAGTATTCGATCGAGGTATCACAGTTTTTCAGATATAACAAGTGACAGTTACTAAGGATAATAAAGTCGGTATTCCTTAGCAAAATTTTCTTAAAACATGCGCTAGGTACACAAAAGAATTGTTCCGTGCATGATTAAGGTGAATATTTTGAAATAAAAGACTAAAATTGTTTCCTAAAGTAAAAAAATAATATATTTAAATATCCATAAGTGTTAGTTATCATTTATATGGGGTTTGCATCCCAAAAATTTTAAATTATTCCAGAGAAGCTACTTTAAGCCCATTTTTAAGATCTTACATTGACAAAATTGAAAATGATGTACTTCCGGCGGTTGGGGCTGTCTTAATAATGTTACAGAAGATGATGTTATGATGGTTTGAGGATGGTCAAAACGTACAGAGTCGAAAAGTTTGGTATCTTAAAGTTGTGATAACCACTTAATGTTTGTATTATGTAAAAGCACAGAACTATGATTTTTTTATTATTTAGTAATTATTGTGAAAGTTTTAAAAGAATAAGGTATTAGTAAATCTAAATTTGTACAACTAATTTTCCTGTTATATAGAAAACAAAACAAAATATTGGAACGTGATTGATTAGTTAGATCAGTCTATGTGTCAATCTATTAAAATTTTGTATAACAAATCTCTTCAGCACTCATTATTTCTCTCCCTTTGTTTGGCCTCTCTTAAACTTGATCCAACTTGTTTATGTTATTTCTTCTTAGCCTTCTGAGCAACCTATTCTGAGCAATATATTTCCAATTTTTTCCGGCTATTCTTTTAATGTCATTAACCCATCTCATCTTTGGTCTCCCTCTTGGTCGTTTACTTTTGTAAGGTCTCCAATGCTGTATTGTAGTATTCCAACGTTGGTCTTTCTGTTTAGCAGTGTGGTCCGCGAAGCTCCATTTAAGTTTGGAAATCTTTGTTGTTATGTCCTCGACTTTTGTTTTGGATCTTACCCTGACGTTCCTCTTTTATCTGACAGTCGTATACCTAACATTACCCTTTCCATTGTTCTTTCTGTTGTGGCCAGTTTAGTCATGTTTACCTTGGTTAGGGACCAGAATTGACATCCATATGTCATGATAGGAAGGATGCATTGGTTGAACATTTTGCTCCTCAAGTATTGGGGTATTTTGAGGTTCTTAAGTATCCAACCAAGTTTTCCAAATCCTGCCCAAGCTAGTCTTGCTCTTTTAGTAATTTCCGCACTTTGGTTCTCTTTGTCAAGTCTCAGGATTTGGCCTAGGTAGATATATTCCTGGATTTGTTCTATCTCACTGCTGTTTATAGTTATATGTCTGGGGTCATCTGTGTTTGTCATTATGTTATTTGGTTGTGGTTATTTGTCATCTATTTTCCCATTTTTCTCTTCTTCTTTTTCCACCAGGCTAGTATTCTACTACCTACTTGTTATTTTAGTTTTATCTTTTCTTATGTCCAATAAATTTCCATTTCTTTCTTTTAATGGTAATTATTATTTTCTTTGGTTTTGTTCTTTCCCATAATCCTAAATTCGATATTTTTTCAGACCAGTATAATGTCAGTTGTACAGTAAAAATTGCCTCTTTAGTTCGAGAATATTTTTTCCCAGTTGATTTCATGTTATTTTATTGTCAAGTTTGTTGTAGACACGTTTGCATATCACTCACAAGAAGACTTTTAAAACACGGTACGTTAACCTTACCCTTCCATATTATTCACATTTTATTACGTTTCTGACGTATCGAAGATTTCATTGGACAATTCTACTAATATATTAATGAGTTTTTCTGTTAGTATTCTTAAGATTTTTGTACGTATTCCACCTGGTCCACGGCTTTAGTATTTTTGATACGTCCTAGCGCTTATTTAATTTACATTTGTGTAATTGGAGGCCCATTTCTTCCTCTTGGTCTACTGTCTTTATTTTTTCGCCTCCTTTATATGTTACTTCTATATATTCTTTTCTTCTCTTTTTCTGCAATTTCAATTATTTCAATTAATTAATTAATATTTTGTTTATTTGTTTGGTATATTTACATTTTTGTATTGTTATTCGTTTTTATACTTGTATTTTCTCCTTTCTGATATCAATGCGTTTATTTCTTGTCCATTATCTTATCCATTTTTGTTTTTAGGGAATTATGTGATCCAGGTGTTGTATGATGTTACTCAGGATCTTCTGTAACTCACTTAATTGCAATAAGCTGTCCTTGTCTTTCTACTTCTTGTACTTCCTTGTGTTTTTGTTCTTTGTTCTGTTGGTAGACATCAGCGGTGGTGTTAACTTCTAGGTGTTGTATCATACATTTAGTATGTCTATAATTATAGTGTTCTCTCACTTCTAGGGACTTTCCTGGTACTTATATATTCTTTAAACTAAAGTATGTACCATGTTTTCTTGAGAATCAGTTTAATGTCCTTACAAAAGTAGGCCAGCCTTTTTGAACAAATAGGTAATAAGTGAAGATATGAGAATTGATTTTAAGTATTCAAAATTGTTTACCGCGCAAAATATAGAGTGACAACCTTCTATAGAGGTATTAATCCGCTAACGAACAAGCAGAAGACAAAAAAAGAAGTGAAAATATATTATGGTTGTTAAAATATTAGTCTTTTTCTTCTTTTAAGCCTTTTATAGCTATACCTATATCCTTTACCCATATCATCTGTGTTTTTTGTCTAGCAGTATGACCTCGAAGCTCCATTTGAATTTGGCAATTTCTGTTGTGATATCCTCAACTTTTATTTTTGATCTTGCCCAGTTGTTCCTTTCTTTATCTGTTAGTTGTATACCTAACATTGTTCTTTCCATTGCCGTTTCTATAGTCGATATTTTATTCATATTTGCATTGGTTAGGGTCCAGGTTTGATACATAAGTTATGATAGGAAGGATGCACTGGTTGAATACTTTGCTTCTCAAGTATTGAGGTGTTTGCGGTCCTTCAGTATACAACTCAGTTTTCCAAATCCTGTCAATACTAGTCTTGCTCTCTAGTGATTTCCGAACTTTGGTTTTCTTTGTCAAATTTCAGAATTTGGCCTAGGTTTATAAATTTCTTGAATTGTTTTATTTCACTCGTCGTCTGTGTTTGTCATTGTTTTGCTTTTGTCATATTCATTTTAAGGCCGACGTATTGGGAGCTGACTGCAAGTTTCTTCATCATAATTTGTAATTTGTCGAATGTGCTCGCAATAATTACTACGTCGTTAGCGAATCTAAGGTGGTTAAATTTGTTGCCGTTAACATTGATGCCATATGTTGACCAATTTGTAATTTTAAAGGCGTCTTTTAGAATTAGATTAAAAAGTTTAAAGATATTACGTTTCCTTGTCCAACTCCTCTTTTAATAGGGATAAAATTTGTATTTTCGTCTACTTGTACTATCATAGTTGTGTTTTCATAAATGTTATGTATTATTGGCGTATATCTCTAATCGATTATACAATTATTAATATGCTTGTTCTATGGTCCACATCTAAATACCACCAAATGACTTTTCATAGTCTACAAACACGAGAAATACGGATAGTTGGTATTCATTTGTCTTCTCTACCAGTGTTCTGTTTCATAAACAGTTTGTATACAGAAGGATGTAGGTCTAAAAATGTTAAGATCACATTTGTCCCCTTTTTTGTGTAAGAGTATTACTAGACGAACTAGTAATATCTATTACAAACAAACTGCAGCTGTTAGAGTTGGGGATCAGTTAACGGATGACATAAAGATAAAAAGAGGTGTGCGACAGGGATGTATATTGTCCCCATTATTTTTCAATACATATTTAGAGCACATTATGAACCTAGCGCTTACAAACATATACGAGGAAATACTTATAAACGGAGAACGATTGAACAACATAAGATACGCTGATGATACTTTCATTTTTGCAGACAGTCTTGAAGGTCTGCAAAAACTTGTGTCCAGGGAGGCAGACGTAAGTAGCAGGTTTAGGTTTAATTTTAACATAAAAAAACCAAATACATGGTTATAACAAAAATAGGATACCACCTGGTCAATTACTAGTTAACCAACAGCCTATAACACAAATCACTAACTTTTGTTATCTGCGTACAAACTTAAATGAACCGTGGGACTAATCGACATAGTTAAGAAATTAAGATAAGGATCGAGAGGGCAAGATCAGCTTTTGTCAAAATGAAAAAAATCTTTAAGAGCCACGATAAAAAATTGGAAATAAAATTTCGTTTACTAAAATGCTACGTGTTGACGGTTTCCTGGATAGGCAGAGTTACCAACGAAGAAGTACTACATAGAATGGATAAAGAGCGCGAACTAGTGATAAACATAAAACGTCGCAAACTAGAATACATGGGCCATATAATGCGTAATGAACAGAGACATGACCTACTTCGGATCGTACTTCAAGGTAAAGTGCATGGGAAAACAGGTCCAGGACAAAGAAGAATATCCTGGCTGCATATCCTGCGAAAATGGTTTAAGTTAACTACTACAGGGCGTTTCATTGCAACAGTTAACAAAGTCAGAATAGCCATGTTAGTGTCCAACATCCGTAACGGATAGGTACCGTAAGAAGATTACCCTTGTTTTAGTCTTTAAGAATATTGCTAGTAGGGTGACATCTATCTATCTGAAATATCGGTAGAACACCCAATATGTTAAATATATTTTTTGTGGAAATATTCAAAAATAAACTCAACGACAATAATAAAAATAAATATTTATTAAATTACCACTTGAAATAAAATCTTACAATTTTTCTTACAAGCGAAATCAAAACGCTCAACTTATATCTACATTTTCTGGAGAACGTAACAGCCATTTCCCTCGAATATTTCGTTTATTTCATCTTTCGTGTCTCCTTATTCAAATAACTCCTGGGTATTTGCATCCCTCTACTTCCATTTTCTTTATTTTTTTGTTTCCCTCTGGATGGTGTTTGTCGCCAGAAATCGAATTTCACGAAAAGAACAGGTTTTTGTGATATATGAAGTGAATATATTTCATGATTGAAAAATCGCACGGATATACATTGTTTGATATTGGTTTTTAAATGAGACCAATATCGGGGTTGATGCGGAAAATTCAATTGCATTTCAATGTCCGCAACCTCTTGTGCACTTTTTTATATGGATTTTTCGTCGGCTGTTGGCGTACAATTGCCTGCTTTTGTTTTCCCTATAATACTATTGAAAAGGGCGACATTTAAAAATAGAATTGACCTCTATTTATTATTAGTTATTTCAACTGGTATGAGCAATGTGCTTGTTTATATCTACGTAAATTGAACGTGCCTTTATGCGACCCGATTTAGCGTTAATAAATATTTATTAAAAGGTATTATAGCTAAAAGGTCTGATAGTCAAATCGTTTTTACTATAACTTTTAAGCCTTTACTGTACTATTTCTAACCTTCTTCTTATTTTTCTTCCTTTTAGTATGTAGGCTTTAAAGCCTGTTTCTTTTTCAATATTAGCCTCCTAAGTTATTTAAATTGTCGCACCATCTTTTTTTGGTCTGCTAATACTTTTTCGTCCATTTGGTGACTTATCTCGTGCTATTCGTACTATTCTATCCTCTGCCATTCTACTGATGTGTTCGTTCCACTTCTGTTTTCGTTTTGTCACCCATCCATTTATGTCTTCTATATTGCATGCTCTTCTTATGTTTCCGCTTCTCTCCCTATCCAACAGACTTCTCCCTGATAATTGTCGGAATATTTTCATCTCTGTTGTTTCTAGCATTCGTCTCGTTTTAGAGGTGCCAGGTCTTGTCTCCGCCGTGTATGTTAATATAGGTCTAATTTCTGCTTAATAGATTCTTGTTTTTATGTCTTGTCTTAGGTGTTTGTTTTTCCAGATTGTGCCATTAAGAGAATCTGCCGCTTTACTTACTTTTAACCTTTTTTGTCGTATATCTTCTTTAACATCTCCGTAATAAGTTGTATCAATTCCGAGATATTTAAACCTTGCTTCCTGCTTTATTATTTTCCCATCAATTTTGATTTTACATCGTAGTGGATATTTAGTTGTTGTCATACATTTGGTTCTTTCTGCTGATATTATCATCTTGTATTTCTTAGCTGTTGTATTATAGATATGTGTTAATCTTTGGAGCTCGTCTTCTGTCTCGGCGATTAATTCAACGTCATCTGCATAACGTAATATTTGAATTTCTTTGTTTCCCATTCTTTAGCCATGACCTTTACGTACTGCTTGTATTATTTCGCTATTATTATATTAAAGAGAAGTGCGCTCAACGAGTCACCCTGTCTTACTCCGCTTTGTACTGGTATATACTGTGTTAGTTTTCCATTTATCTTTACCTGTATTCGATTATGGAGGTAGATGTTTTCGATGGTTTTTATAATATTGATTGATATGTTTCTTTTATACATTGGGTGTAAGACGTCTTCGACTTGGTTGCGATCGAAAACCTTTGTCAGGTCTATAAAACATGGGCATGCTGGTTTATTGTACTTGATGGCCTTTTCTCTGATTTGTCTTAGTACAAATACGGCGTCCACGCAGGATCTTCCGGATCTGAATCCTTGTTGTTCATATGATAAAAATGTTAGTTTATTGATTTTATTGGTTAGGACTTTAGTGGTAAGCTTAAGTGCGGTGTTCAGTAGATTTATACCTCCATTATTGTTGTCTTATTTATCTCCTTTCTGGAACATTGGTATCCTTATGCTGTGTTTTCATGCGTCTGGTATCTTTTAGTGCAATATTAGTGTTTGTATAAGTTTTGTCATCTCT
This sequence comes from Diabrotica balteata, assembly GCA_918026665.1. Lineage (NCBI taxonomy): Eukaryota > Metazoa > Arthropoda > Insecta > Coleoptera > Chrysomelidae > Diabrotica > Diabrotica balteata. The sequence continues at coordinate 98,376,872 of OU898281.1, forward strand.
AGGGTTATACTTTCTCCTCCGTGTTTTAGAAGCTCGTTTGTTATTCTGTCTGGTCCTGATGACTTTCTATTTTTGAGTGAATTTATTAAGGAAACCTTATATAGAAAATAATTTCAGGGTACTCATTAGGAAAGTGTCGATAAATTTCAGCTCCGAATAAAACGTATTTTTTTTTAGTTTATACCAATAATTTAAATACAAGTTTGTACTAAGAGTGAATAAGAGTTTTTCTAATGATTGTAGAAGAAAAAAATTCGAAGTACAATTTTTATTTGATCCATACAAAACCATTTAAAGGATTTTATTGAAAACTAAACAACAAAAGGTTCATAGATAATGGAACAAGTGGAACAATATCTGGAAACACTTAGTTACCAACTGGAAAAACAAAACAAGAAACAGAACAGAATGGCGGAAAATGCTAGAAAAAGCCAGGACCCATATAGGGTGGTCCATGATGATGAAACAACAGAAGGTCTATTTTTATTTCAAATAAAAACAATTATTGGGGTATCTAAAATAACATTTTTAAAAATTGGTATTCCGGAATCGAAATACAATCATATATTAAGCTTTAGGCGTCAAATACTTGTTGCTTTAAGAACTTATAATCATATCCCAAATTCATTTCTAATATCTCATAACAAAACCCCCTACAGATTTTATCTTCTCTTAGATGGCCTAAATTGCTCTAGATGTACTACCACAGGACACAAAAATGAAAACTGCACTATTGAACCAATTAAAATACAAAATATTAACCAGCTATCTCAATCTATGAATATTAGTATTTTTGAAACAGAAAATTATCCAAAAAATAAAACATTTTCTATATCAAAAACATTTCCTGTAAAAGAAAAAATCAGAAAATAATGGAGTCAGAAAACCAAAAAATAATAATTTTTGTTCCAAAGGAATCTACACCAAAACGGATTTAAAAACTTTGAACATCGAAATCTCAATGAAACCTATAGAAGCCATTTTATCGCCAGCTACTACTCCTTACACACTTAAATACACAAAACTATGCGACCATATTACAAATGTTATAGGTTCAAAGTTTTCTGAAAACGTAGCAAAGGATTATACAAATTACCTAGAAGGACTTAGCGCTAAATTTCAAATGGTATACACAAACACAAACGACCCACACGTTCTTAAGAACAACATTTCAAGAATCTTAAAAAAGATACATGGAGCAGACAACTCAGCTCTTCTATTACAGAGGAAAAAAGCGACGGTAACTCTATCCAATAACCAAATTCATAGTTCAATGCAATTTAAATGGCTTTTACAGCCATATCGAAAACTTAAAAATATTAGTTAATAAATTCTCAACTTTGATAATATGTTAACAAGAAACACGACTTTCTAATAATGTAAAATTGAAAAACTGTATACCATACATCAAAAATAGGCCGGTGCAGCAAATAGCTAGCGATGGTATTAGCATGTTTGTGAAATCCACGGTAAAGTCCAAAGAAATTCCGTAAGATACAAATCCGGAAGCTGTTGCAGTCTCAATAGTTTATCATTTCTAAATCAATATTTGCAGTAAAACTTTTACCACATTCGGAAGAATCCATACTCCTGGAAATACAAAAAGTGATAAAACAAATTCCATCTCCTAAATTAATTTTTTCTGGCACAAAATGACAAAACTATATTAGAAATAATTAACAACCTTAAACTGGTGCTATTAAACACAGAAATTCCTACCCATTTCAACTCATATAATGGCACATTTTCAACCATCGATTTAACACTCAGTAATTTAACTTTAGCACCACTACTTGAGTGGAATACACTGTCATACTTATTTGAGAATGACCATCTACCAATTTTGATTACTCATATTAGAGACACAAATATAATACAAAATCATATCAAACATGGAAATTAAAATCAGCAGACTGGGAAAAGTACACTAGTTTAATAACTGAACGAATGAAAGACTGCAAAATATTGGAAGATATAAACATCATAATAACAAATTTTATTGAAATCATAATATATTTAGCCAGAGAAGCGATTGAAAAAACTAAAGCTACCACAAATACACCTCTACTCTGGTGGAATGTCGAAATAGAAACTTTTTTTAAACAAACAAAACCTTTAATATATTGAAAAAACATAATTTCGAAACTAACTAACTAAATTTAAAGCCTTAACAGCCAAATCCAGATTTCTAATCAAAAAAATCTAAAAAAACAGCTGGGCCAATTATTTATCATCAATAAATTCATCTACATAAATAAGAGGCAGAAAATAGGAAAAATAAAAGGCTCAGCCAAGATTAATCTTATCGACACCATTGCTACAGATAACTTAATTACTTTAGATAAACTAGAAATCGTAGAAATCTTAGCTGATCACTATCAATTATATTCGAGCGATGATCAATTTTTAAAACACAAAGAAAAAACCGAATTTTCACAAATTCACAAATCAAAATAGAAGATATTTTATGCCCTCTTAATATACCGATTACACTAGATGAGTTAAACGAAAGCCTAGGCAATGCTAAAAAACTTCTTTAGGACCTGATGATATTCCAACAATATTTTTTAAGAAACTATCTGAAACAGTAAAGAAAACTTTAGTTTACATCTTTTACAATATTTACACAAATTAAACTTTTCCTTCAATACGACGTCAAGCAATTACAATTCCTTTTTTTAAAATGAATAAGTCAAAAAACTTACCATCCTCCTATCGTCCAATATCGCTCACGAGTAACATTTGCAAATCAATTGAGAGAATATTGAGTAGAAGACTGAAATTACACTTGGAAAAGAAAAAACTTTTTACTCCAATACAAAGCGGATATCATTCAGACAGATCGACAGCTAATAACAATGTTGCACTAAATAATCAGAATAAAAAATATTTATAAATAAACATTTTTATAATTATAGAGTACAAAATATGATATATGTTTATAATTTATTTCGGAAAAAAAATTGTGATGAAGATGTGCATAAATCGTTAAATTGTGCAAAATTATAAAAATCTTAAAGTATTTAAAAAGTAATATTTTTGTTAAAATAAAAACTGTAGGTAATATATTCCTCAATATATTAAGATGTTACTTCATCAAAAAGAAAACATAAAAAAAATTTTTCTAGCGTCAAAAAAAATTAACAATAAAAGTTGCGTTTACAAACCTTCGTCCGTAAGAGGGTTGAAAGATCTAAGTAAAATACATATTATCATCTAAAATAATCCAAGTAAAAGGGTAAACTTAAAAACGAACATTATGTTAAATATTATACACACATATATTCAACAGCAACTTCATATATTTTAATATAGTTAAAAACTTTTGTCAGTCTCCTGTCGTTTATAATTCGAATTAATTAGACACCTTAGAAAGACAACTAAAATTAAATATGAAAATATGATTTTAACGGTAGCGACAAAAAACGAAAAGTGTCTTCAGTAAATTCCCAGCGGCGACAGCATTACGAACATTGTATTCCAGGAATATTTACGGGAGAATCCAATGAAACACCTCAGCATGAAGATTTAATTAAAATGTTAATTTTGATGTGATATATTTCGTGGTCTACCAACCCGATAACGAAGAGACAACTAACGTCCTCTGTACTATATCTCTGCGCTGAAAATCGTATCATAAAAAGGGATATTAATATCTAGAATGTGGCGGGAGACCTACAGAGTTGTTGTAAGGCAGAACAACCATTATTACGTGCTGGGGTGTGTTTCTCTTTGATTTATGTTCGTCAGTATATTGTGCCCACTGTGTGGTGATCATAACACTCCCGCGGAAGACGTATACGCGATGTTCCGCTTTTGTTCTATACTATGAGGATTCGTGTCGACAAGAGACCTTAGTCATACAATTCAAAAAAGAATTACACCTTAAACAAGTATTTAATTGCTTTAATTACTATGGATATATCAGAAATTGATCAATGCTAAAATTATATTTTTGGTTCATCTTAAAGGAATTCCAGCATAGATAATATTATATTTAAATAAGTTATCTTGTGTGATAATACTCAATAAAACTAACGCAATAAAAAACTACATGCAAAAGATTAGAATTCAAAATTCAAACACTGTGATATACAACGTCAGCTTCGAGTTATACATAAAGCTATACATACACAAGAACATTCAAAATTATACCTAAATACAAAAAGCTCAAAACATAAAATGTATAATTTAATTAAAAATTAAATTATTTAATCAAAAAACAATAAATAAAGATAAAAATTAAATTATGTAAGAGCACACAAAGCACACTAGTTTGGAACTGACCACTTCTTAGTAAGATATAAACTGATGCTTAAAACATCTAGGGAAATGCAGCAAAGATTATTGACAAGAAACATAATCTAGAATGTCTAAGTGACAAAAGTATCCTCTTTTTTCTCCTATACCTTGCTGGATTATCGTGTGTTAACTCTCGAATTGACTATACTAATTTTGTTGACCATCTTCCTTCTTAATGAGGAGGAAGAGGTGAAGGAAGCATTAATGAAATTATAAAATAGAAAATTAACAGAAAAATAACAGAATACCGAACGGACTCTTAAAGTACGGAGGACCAGATCTAAATAAACAAATATTAAAACTTATCCAAAAAGTAATAGAACAAAACAGAATTCCTTTAGAATGGAGATCAAGCATCCTATTACCTCTCTTAAAAAGGGAGACAAATTGGACCCGGAAAATTACAGAGGAATTAATTTATTAAACAAAATACTAAAATTAACAACCAAAGTAATAAATAAATTAAATTAAATGATAAAACTAGCAGAAGACCAACAAGGTTTTAGGTCGGAAAGATCATGCACCGAGGTTATATTTATGAGGCAAGTGCAAGAGAAATCATTAGAATACAAATAACCGGCATATCCATGTTTCGTGGAAAGACACGAAACTTTACGTAATGGAGATACTCTAGGAATAATCAAAACGATTGAAAATATCTACCAAAAAAAACACAATAAAAATAAAAGTAGAAAAAGAACTAACCGACCCCATTGAAGCTGGCAATGTGGTAAGACAGGGAGACTTCCTGAGTGCTCTATTGGTAAACTTAATTATCGATGAAATAATAAAAAAGTAAGAACTAAAACACCTTAAAATAATCTACTATGCACACTTAATACAAACAAAACTTGATACAGACAGGACAAAAGGGATGTTAGAAACAGCAGATATGAAAACACTTAAGAAAAATTTATGGTAAGACACTATGAGACAGAGCTAGAAGTAAAGATATACGACATAGATGCAAGGTGGAGAACATCAAAAACTGGGTAAGGAATATAGAAGAGTAGAATGGAACGATCATATAAGCCGAATAACAACAAATAGAGTAGTAAAGACAGAAAAAGTTCCCCAATAGAAAGACGATCAGTAGGAAAGCCACGAAAATGATAGAGCGACAACTTACTAGAGGCACATTAAAAAACCGACAGAGTCATGTCTATATTAAAAGAAGCAGAGAAAGAAGAATAATTTTGTTGACGGCAGCTCGAACAAGGGATGGAGAAGTTTTGTTCAACCATTCCCTCAGGTCTCTTAAGTCATGACGTTATCTTTCGACCTGGCCCTTTTCTTCCGTCCCTCTTGCCTTGTATTATTAAATAAAGTATATTATTTTTCTCTGGGTGATGCATAACATTGTCAAAATATTTCAGTTTTCGATAGTTAACTGTTCCTACTACTTCCGTAATATTTCCCATTTGCTACAAAACAACTTTCTTACAAACTCCATCTACCTACCTTATTCATTTAATTGTCCGATACACTTAGATTTCAAAACTTTAAAATTTTCTTAAAAGTGTATCCGTTAAAGTCCAACATTAAAACACCATATAAAAGAACAGAGAACACATAGCATCTTACTAATCTAATTTTCAGTTTTAAAGTAATATTTTTTTATTTAAAGGCAGCCTCATCAACCATATTGTTTATTAGCGGATGGATTTAATGTAAACAATAATAATTACAAATAACAAATAAATAACATACTTAAATGTGGTTCAATACAGTCTCTTAAAAATTTGACAATATTTTCACTGGTACACTCACCAAAATATCTTTTATAACGGTTGGAATTTTTATTAGTTAGTCTTTCAGTACTATATTTGGGACACTCCGTTAATACGTGTTTCACTGTTAACGGCACGTCACAACTCGTACATTTTAGTTGAGGTTCCTTCTTCAAAAGATATTCATGTGTGAGTTTGCTGTGTCCTAATCGGAGTCTGGTTAATACAACCTGAAGGAAACGGCTAGAGTAGTTGTTACGTTAATGCCTATATGTGATAGTACCCACACAAAGAATCATGTTTTGTGTTCCAGCTGCTGCATTTTGTTTTTAATTAATTTAGCAATCGGGTTGCAGGTGTACATTTTTGACAGCATATGGAGGGAATTGATTGAGTCAGTAATAATAAGGAATTTATGTGAATTGACTGTTTGTATGTGATTTAGAGCTTTGTATATTGCATACATTTCTCCAGTTATCACAGTGGATTCTGTGGAAAATTTGAAACTTTTTATTATGTTTCTTATAACAAATGATGATCCTACACCAGACTTTGTATTAGATGCATCTGTGTAAACTTAAATATATTCAGGGAAAGAAGAAAGTATTCTATTATAATTGCTTATAAATATTTGTGGATTATTTTCAGATTTATGATATAATGATAGTTCTAAATTTAAAGTAGCAAAGGTCGTAGGTTTAGTTATCGGAGTTGTATGAACTTCAAAAGAAGTGGGTATGTCGGAATTGGGCTTACTAAATGTAGGAGTAATTGGTGTTTGTTCACATATTATTTTAGGGTTAGTAGTATTTAATATAGACTCACTTAAATTATTGCTGTCTGAGGAATGGTTTAGAGAGGAACTTTGTTGTTGTGATCTAGTATATGAAGAAGTTGAAGTTTGCAGTTAGAGGTCGGCACATTGAGATGCGAAATGACCTGGTTGCTTGCACTTATAGTAACATGTATGTATTGTAAGAAATATGCGATATTTTTAGTCATCACAATTAATTTCTAATGTATCGGGAATTTGGAAACTATCTTCCGGATGAGATATGTACACCTGCCTTCTAAAACTAAGTATGCTGTAATCCAATAGTTTTTAACTCGGTTTCCAATAAATTATGTGTAATTGTGGGACTTGCGTTGGATAGAACAAGTTTTTGTGACAGGGTAATTATTTTTCTTACTGGTATTACTGTGTTATTAATATTAATAGAATTATGTTTAAACATTTTTTTCACAGCTGATTTACTGAATAAATATACACAGAAACGGTTGTTTGAAATTCTAGATGAAAACATTATGTTTTTTGAAACCACAAGTAGTCTGAGTTCTAATAAATGATCTTGTAATTTGAGTCCCTTTATTGCAGAAAAGATAATTGCCTAGTCTTTGCTAGGAAAAGATATTGGTGAGTGAATCAATGCTGTGGAGTATTTTTTAGTGTTTGGTGAGTTCTGAGTCTCAATAATAACATTTCTGTGATTACCATTCATTATGGTCGTTTTTGATTTTTTCATCAATTCGGCTGAGTACGGATCTGTTTTATTTAAAAGTTGATGAGCAACCCGATTTTGATAATTGCTCTTTTTATTCTAACCAAATTGTTAGGTTAGTTAGGACAATAATTTATTTAGTTTATTATCATGCAATCAAACAAAATTAAAGTTTTCTTTACTCACGTATGATTTCCTGCACAAATAATCTTTAACAATCACTATAATCACTTTAGTAATAATTCTAACTTGTTAATTATCGGTATTTACTATTAATATTGTGAAACCAGTTGATGGTAGCACGATCCCAAATTTTATCCTCAAAGTAATATTGGTTCCACATAATATTTTTTTATTTCCCAGTTCTCATTTAAAATTAGAACCAAGATAAGTGATTTTGTTTGTTTCTTCAGTTGTTACTTATTTACTCTCTCCTATGTAAAATAGAATTGTCGCGTTTTCTTGTCCTTTTTCTATTTTTACACTTCACTTTTATCTAAACTAATTTTAATTTGAATTTCGAATTTTCTCTCTAATTTTAATTTGAACACCTCTGTATTTTTGGTGTGATTTTTTGGTGATATTAAGTCTAATGGGTAATATTATAAATTGTTGGTACAATAAAATAGTTTACCAATTTTTCTAAGGAAAGCTACAATCTACGAATAATCCTGAATCTGTTTGTATTTTGTACAAAACACATTTATAAACATAATAGAAGTACACAATCGTATAGAAAAATGTCTTTGAAATTTTACACTTTTTACCTTTTTATCAAACCTTAGTAATATTAAATAATACCGCAAGATACAGTATACCGTTCCTCTTTTGTGTTTCTAATAAGATTGTTTGAAACTAATCTGATCCTTTTTGTAATATAATCGTCTGGAAAAAACCTCCATCTACATCGAATGACGCAAGAAAAGTACCTAGTCAGCGAGAAAACATATTTAATAACTTTTTGCTACAGGCGGAAAATTTCAGATGTCCTCTGTCCACTAAATTGAAAGCTACGACAATATTAAGTCCAGGTGATTTCAGCCCGAGGTCAACAGTATCCTGTCTCAAAGAAAATTAAACGAGATAGAAAATTGCAAACACAGAGACATACTTTTAAATCATGAAATGTTTTTAGAATATAGTATGGATTTTTTCATATAAAAATCAATGCAAGACATTCAAGATTTACGACGTCAGAACCATGTAGCGTTGGCAAAACATCAGAATAGTTAATCAATGAGGAATTTTCAAAGTCTACTATTTAAGAATACACTAGGTAATTGGATTTTTAAAATAAAGAAAATAATTACATTCTTAAAATTTCTTTTTTCAGTTTTCAATATTGTGAAAAGTAAGATACGTTTAATCCATAATATTATAAAAGATCACATAAAAATTCATACTTTTATATACATTTTAAAACTTAACTTATAAGGCACTAATTAACCCTTTTAGTGAATTTGTCCCTCCAGAGGGACATTACGATCATTACCCCTGAAGTATACGTCTATCATTTTCTGAGAAAAAAATTATATTGTTTATTTTACTTTCTTTATTTGCCACAATTAACAGATTTTTATTCGTAAAAGTAACATTTTCATAATCTTTAGTAGTTTTGTGTAATGTCCCTCTGAAGGGACATTATATCTTGGTAAATCAAAATAATACAAAACTTTATTTACGCTAGAAATTTATTCACATAAAAATAACAAAACGAATAATATTTTGAATAAAATTTTAAGAAACACTTCCTTCCTTTCATCAGACACGGATTAACTTCACATTTGAAACAAAATATATGGGTCTTATTTTCTCCTCCAATTTGCATATAGAATCATCCTTTTTTTCGTCTATATTGGGAGTATAATAGTTGTAGCCATCATATCTCATTTATTCGAAAGGTCTTGCTTTACACTTTTTTTGCTGGAACTGGCGAAACCTTGTCACTTAGCCTTCCTCGTTTATTAGTATTTTTAAATAATAGATGCTCCGCTACACTTTCGCAAAATGCCAGAATATCCATTATCTTCTGTTTGTTGATTCCTAATACAAGAGCTTGTTATTTGTACCTCACTCACGAATTCACTAAAGCCAGATCAATTGCATGAAATATCATCCTAATAGTCTATTTGCTAGATCTGACGAATGAACGATAAAAACTTAACAAAAAGTCAACTTTATGCACCCCTCCCATATTTCCATGATACATTTTTATTGCCTCTGGTCTGGATTTGTAGGTAACTATTTTATTTCTTGTCCCATCTAGTACAGCAGTCCTCTTTTCCAATTTCAATGATATTGGATGCTGTGATAACCGATTTGTTATCGTACCATTTGGTTATTATTATAATTCCGTCTTTACTAAGTGCAACAGAAGAAGATCCACCCCCTTTTTTCTTTAATTCTTCATCAGTAAATAGTTGAGGATTTGAAAAACGGTTTACTCTTATCGCACCCACTGCAAAAATTGATTTTGTCAACAAAAATTGGAAAAGATTGTAATTTCCGAAATAGTTGTCGAAATAAACGCCATGATTTTCATCACTTATTCTTTCTGTTAATTGGATGACAACCACTGCAGCACTACCAAAATGTTTGAAGACCGGCTTTATTTCAGTAGTGCTACTTTGATATATTAAAAAGTCATACATTATACCACTTTGTCCAGCTAAAACATAAATTTTAATTCCCTACTTCTTCAGCTTATTTTTGACTGTTTAATGTTCAGTTGGCCTTTAAATCTCTCGCTATCTTCTTCTAATGCAATTGTATAGGTCCCGGACTTTCAAAATTCTGTCTGTGTTATTTTCGGGACTCCAATACATCCGAACTCTCGGAAACTGCAAATTTCCAATGTGTACACTAATAAATTTTTCATTTCTTCCAATGTTGTTAGACATATTGTTGTTATATTCTTTTGAGTAATATATAAATTCGTCATGTTCACCATCTGCTGCATTACTTTTTCTGGAATATATCTCGTGAAAAAACCAATAAAAGGAGGTATTTCATAAACAGGGTCAGGGGCAGGTGTATACCACTTAATACGTCTTGTTTAATATGTTACATTATTCATCCATTTAATTTTAGATTTTTCAGTGAGGTCATATGTTTTGTAGAAGTCTTCTATTTTCTGTTTTAGGTCGACGTTGTCTTCTAGTTTTGTTTCATTTTTATTTTATAGTTGTGAGCACGTTTTCACTAGTTCTTCATTTTTTAGACCACTTTCTGCAAATAAGGCTGAAAAATTTTTATCTTTGACAGTTATGTCTCGTTCTTCAACAACGCAACATCTGAGTCGGCATCATTTTCTAAATAGTACAACAGTTCCTCTTCAGCAAGGGGCTCCTTTTTTTTCAAATTTCCTGAAATAAAAAATAAAACATACGTAACTAGTATATACCTAAATCAAATGAAAATTACGTACAGTTTTTAAAAACTTTGCATATTTGCATTTGCACTCATAACATTATTTAAGCATAAAGATATTTTGTCCCTGCATAGAGACATTAAAAAATACCTTCTCTCTAAACACCATCCTATCTTTAAATGCAAAACTATTGATAGGTGTAGCAAAACTAACTCTTGTACTTACCAAATTCACAAGGTTATAGTTGTTGTTGGACAAAAAACCAGACTAATATGTAATTATTTATGTATAGCTTTTACAGCACAGCAAATCTACCCGAAACCGCTAACTTATGTCAAACCTGAAACTGTTTAAACAACACCCATAGGCGTGCATAGTCTTTTAATTACTTTAGAAAGTTTGTCGGTTGTAAGGTAGGTACATTGTTTGTTCGGCGCTCAAAAAACATCATTTATTATTTAAAATTATAGAAAAATTTTTCCCTGTGGAGAGACAAATACTACGAGGTTACTTTTTTTAATGTAAGTGGAACTGAAATGGTTAAATCAATAACTTTTATTATATAATATTGCATCCAAATGAGAGAGAATTCAGTGTGCCATTAAGAAGTCAGGTAAGCCTGTTTGATAAAAAGAAACAAAATAGAAAGTGGTCTAAAAACAAAAGAAGAAGTATTGTAAAATGAAATGACAGAATTGCAAGAATATAAAATGGACAGAAAGCTCAACTGGTTAATAAGATTTCAGGAATGGGCTGGATATCATTCAGGAGGATCTAATCGAGTTGCATTTTAAAGAGGCTCTAAAAAAAGAAACTGAAGAATACACCAAAAGCTAATAGTTGGTCTTACGGTATAAACTACCATTTTTTTTAAATTATCCTAACTTTAAAAATAAAGAGAAATGTTAAAGCTTATTCTTGAATACTCGCATTATCCAGAAACATCCACAAGGTAAAAAAAATCCACACCTAATATGCAAATATACTCACATAAACAATGTTTACATATAGTGTTACTAGTTTTTACTCTCTATTTTTGTTAACATTAAATAAATAATTACTTCTCTGCTTAAAAAAATAATAACAAGAAAACAGTATGATAAAACAAAAACTATTAATTCTTATAAAAATATACAATAATATAATATATAAGTTATAAAATAAATTACACGCAATCCATTTATTACAACTTTAAAAATAGAAAAACAAAAACATATATATGCCTACAAGAACGTTATTTTTAGCTCAAACCAGACAATTTATAAAACAAAAAAAAAAAAGAATATTAATACAGAATATTATTACTAGAACTAACACTGATTTTTTTGTGGTAACTGCTTTGACCTAGTATTTAAGTTGCGCTTGATATATTATAAAATAAATGGATCCAGGAAATCAGCTCTCTATTTTTCCTTTATTTTTTTTCAATGGTATTTGAAGGTTTTTTAATTCTACAATGATATTTAAAGCTAGAGTGGTAACATTTTATAAAGAATGTCTTAAAATAAGCAGTGTTTGGACAACCTAATTAGAAAGGGCTAAACAGTGGCCAAAAAGAAAAGGTCGAGAAGATCCAAATTTCCAGAGATTACAAATCCTTGTCAAGCTAGGTAACAAATGACTTTACCAAACTAATAACCTAACTTAATAAATATTTTTCTGGATGATTTTAGATTTTCTGTTATCCTCAAAGAAATTCATAGGATATAGCACGGCCTGAAAAAATAAAGTCTAAATCAAAAGTTTCGCGCCCCACGTTGGGCGCCAAATGTTACTAGTTTTTACTCTATATTTTTATTTGTACTAAATAAATAATTATTTATTTAATAATTAAAAAAACGTAATAATAACATGAAAACAATATGATAAAACAAAAACTATTTATTCTTATGCTAGAATAAATAGATTGTGTTGAATTTGTTTTGTAACTTACAGTGAATCGTTTTTGTTTTATCATATAGTTTTCTTGGTAATATTATTGTTTTTAAGTTAGGTAATAATTATTTAATTAGTACAAACGAAAATAAAAAGTAAAAACTTGTATCATTATATAAAAAACTATAATTTATTATTTAGAAGCGGGTTCCACACAAATATATTTAAAATATTACAAAAGATACATTAAAACAAAAATATAGTGCAGTATATGTAACGAAGAGAAAAATAGCAAAATACAAAATTAAAAAAATCTCTTTACAGCGAATAGTCGCTTCACACTTTGTCTACAAAGATTCTCTAAGCACATAAAAATAAGTTAAGGTTTATTTTACTTCTATTTAGAATCTTTGTGGTCATTGGAAAATGTTTAACAAATTACATCTATTAAACTATTTAAAAATGCAATATGCGCCAACACTGTAAATAATTATGTCAAACGCTAAACTGTCATTTGAAATTTGAAGTATTCCCGTATCAGTTGGGTACGATTGTCTAATCCATTTAATTAAAATTATGATTTGGCGGAGTACTAAACTGAAACAGTTACTTTATAAAATTTATATTATTAATAATAAAACATGCTTTTGGTAATTTTATCGATATAATTCAAAAAAATTTATTATAATTACTATTAAGTTTTTCTTATTATTATGCTAAGATCGAACAGCTCCGTATGGGTGTCGAATTTTTAACTGTGTTAGGGAAATATGAACTCTAGGTTGATGTTATGGAAATTAAAAATCTATGGTAATTGAATAATTCGTGAAATGATATGATTTTACTGTAAAATATACTATTACATCATATTAACCAATTTCTATTATTCTTGGAATTTTTGGTTGGTTTTATTACTATTTAGTTTTTATTTCATGCACGTCAAATACTTCTACTCCCAGTAGAAACTGAATTGGTACCATTAATTCTATCATTTTATTCCATTAATGATTTCCATTTCATTCAATTTAAGTCCAATTAAACATGGTAAATAAGCATTTATCAATTAGCTAATGAGTGGTCATTAATTAAAAGTCAAATTTTTCTGCTGGAAAATAATATATACAATTTTTCCATGCTGATTGATAAAATCCATTGTTTACAGTTTCTGTAGATTTAATTATTATTAATTAAATTATTTTTATTTTTTTTTTATAAAAATATTTTTTGCATCGTGAGTATAATATTTTTTTATATTTATAATATTTTTAATATTGATTTATATATATATATATATACATATATATATATATATATATATATATATATATATATATATATATATATATATATATATATATTTATATTTATAATATTTATAATATTTTGCGCAAGTTTAGGAGTCATGTGGTATGCCCAGATTTACTGTATTTGATTTATATTTATTTCTGTCAATTAGTACCACCTTCGATCTGTCTTGTAAATATAGGAATCTGAATTCCTATTCATTTAGATTCTCATGCAGAAATCTAAAAGTTATGGTTGTCTATTGTTTTGATATAGAAATCCATCTGATAACAATAAAGGTAGAGTCAGCTATGAATTACCACAAAATTAACTATCACATTAAGTCATTGTCAATTTTCACTAGTTGTATTATGAAACACATACTTTAATTGCGCCAATTCAATGCACTGTCAATTTTTCTATTACTGAAAAAAAATTTCTGTAAAAAAATTTTTCACATTGTACCTAGCAATAAAGCTTTTAAAGTTTCTTATATTATAATATAAAGTTTTAAAAGTTTCCTGCGATAATTATTAATATTCATTCCTTAAAACAAAAGTTGTTAAAAAAAAGTGAAAAAGAAGACTAAAAACCTTAGGTTTTCTTCTTTTTCTTCTTCCTCGGCTTTTCCCTTTTCAGGGGTCGCTATTCCTTACTATCGCTATTACTCTACGTCGCCCTTGATTTCTGTCCATTGGGTCTTTTTACCTAAACATTTTTCTCACAAGTCTTCTACTACACAGTCCTTTCATCCTCTCATCCGTTTTCCTTTACCTTTCCTTTCTTCAACTTTAACAGCTCTATTCTTTGTCCCATATAGTTTTGATCTCTACGTCAGACATGGCCAAATCGTTGCAATCTTTCTTCCTACTTTTTTGAGGCTGTATTCACACCGACTCTTTTCCTAAATAAGTAGTTGCTGATCTTATCTCTTTTAGTCTTGTCCAACAGCAACCTTCATTTTTCGATCACAAAATATACCGCTCATTCGCTTTCCGTTAAACCAACCAGCCTGTATCCTGTGGACAAGTTCATGATCTAGTGTCCAATTTTCCGTTATATAGAATCCAAGTAATTTAAATTCTCCTACTCTTTCTAGTTTTTTTTTTCAAGTAATTCTATATCCCCAATCATTTCTGTTTCTCCCTACCACATACACTTCGTTTTAGACCTGCTACCCTTAATTCCTCACTCTTAAATAGTTCTTCAACAATCTAACTTCATCTTCAACATTTCTTTACTCTTTTCTACTAACACAATATCATACATAAAGAGCATTGACCGAGAAGCTCCCTCTCTTACTTTCTCGGTCAGTACATACATTACAAGAATAAATAGGTGAGGACTTAGTAAAGAGCCTTAATGCAAACCAACCGGCATTAAAAAACTTTGGGTCAATTCGACAGTAGTCCTTATTTTGGTGTACGCTCTTTTATAAATATCCTTCACGAGCCTTACGTACCTCTACGGAACCCATTTTTCTCGTACAGTTCTGTAAAGTTCTTATCTAGGAAGTGTGTCGTATATGTTTTTAAAGGACTTTTCTTAGCAGTAGCTACAGTGCGCTTTGCATTCCCATTTGCTTTTTATTCTTAGAGTGCCGTCTCCCTACGGAGGTTGGCAATCATAATGGCTATTTTTATTTTAGAACTTGCTGCTCTCATTTGCTACCATTTGCTACCTTGTATATATTCTTATCTTCGTATTTTTTAGACCTGTCTTACCTCTTTCCAGTTTCGTTCTACTCACTAACCTTCTACTGCACTGTATCGATCCACTATCTAGATTTTGTCGCTAGGAGGCCCTTTGGCAGATGTTTTTTCTAGAACTTCCTCTTTCATTGGCACCACAACTTTACTGTTGGCTTTTCGCCAGTCATTTACCGTATCTTTTTCCTCAAGCTCGTCCAGCATTTCTCTTTTTAAATACTATTACCCAATCCTTATCCTTTAGCTTCAACTACTTTATTTTCTGGTGTCCTACCTGCTTTCCTTTTCATCTTACCTTTATCTCCGTATCCGAATAAAAGAATCATCACTGTTGGTATTGACTAACTGTATTAACCTCTTTCAACTAACTTTTTTTACATAGCACAAAATCTATTAGACTTACCCTTACACCGTTACAATGAGTAACATACTGGTCTTCAGTCTTCATAAAGAACGTATTAATGGCACCCAAATTTCATGCCGCTGCCCAGTCAATCACTTTTCTTTCTATTTTACTTTTTCTTTCTATTTTTTATTCCCATCCTTAAACCTCTATAAACTCTTTCTATTTACGTTCTTTTTTACCAACATGTCTATTAAAATCAACTTCAATAAAACACTTTTAGTATACAGAACAATGAAGACCCTTCCAAATTTTTTTTTTTTTGTTCTTGACACTTTACCTGTGGGGCGTAGGCACATATGATGTTTACGTTGGTATTACCTCTATTCAGTTAAAAGCTCAATATTCTATTTATTCTTTTGGTTACCCTTACAAGATGGTTCTTTTATTCGTTGTTCAAAATAAAACCTAAACTTGCATCCATTCCCAAGATCCTTCGACTTATTACCTTTCCTACGAGCTTCCTGCATACAAAGTACACAATCTTTCTCTTTTGCATGAAATCAGCAACCTATTTTGCTTCACATGTGATACTTAGTAGGGTTTTTACTGCTAGATACCTTAGCTGGATAAATACAGAGCTACTTAGTTCATTCAGCAACTACCAGAGGCAAAGTTTATATATTATTTAACATAAAAAAGAATTACTTTCTAAATAGTCTAATTTTTGACTCCTAGTTTCATTAAATAAAGTCAAGGCAGAAAAACTTACATTTTAAGTTATAAATAAACGTAAATTTAAATATTTGTTAATAAGATGTCGAAATCTAATATATTTAGATATAAATACTAGAAGCAAATGTGATTTTTTAGTGAAAATATTAGATTTGTGAAACTGGCAGGATCACTCCCTGAAGTTTTTTGTACTTATTTGCACTCTATAGGTACTATATTCTAGTATATTATACAAATAAAGGTTATTTAAATTAACTAAAAACTAACACTTTAAACTATTGTGACCCAGAAAAGATTGATTTCTGAGTGTTGGGACAATAAGAACATTCGATCAGCTTGACCAAAGATTTAACTGAAACAACTTTTAGAAAAGAAAAGTACTGGTATTCTTTGCATTGTTAAAAGTTTGTTTCATTATAAATCGTAGTACAGTATACCATGACACAAGTTCCTGCACACTTATGCTAATTAAACTACTACGTACATCCCATTTTCTATGTGTCTTCCCATAAAGTCAAATATATTAGAATTACTTTGGAACAATAACCATTATTTGAACCCTCTAGCAGCGGTATAACTTTCTACAAGAAAACGTTGCTCAGCAAGTTTCAAGACTTAATATTAATCTGCTTGTAGTAAATCTATATAGACGCAGCTGTGTGATCCCATTAATTTCCGCACAAAGACGATATATATTTCCTTGCAGGTATATTCTCGACGCATCCTCCCTTTGAGAGTGTGTGAATTTTAGTCCAGTCGAATTTAAATTTGACTGCGAGTTAGACAAAACGGATCACTGACAATCAACGAAAACGAAATAAATACTTTGTACTATTAGAGCTTACTAAGCACATAAAGAGATCCAGGAAATTAACATAACATTCATAGACAACCAGATCATTTTAAGAATTATTTCTAAATTGACGAGATCATCAAAGTAAAAAATATTTCACTACAGTTTGTTACAGGTATATCTTATTACTTAAAGTGTGACACAGTGACGTACACTGCTCAAAAATTGAAGTGTATAGTAGAAAAATATTTATGTGTCAAAGTTCCCAATTGAATAATTGTCTAATAATATTAAACACAAACTTTATTCATAGACCATATTTGGCAGTTAAAAGAAGCAATAAATAAATAATATAAAATCATTGAAAAATTGTAGAAAAGTGATACTAACAAATTTTTTTTATTGACACCTTTATAAACAATTGATGGGTCAGGGGGAAAATGATTTTAGTCCAGTTACCAAAATTTTTCGGGAGACGAAAACCCAAGTTGATCCTTTTAAAAATAAGGTTTAATTTTTGTTCTTAAAACTTAATTTTAATTTTACATCATGATATAAGTGATATAAAACCTAAAAAAAAACTATTTGTGTTGGTAATATTAAAAATGGATGTTCGATTTAAATTTCTCTTGGCCACCTCATTTTTCCTGTCTAACACAGTATTGTAAAACTAACAACATTTAACGGGATTTTACCCAAATATTTTAGTGGCTCAAAACATGTATGCTTAGTTACACTGATGATGGAATATTGATTTTGAAAATGTTTTGTAATTGAGATATAGCCCGTGGTATTTACTGATTTATTATTGTGATATATACCTTTTAAAAAAGATTTTAACTAAAAAAATTTTTAAACTACTTTAGCTTCTGTTCAAACAAAACCTGGTCAGTTTTGTTATTTTTATGAACATATTGTAAGACAGCCTAGATCTTTATGTCCAGTAGGTCAGCGACCAAAACTGTCATTAAATTGAATATTGGGCTAAAATGTGCACGCAATTAAAAACAAATCAAACAAAATCAACTTCTGTTTCTACAATTTTTGTTATTGGTTCTTCAATGGAAACACATCAATAGCTTTCAAAGTGTATAGCAAAAGTAACAACCAAAATAACGTCAAAGCTTTAATAGATACTGACAGATCAGATACTTTATTAGATCATGAATTCGCTATTAAAAATAAGCTTAAAATGTTTTTAAATCAAGGGGAAGTTTCTTTTGCATATGTTATATTCAACAGATAGGTATTTAAGGTTTAATAAATATTCAGATTGACAAAGAAAAATATGATAAACCAGAAGTTCTAGATTTATCCAGTTTTTGCACAGATCGGATTTTGGGCAATGATATTATGAAACAATATGGAAGTGTCAAAGTAAAATTTGAAGAACCAAGAAAACGTCTTAAGATAATATGTTGTCTTACTGAAGCTAAAGTTAAGCTACATTCGTTATCTGCTAATTCAACAGAAAATTGTCACCCTATTGCCATTAATTATCGCGAAAATTCACAAGAAGATAAAGAATTTATTAAACAAGAAATAAAGAAATCCCTAAACAACAAATTATTCTTCTTCTTCTTCTTCTTTTTCTTCTGCTTCTTTTTATATAGACATGACTATCTCTTTTTTAATGTGCCTCCAGTAAGTTGTCGTTCCATAGTTTTCGTGGTCTTCCTACTGATCGTCTTCCTATTGGGAACCGTCTCTTGCTGTCTTTACTAATCTATTTGATGTTATTCTGCTTATATGATAGTTCCATTCCACTCTTGTATTCCTTACCTAGTTCTTGATGTTCTCTACCTTGCATCTATGTCGTATATCTGTATTTCTGGCTCTATCTCATAGTGTCTTACCATCAATTTTTATAAGTAGTGTATTATAACTAATTCTTTTCTATTCAAGTATTTTCTAGATCACGCACCGGCCGGCGGAGATGCAGGTAATAACCGATGGGTCCCAAAGCCCCTTCGATAAAAAAAACCAGCCTGAGTTCCCGTTAATTCGAGGCAATTCTTGTCCACATTGCCACAACCAGTCTTTCCCAATGATCGAGTCAATTCATGTCTGCTTCTAGGGGATTCCGAAACTATCGGAGTTTTATATTTAAAGAAGGAATTCTGTTGTAAAGGAACAGTTAGTTTTTGGAGATCGAGCCGCGTTTTGAATTGTAACGCACGTATTATAAATGTAGATAAATTATTAAGTGTAAAATAAATTAGTAATAATAAAGACTTTAATACATTTGTTAGTGTTATAAGTATAGAACCTTTAGTAAAGGATCTACAAAATTATAAGGACAATAAATTAGAATTATTAAAAACATTATATTACTCTCAACTCTTGATGCTTATCATTTGCCGACTAACGATTTACTGTCTCAGATATTAAAATACAAAATTGTATAGGATTTTATAATAAAGAAAATAATAAACATTTATTAAAATCAACAGCTTCGTTCGCAAGATTGATCATAACTGTAAAGGTCCAATACTCAGTCCTTTTAGAAATTTTTTTCACAGAAAATTTTCAAGATTTCCTTGGGCTTTTTCATGCTAATAACCATCCAGTCAGACAGTAATTGAATGTTTGAATCAACTATTTTGTTTATATGGAAAAATAATTGTAAATCTCTCGATATTATGATATGGCTTGTTGTTCTTCACGTTTGTGCATTGATATAGCCCGGCTTTAAATCATCATAAATATTATTTCTCTATGTAAACAAAAATTAGTAATACCATTTTTTACCTAGTTTACCTGGACTATGTCCTATACCCTTCTGCCTGCCTTTACCTATAATATATTCTCAATATCTTCTAGAGGAAGTTTATATCGTACGGCAGAAATAACGGCCCGTCTCAGGTGGTCATCGAAACTCCAACAGGACTTGTAAACTTGTGAATATGAATTTGTAATTTATGGCCGTTAAATTCAACAGAACTTATAAATTACACGCGACGCCAGAAAAATTGTAAGGACTTTTCAGTTTGTTCGATATCTTGCGAAAACTCTTTCCGACTCTCTCGGACACTATGACTTTTTTTGGATTTATTGTCAGCGGGGCTTCCGGGATAATAACTACAGTTCATTCGATTTGCCGAAGGAATGAAAATATTGTTTTAAAAACAAAATTTGCTTTTTTTCACTTCTAAAATCTAAATTGCTTTTATCTCTGTGAGACTTCTTCATTTTTATCTTTCAATTATCAATTATTGTGTTTTTTTATTATTTTCTGTGTTTTTGAAGTTATACTTCTATACACGCCCTCCACGTTGGAAATTTGTATGGAAGTGAATCGGTGAAATCATTACATACGTAAGATTTGAGTAGGAGAGAGATATAAGATATATTTTCTCTCTCTTCCTCTCTCGAAAATTAAAATGTCGCTTTTGTATATATATATATATATATATATATATATATATATATATGTATATATATAATATATTATAATATATATTAATATCATTATGTATGTGATATATTTTTTATTATTTATTAAATGTTTATAATTATTTTAGACTTTTGAATTTCAAAAAAATAATTACAATTAATCACACAAAATTCTTTCCGTGTTTAGATCATACGCTGGTGTATGTGAGTTCGAATCCCAATATGAATTTCCTTTTTTATTTTTGAAATATTTAAAAACCCAATCTTGATATGTTGATAACAACTTGTTAGTTGTTATCAACAGGTCCTTAAAGGCACTTCGTCTCAGGAGCATATAACCTATGTGGGGTCATACGTCGCCATGTTACCAATTCCAACGGTAACTTAAACATCCTATATTGTAATCATAAATAATGTAAAACAACTAGAACTTTGTAACATTTAAAGGGTTTTGACCCATATATTTTGGTGGCTCATAGCATGTACACTCTGTTAACACTGATGATGGAATTAACATTCCGAAAACGTTCTGTAATGTAATTGTGATAGCCCGTTTGGGCATTTTTTTATATACCTTTTATAAAGGATTTGAAATAAAATTTTTTGTGATATATGGTATACAGCCAGCTACAGGAACTTAGTTTCCTAGTGGAAGATAATGAAAAATTACCCAGAGTTAGAAATATTACCAGATGCAATGTAACCTAAACATAATTTTGAAAGTTCGTTAATTTTCTGTTTTTTCAGAAAAGGTCGAAAGGGAGTTAAATAAAACGAATCTCATAAGGGCTAATAAATGGTGGTATACCGACGGCTCTAAAACAGATGAATTAGTTGGAGCTGAGGTATGTGCAAGAAAACCAAGGCTAAGCCTTAGTGAATCCGTAAGTAATCTTTCAAACAAAAATTTATGGTATAGAGATGTGCCTACAGAGACTAATCACGAGAAACTTCTTCTTCTTAAAGTGCCCTCTCCTCAATGGAGGTTGACTACTACAATTTTAAACTCTTCTCTATCTTCAGCTGTTCTTATTAGCTGTTCAAAATTTAGCCCTGTCCATTGTCGGATGTTTCTGAGCCACGATAGTCTTTTTCTTCCTAGGCCTCTCTTTCCCTCGATTTTTCCTTTCACTATAAGTTGGGCATATTGGTACTTATTATTTCTCAGTATGTGGCCTAGGTATGATGTTTTTCTAACTTTTACTGTGTTAAAAAGTTCTCTTTCCTTGTCTATTCTATGCAGCACTTCTGAGTTTGAGGTATGCGAGAAACTACAGGAACAAATCTATAAAAATTATATCTCATAGTATTGAAGGTACTGGGGTCAACATTGGATTGTTAATTCGTTTAGAATCTAATTCGGACTGTTAAAAGTAATAAAGTAAGTTTACTCTGGTTGCCTGGACACACTGGTATTAAAGGATACAAAAAACCGGATCTATTTGTCACGGATATGCAAAAGAAACATTCATTATTCAGAAAATGTCGTTGACATAGCAAGTACAATCAAAAGAATAATATCGGACTGCATGAAACGGATAAAATGTAACTACTGGTACGAATAAGTGAATCTCAAATACTCGAAAGCTTTTATACTTAAACTTACGAACAGGAGCTCCAAAGATCTACCAGATATAAATATAAATATTGTAAGAATCACTGACAGACTGACAGAAAGTGTGAATTGCAAATTCTGTCAGGCCGACGACGAGATGGCGGAACACGTTCTGTGCAACTACCCAAGGTTGGATAGAATAAGTCTTAATATATTTGAGCATTATCAACTACAGCCCTACGACTGTTGGCAAGTGTCAATTAAGGCAAGAATAGAGTTTGTCAAAAAACTTTGCTAATCGGACAACTTTAGCTTAGGAGTAAACCATAATCATAGATATATAATATATCTCGACCGACTGTTGCAATACAAGCCCATTCCCCTAGCGCGACATAGAAAACTGTTGCAAAGTAGTCTCTGCATATCTTTCTAATAGACCGAGTTTATCAACCACATGATCTTCCCATTGGTCATTTAGATCACGTGCTCGATAAACCCGTTTCATTAAAAAGGGATGCAGGGACTGCTTTGCTTCAGTTTTGCCTGTCGCACTGAGACAATAGGTCTGTACTGCAACAGTCAGTCTATTTGTATGTATATGTGTATTACCACAATAGACCTCTTAGGTCGAATGGAAAGGTGGATAATCGTGCACTTATATTGAACCTAACCTAAAATGTTTCCTTCGCATTTGACTGCAATACATGATTGTTGTTTTGTGTGCAATTTTGCTTGTTATTTGTCTCGGTTAAAATTATTATATACAAATATTATATTCTATCAAATTCTACTCTGTCTACCATATATTTCGTTTTTTTTTTTTTGCTTGTACGATTTAAATGGTACAATACAAACGGTACAGTATGTGATTACAAGTTTTCTCCAGCTTTTATATATCGATTTAAAGTTAAGATAAGAATACATTTGTATGAATGTGTTAATATTGGCTATACAACTATAAAAACTGAGTTAAGATTAAATCTTCTGGTATATTTGTACTTAAATCGTAAAGTTTTTCTCTTATTCACAAATATATTGTATCCAATATTAAACTTATCTGTATTTTTACATATTAATATCAGGTTAATCCGCTTCACTGACTTATAACACTATTAAGCATCTGTAAATATGGATGTTACAGTTGATTAAATAAATTCCATCCAGTTTTCACTTCGAGCAGAAGTCGTCTGGTTTAAACTAACTCCTTTATGTTTGTCATTTGTGGCTCAGCTTGCGCTATGCAGATTGCGATAATGAATAGATAATGCAGCAAGTCAGCCACACCAGTCACGAGTTTACGAAACGCAGCAAACCAGAGATAAAGAGCTCAAAATTAGGACAAAGAGCAGAGGTATTTCTGACTCATTAAGTAATAAAAAGTTTTATTAGAATATTAGCCAAAAGAGAAACATGAAAAATGTTTTAGATTCAACCTTGGAGACAGCGTGAAGACGGGAGCATTACGAAATTAAATTCTATTACAAGATTAGAGACTTCTCTCTTACTTGGCATATCTTTATGTTAAATAACTTTGTGGTTGCTTAAATAGTTGTAAAATATACGGCTTTGAGGTAAACTTGGACACTAAAAGTCAGTCTCATCAAAGAAAGATTGTAAGTGAAATGTTTTTATGCAAATTAGGATTCTAAAAATTAAATATATAACAAAGGAATTTCCATCCTTATTAAGTTTGCCACACATATTTGTTGATTTTCATGGTGATTTTTGGTATGTTGCGCAATTTTAGGCGTAAAACATTTAATTTATCTGAATATTATAGTTTCCAAATGCATGTTATATACTAGACCGGTAGTTTCCAATGAAGATTTTAAAAAATATATGAATCTGCGTAGTACTGTTTTTGAAATTAGTTTTTTACAATGCTTTATAAAATTTGCAAAACATAATACCAGGAACAAATTCTCTGAAACATCTTGCGAAATTTTTTACCATTCGTATACATATCTGTGAATTGCGAAATCACCTAAGCAATTGTAAATTCGACAATTTTACAAGTGCTTAATGGGGGTTAAGATTGACTGTGCGTTAACCACTTTATAATTTTAATTTGTAGTTCCTGAAGAAATTATCGGGTTATGCATGTCATACACATTTGTCATTCATGTCATTCTGTAGAGTTTGAAACAATACTGGAAGCCCTAAATGAAAGCCGAATAGATTACAGGTACACGACACTAATCAAAAACATCTATCAGAACGATACATCAAGTATACGACTGTACGAAGACACTGAAAAATTCAGCTTAGGTCGAGGAGTTAGACAAGGAGACAATATTTCACCAAAACTGTTCACGGCAGCTTTAGAGTCAATATTTAAGGGTACTCAATGGCAAGATATGGGCATCAATATAGATGGAGAAAGATTAAATCACCTAAGGTTTGCAGATGATGTATTAATCGCAGATAACTTACATGATACAGTTTCTATGATGCATTCGCTTAAAAGTCTGTCTGAAAGAGCAGGATTAAAGATAAACTTTGAGAAAACTAAAATTATAACAAATCTCGTAATGAGTGGAAATATAACTATTGACAATTATACCATACAACAAACAGACACTTACAAATATCTGGGACACGAAATCAAAATAAGCAGAGACAATCAAACACATGAAATACAGAGGCGAATAGGTCTAACATGGGCAGCATTTGGCAAATTAAGCCATATTCTAAAAAGTTCAATTCCCATGTGTCTCAAGCAAAAGGTTTATAACCAATGTGTTTTACCTGTACAAACTTATGGAGCAGAGACTTTAACACTTACGCAAAAATCTGCGAATAAACTTAGAGTTACACAACGAGCCATGGAACGTGCAATGCTGAACGTGAGCCTTCGAGACCACATAAAAACCAACAAATCAGGCGAAGATCAGGAGTTCAAGACGTCATCGAAAGAACCACGACGCTTAAGTGGAACTGGCAGGGCACTTAGCCAGAACACAAGATAAACGGTGGACAAGACGTATTATGGAATGGAGGCCCAGAAATTATAAAAGAAGCCGAGGACGACCACCGACTAGATAGACCGATGACATTAAACGTGTAGCGGGAAACTGGCTACAAGCGGCCCAGTGTAGAGAACACTGGAAAGAACTGAGGGAGGCCTATGTCCAGCAGTGGACGCGATTGGCTGATTGATGATGATGATGTCATACATATCTTGCTGTATAGTATATACAGTAGATACCAAAGATTCGTTGTTAATTTAACTTAAGGAATATGGTAGATCATTGGAGGTAAAATTGACACATACATGAAAATTTTAGGTTTCCAATGAAAAATCTCATTCGCACTCTTGTGTGATCATTTGTTGAACGTTTTCGTATAAATCATCCAAGTATTAAATTAGGCTATCTAAATTTATTTTCATCTCATTAACCCTTGCAATACTAACCTTCTACTAGAAACAACGAAGACCAAGGGAGTCAATAAATGTCTACATGTATAATAATCAAAAACGTACTTCTTTATTAAAAATAATTTAAAAATAACCCTTTTACAAATAAATACGTATTCCTGGATGTTAATGTAACAGTTAGAAAGGTAAGAATTTCAATTTACCCGAAACCTTTGGCTTCGGTTGAATTGGCATCATCGCAGCATAGACAAACATCTGATTTCTTGCTGTGCTTACATAATACATATCTCTGGCATTTTATGTTCTTACTTTTGCAGAAACTTGCGCTTACTTTTGTTCCAATTTGAAAAATTCAGAATAAATAGAGAGTACCCATTGATGGTTCATAGCTGCAATATCCAACAAAGTGAAAAAAACTGAAAGTGGCCATCTTCATGTCGATCACTTCGTCTAGTCTCATTATAAGAAAATTATTATTACAACATCATGAGAATTCTGGATTGATAGAAAGAGAAGTATCTTTGTAAGATTCTAACGTGTTACATAAGAAATAAGAGAAACTGGTGACTTTCTGGACTTTGGATATGAAACTGTAAAAATATTTTAATACAATTGGCTTTCTTTTGTTGTCTTAAGTACTTTCGGTATATGCCTGCAATTTTGTTAAAAAGTGCAAACTAAAGCAAGGCTGAAGCATTTGTAGAGAGCTTCTGCAAGCGGCACAGAAGTGTAATATCTGTCCGTAGTTACATTACGTTTTGATTTTCGAATCAGAGACAGCAATATTCCAGCAAACCTCCATACGTAAAATGTAATGAGGTAAAAAATCTACAAGTATTCGTATAAGAACACCATATTTAACAGGCTTTTTTTTTCATAGAAACTTTAAATCGACTTCTTCTTGGCCTTCTGTCGTCCATGTTTGGACATAGGCCTCTCCCAACTCCTTCCATCGGTCTCTATCCTGAGCAACATATTTCCAATTTGTTCCAGCTATTCTCTTAATGTCATCAACCCATCTCATCTGTGGTCTTCCTCTTGGTCGTTTACTTTCGTAAGGTCTCCAATGTTGTATTGTAGTATTCCAACGTTGGTCTTTCTCTCTAGCAGTGTGGCCTGCGAAGCTCCATTTAAGTTTAGCAATTTTTGTTGTTATGTCCTCGACTTTTGTTTTGGATCCTACCCAGTCGTTCCTCTTTTTATCTGACAGTCGTATACCTAACATTGCTCTTTTCATTGTTCCTTCTGTTGTGGCTAGTTTATTTATGTTTGCCTTGGTTAGGATCCGGGTTTAACATCCATATGTCATGATAGGAAGGATGCATTTGTTAAACACTTTGCTCCTCAAGTATTGGGGTATTTTGCGGTTCTTAAGTATCCAACTAAGTTTTCCAAATCCTGCCCATGCTAGTCTTGCTCTTCTAGTAATTTCCGCACTTTGGTTCTCTTTTTCAATTCTTAGGATTTGGTTTAGGTAGATATATTCCTGGATTTGTTCTATCTCACTGCCGTTTATAGTTATATGTCTGGGGTCTTCTGTGTTTGTCATTATTTTTTTTTTTTTATATTCATTTTTAGGCCGACGTATTGGGAGCTGGCTGCTAGTTCCCCCAATATAATTTGCAGTTCCTCGAATGTGCTCGCTATTATCACTATGTCGTCAGCGAATCTGAGGTGGTTTAACTTGTTGCCATTAACGTAAATGCCATAGGTTGACCAATTTGTAGTTTTGAAGACGTCTTCTAGGGCTAGGTTGAAAACCTTTGGCGATATTACGTCTCCTTGTCTCATTCCTCTCTTAATGGGGATTTGATTTGTATTTTCATCTAGTTGTACTATCATAGTTGCATTTTCATATATATTATGTATTAGTTGTTCTATGGCTCACATCTCGATACTATCAAACGCCTTTTCATAGTCGACGAAGGCAAGAAATACGGGTAGTTGGTGTTCATTTGCCTTCTCTATCAATGTTCTCATTGTCAGCAGATGGTCTAATACACTATATCCTTTGCGGAAGTCAGCCTGTTCAACCGGTTGGTAATTATCCATTTTGTAGGTTAACCGGTAATTAATAATTCTCATAAATAGTTTATATACTTGACTGAGCAACGATATAGGTCTATAATTCTGTAAATCACATTTGATCCCTTTTTTGTGTAAGAGTATTACTAGACTCTCGTTCCAGTCTTTAGGGATCTGGCTATTATGGAGACATCTATTAAATAGTTTTGTTAGTACAGGGATTGTTAATGTCTTCCTTGTTTTCAAGAGCTCGGCAATTATACCATCGTATCCTGGAGCTTTATTATTTTTTAGTTCTCTTAAAGCTCTTTCTATTTCGTGTCCCTTTATATTTGGTAGTACTTCTGATCCCACGTTTTTTTATTTTTCTTTTGGCGTTCTTCTTTGTTGTTTCTTTAAGCTGGCATTGCGAGCTGTACAAGAATGTGTAGAGGTCTCCGACAATATTTGTTATTTTATATTTGTCCTTCTCCACCTTATTATTAGCGTCTTTAATTTTGATGATTTTTTGAACTCTCTGAACATTTTTGTATGTCGCGTTTTAGTTCTTTTCTAATTGTTTTATTAAGTTAAGTTCTCTTAACAAGATTTAAATACTGATATTCAAAAGGAGACGTTAGTAGACTCTAAACAGAGCATCATAAAAATAAAGACATTACACACTACAGTGAATTATTGTATCTACACAGTGAATTGATGCAACATAATAATAATCCATTCAAAATTTATTAGTACCTATAGTAATTGTAGAATTAAGTCACTCATTCTTATAATTTTACAGTCATGTAGATAAAAAGCTTTAACTTAAAATATTTTAAACGCTGCTTCTCCATACGTTAAATTAAATGCCAACAATGAGCGCTACAGATACAGCACAAACAGGATAATCAAGAGCTAGACGTTAGATAGCTACAAACTATATAAAGAAGGTAGTCACAATACCATAATCGCACTACAACAGCTCATAAAAGAAATACGGACATAGAAACCCTTTCCAGTGATAGAAAGATTGAAATACTTTCCACCATGCTCAATAAGTTACGATTCTAAATATAGCATATAAAATATTTTCGGCATAGTATAGCCGAGAATATTTTATATGCTATACTATGCCGCTAAGCAAAAAAAAATGAAAATAAGCACGCAACCATAAATCCTAAGTCCGTAGTATCACTATTGCAGAGATAAATCGCAGCATTTGCACGGCCAACCAACAGGTACATACTGTGGGCTCAATCTTCTTTTTTAATCCTCAATTATATGGAGATATACAGAGACAGATCTTTAGAAAACAAAAATACGCTCAATTCTAACATGAGGTTTAGAGATCTGGACTCTAACAAAAAGTAATAAAAACTTATTGGGATATTTCGATAGAAAAGCACTAAGGTCAATATATAGAATGATGAATGATAATGGAGTGTAATGAAGACGATACAACCTCGAACTTTATATAATACCATCCTTTATAATTATAATACACCAGAAATCAGATATCGAAAAATACAATAAGATAGAGAATGTAATTGTAGCAGAAATGCTCCTTGGTGGACCTGTCAGTCAGAAGAATACCCAGAACATGGTTCCTTGATGAAATCGATAAAAACATGAGAAATATGAAAATATGAAAGGCGATAGATAGAGACGACTTAAGAGAAGGTTCTTGAGAAAGGTAGGACTCACACAGGGTTGTAAAGCCAGAATGAAGATGCTAGCGAAAAGCTGGACGATGATATAATATTCACACTGCAATATCAAAGATCTTTTTTATATACCACATACATCGATTTTTAAATCAAAAAGATTTAATCTTTTATGAAAATCATCTGGATCCCCGTTTGATATCTGATTAGGTTCTGAAATGATTCCAGGTTAATCTGATTAGCACTATACACTACTTAAAAATTTTTAATGAAAGATTTTCTGCTTTCCTTAAATGGGGGAAATTGTATGCCTGTTTAAAAGAAATTTTATGCCAATTTCAAAGTCGCCACAAATTCATTTTAGAAAGGCCGGCCGGAAATCTTCTCCGAAACAATTAGCTATTATACAAAAGTTTTTTTAGGTAACTAAAAAACAATTCAGAGGGTAAACTAATAAATACAGGCAAGTTATAGACATATTGCTGTTACCAATTACTAAAGTCTCCAATATTACACGGATTTTTAAACAAATGTTTTTGTGCCGCCCATGAACACGGTCAACCCATTTCTAGAAAACCCGCCGGAAACTGCGTGATTAACACAAAATAAGGCGGCGCTTTTTTCTATTTTGCTCTCAAATACACCAGGTAAACAATTACTTTCATTTCCTCTGCTATCTCGTTTTCTCGTTTTTCTCGACGAGAAAATCTAATCGTATGTCTAAGTTTATTTAGAAAATGGAGACTAAACAAGATATCCGGCCATAAAGAGCATCTCTCCCTCTAATCGAAAACTTAATAATACAACAAAATCTATATTTATGTGAGTAAGTGGAATGAGGTTAAATTACAAAAAGCTCGCTTGAAATCGATACGGAATTATTAAACTTTTTAAAGTTGTTTTAGAAAATAAAGGAAATTGGAAAGTTGTAATAACCACCTGTGCACTAATATGACCCAATTTTGCTTACAACAATAGCTAAATAATTATCGTTACATGTCAGGCATGTAATAATGTCATATATAAGTGTACTAAATTGACGCCAAAAATAAAAAATCAGATTAACTTTAAGTTCTCACAGCTGCTGAACGTAAAATAGTCAAATATGCTACTGAAGAAAGGATATGATCCAAATCAAAACGTATTAAGTGAATTTTAATATGTGTAATCATTTATTATGTACACTACTCAACAATTGGTTTGGATAATTTTAAAATTCCTAAAATTAACATATAAAACTATTTTTAAAATAATTGCCTGTACTCTACTCTATAAATATGTTATCTTTATTGCCAATATTTTTTGCATGTGGTTATTTTCTTTCTATTCTTATCAGCCCTTATTTCGTACAAAAAGAGAAATGTTCAATAATCAGAAAAATAAACGTAAGTGGCCGCACTTGCGGCAGAGTTAGAAGTGATAGCATCTAAAAGTCGTATAAAAATTTTGTCTTAATAGTCTAGTCGAGATGGCATTTGACCTAGCATGGTAAGCGCCACGTGATGAGGGGCGTGAAAAAAACCAGAAAACTGGAATACCTAGGCCACGTGATGAGGGGACCAAAATATGAAATTTTGAGACTGATAATACAGGGAAAGATTCAAGGAAGAAGATCTGTTGGCCCGAAGGCAGAACTCATGGTTAAAGAATCTACGTGATTGGTACCAATGCAGATCGATTGATTTGTTTAGAGCAGCAAGTTCTAAAATAAAAATAGCCATTATGATTGCCAACCTCCGTAGGGAGACGGCACTCTAAGAAGAAAGGTAAGCGCTACCCCAAACCCCAATTTTTATTATTCTAACTTTTGGGGGAAGTGAGTCAATAGCAGTCTTAATTTAAAATCGCGAATGAATTTTGAAGTTGCGTTAGATGCTCTCTAGAATTTATAGAAGAATAAATTTTTTTGCTCCATATCTTCGCCATTTTCATATTTTTCACAGTAATGGTAGGTACTGAAATTGTTGAAAATGCGATTTACTATAATTTCTTCTTTTACTTATATTTTCGTGTTATCGATATTTTCCGTGTTTTAAAGTTGAGAATGTTGCAAGAAGGTTGTTATTTCGTTTATGGTTAACTTAACGACATAATTGTACATAAATAATTATATTATTTATAATAAATGAAGATAATTATATTTTATACGACTGCCATCGCTGGATTATCAAGAGAAAATTTTTTATATGTCTTTCAGATGCCATTACCTCTAAATCCACGGTGCGGCGACTGACGCCCATCGAGCACTATTTACCCGGTATAAATAAAATGTATTGGATGTAAATTCTTAAGAAAACACAAAGCTACCTCATCATCATCATTCTGGCTTTACAATCTTTCGTGGGTCCTAGCACTCGAGAATTTCTCTCCAGTTGTTATTATCACCGCCTTTCTCTACCAAGCAAATATTTCCATATATCGCACCCTCAGTGCAAGACTGCAGTAACTCAAAATTTTATGAAATGAAGTAATCATGGAATTCTATTGTAAATATGCATATCTATCCTCTGTAAAACTTTAGTGTTTTTCAAATGCTTAACCGGCTAAATATTACAACAACAACAGTTTAACTATTTTACGTTTTTTGTACATAAGTTCCGTGCAAAACTGTTGTAACTATATGTAACAAGAGTTGTTGTAACAAGAGTTACAACAGTTTTGCACTGAACATTGCAATGCGATACATTTTTGGCAAAGTAACGTAAGTCACCAAAAACGATTTGTAGAAAAAAATTTTTTTTAATTCAACTGCTTAAACTTATTTAAATTATGACTGAAAAAACTTGTCCTACTTGTCTAAAAAAGGCTTAAAGTAATTCTAGGCTTACTACACTTTTTCAGTACTTTTTAACAGTAATAGCATTAGTTTAATTGAAAAACATTATTTTCGCCAAAAATGTCACTTACGTTACTTTGCCAAAAATGTATCGAATGGTTTCGATCACAAGCAATGAAAGGCACGAAAAGTAAGATGTTTATTATTTTAATATCTATATCTGTGGTGTTTAATTATACTATACAGCGTTTCTACGTAATCCATTTCCAACCGAGACAATAAGCAAAGATTTACGATTTACCAATTTATTTATGTAAATTTTGGCTTTTTGCTAAAATATTTATTCTTTACACATTTCGCCTAGCCCAGAGGTAGAAAACGATGTGATTATATCGTTTTTGTTCACGGCCGCCAAAGCAGGTGGCGCCTCTGCTCGCAAACCACTACAGTGGTGAAGCTTTAGGAAACATTCGTTTTACTTTTCGTGTTTAAATTTGTATCAGCTCGTGTCTGATGAGGCTGGGATAGGCCGAAATGAGTCATAACACTTTATTGATACCGATTCGAACACGGGAAGTTTAACGAATTTGTCCTCCTAGGGCCATAATATATATATATATATATATATATATATATATATATATATTATATATATATATATATTATATATATATATATATATATATATATATATATATATATATATTATATATCGACGTATTTCGATATTTTTTCCATATAACGTAATCCGCTTTTTTCCAAGAACAATAAGGTTGTACAGTTAATTTTTGTAAGCATAATGTTAGATTAATAATAGGACATTGCAATTATTTTATTATTTTTGGTGTAACATTTTCTACGGCCCCGTTTCAATGTCTGAGATGTCAAGGCTGAAAAACAAAATAAGAAAAATAGCGGGATGAAAGAATATAAGAAGGAAATGTTCTACTTTCTTTTCTCCATAAAAAATAGGTCCCTTTTAACAGGAAATACTATTTCCACATCACCTGAGGAAAACAAAAGACATTGAGAAATGGGTATATGTGAGAAATTTTTATGCTAAGTAAATAAAAGAAATAAAGTATTTATTTAAATTAATAAATTTATTTTACAAGTACGATTTATTAAAAAAATGTAAAATTATTTATTTCTTTCTGTATTTTTCTATTTTAACACAAATTTGGATTACATGATTTTAAAATTATTATCGTAAGCAACTAAAACAGATCGTTCGAGGAATTTTCTCAAAAAATCGGATAATCGATCACCCAATACAATTATGTTTAATTTACGTAAATAAAAAGTCTTGTCCGAAACATGTCAATTAGGATATCATTTTACATAACAAAAAAAAATAAACGTAGTATATTTCATGAATTTCCGACTACTTTGGATTAAAGATGAATGGTCTGACTTAACGGTCCGCTTGTGCTGGGAATATTAATAGAAAATTCTCCTAATAGTTAAAGTACTGTCAAAGACAGGCAGAAATATAGTTTTAACTAACAGTAAGTTCAGTTTAACTATCACCCGGTTAACAAGAACTATTTGTAACGTTTTCGAAATCGCCAAACAACTCACAAATCGACACTTTAATAATTGGGAAAAGTGCGCCAGAAGCGTAAGTGCAATAATATCTATCCTCTGGGTAAGTATTTACAAATCTTAATTTAACCGAATTTTATCAAATCGCTACATAAAAATAAATGCACAGCTGAATAAAAACAGAATAAATAAAACAGTTGACAGTCGTTATCAATGTCCCCATGGGAAAAACACACTACACAAAAGGACAAAAATTTAATCATCAATAGATTTACTTCCTTACACCAAAAATGTTCCTGATCGTGAATGGACCCGGATTAAATCTGAACCAGCAGACTGATCCAGTCGATCAACAATCATATCCAATGCCAGCGATACAAACATCATACATACTTCTACAACAGCCAAACCCTATATCGGTAGATATGTCACAATACCATCAAAACCGATTACAACCCCTTCCTAACACTTCTGCTAATTAATTCAATCTTCAGCCACAACCACCTTCACCGGCTCAAGTTAATACAAATCCAGCATCCTAATACACTCATTCAATCAAATACAACACCCCAGCATACAGTCAAAGCTCAAATTACTCTCTTTATACTTGTCTTTACTTAATATTTATATTTATTTTTAATATTATTTAAAATTTATATTATTTGTAATTTATCGGATTTTAAAAATGTTTTGACTTATTAATAATTATTGGTAAAACTATTCCTTTAAAAGTACTCTTTAGGTACATTTTTTATAAAGAATTTCACCTTTTTCTTTAAATACCAGTCTACGAATTGTTGTATATGAAGAGAAAAAAAGAAAAAGACAGTTAAGATTTGATTTCACGTACAATGGTACAATGCGTCTTTGTATCTGTTTGTACGTATTTCGCCCTAATAGGGCTCATCAGAAGATCTATTCACAGGCGTTCTGAACGTGAAAATAAATCTTTTTTGTCTTAGGAAACAACTCTAACATGACTTCGTATAGACGCAAATAGCGACATCTGATATTAGAATCCGTAAACTAATTTTCGAAACCAAATAAAGATTTTTGCTTTAATCTGTGCCTTCTAAAAATTGCAAGGCAAACAGGCGTTGATAAAGATGGTAATAGAGATGTTGTGTATGACTTAAATCTTAATTTTAATTTTTCAGGCAATAATATGTAGGTTACTGAGTACGTAGTTATAGTAACATAAGCTTTCGTTTGGGACAGTTCTTTTAAAATTTAAATTTTCCTTTCAAAATCAGTAATTTTCTAAAATATATGAAATTACGCACAAAGTATTTTATAAATAAAATTTGACATATATCTACTTATACTTGTAGGCAACATTAAGTTATCGATAGACTTCGGCAAATATGCAAATAAAAATGTAGAAAATATGCGCATAAATATGCACGTGTTTACCCGAAAATATGAAAATATTTTACAAAATATGTATACAAATAAATAAAGAAATCGTAAAATAGTAACAATTTTATTTAAAAAAAAAAGTGTACATAACTAAATATTTCCTACTATTCATTAAGATTTACATTTATTTTAAGTAACTAAATTTTTTTAAAATATCTTTTCCAATATTACCTCTAACGTTCCGACAACATGACGCAAATTCTTTTATTAATGCTTTACTTTCGAACAATGACAGTTTTGGTGATTCTAACTGAGTAGTTGTTTTTTGAACAAAACTAAAATTTGATTTTATAAATGAAAGTTCTTGTTGAAGCAAGTTACTCTGAAAAGTTTGTTTAGAATCCAAAAGAGATTGGGAACTTTCATCTGTTAACGTATCAAATATGTTCTTTATTTTAACAAAATGATCTGCATAAAAATTAGCTGCTTCTAACCATGTTCCCCATCGCGTTAAAATAGGTTGTGGTGGAAGAGGAATGTTAGGTAGCACTTCTTTATAAAGTTGAATTCTTATAGGAGAATTAAGAAATACTTTTTTGATACTGGATATCATGGTATTTACAAGAGGAAACATTTTTCGTATTTCCTCTGCAACTCTGTTTAATCCATGCGCTACACAAGTAACATGTATTAAATCTGGGAAAAATATTTTTAAATTTTGTCCTGCTTTCACCATATAAGGAGCAGCATCCGATAAAATAAGCAGTAATTTATTAGAAGGAATAGTTGTCGAAGAAAAAAAGTTGCTAAATGTTTCTTGTATAAAACGCGAAATTGTTAAAGCATTTGTTTTCTCAAGTTGCTGGCATGAAATAAGATGAGATTTTGGTAAGGTATCTTCTTTAAGAACACCAATCAATAAATGAGCAATATACTTTCCTGAGGAATCAGTGGTTTCGTCTACCGATATGTAAAAATAATTATCTACAATTTCTTCCTTAATATTAATTAACACCGACGAGTATAGCCCGTTCACATTATTTCTTCTTAGAGACGATCTCTTGGAACATTAAGTTTGCAATATTTTTTTAGAAACGAACTAAAATTTACATTTGCTAATTTTGAAAGCGGTATGTTTGCAGACACTAATGCGCGACACAGGTCTTCATTAAAAGTTTCTTGCTCATCTAATTTTTTTGAAGCAGATTGGAAACATTTAGCCATTGAAGTTTGATGTTTTCCTCCTATTTTTCCTTTTTTTGCAATGTGTGAAGCAGTTCTCACATGTTGGTCTATCTGAAATTTCTTCTCACATGCTATGTATAAATAAAAATAAAAACCTTTATTTTAACCCAACCTTTAAAATATAAAAATATACAAGGTGTTTTTGGTTAATCAAATAACTGGTTTGGAAAAAAAAACACTCGCTAAGTGTTTTAAATGCAGTATTAATCCACAAATTAGTTTTTGTTACTAACCATTAGTACATCATATAACTTATTTTAAAATTCAACAAAAGTTTTTTTTTGTTAATTCAATTACAATAAAAATAATTGTGTTTTAGAATAGCTGACTTCATAAAAAAAGTAAAGGTGAAAAATTTTCCTAAATACACACCATTGTATTGTACCATGGACAATTTTTTCTCACTAAAGGAAGCTATTTTTCATTTAAAAACAACCTACGAGTACTAAATTTCAAGTAAATACGTTTATTGGTTTTAAAGTTATTGTTGTTATTAACTAAAAGAATATAATTTTTTTTAATTTTAACACCCTGTATCTCGAAAAGTAAATAAGTTTGACCCCTCATTAACTATATCGTTTTGTTCAATTTTTCGAGAAGTATCTACAGTCAAACATTGTAAGTGTCATTTGGAAACACTCTGTATGTATAAAATATTAGATATTTAATAGAAAATATTAGATACTTACAATTTTGCCACAGACTGAACAGTAGATTTTTCCCATATCCATAGACAGCTCTTTATAAGGTTTAATCCAAGTTGAAGCACTGGTTGTTTTAGGCATTATAAAATCACAATCTTCCTTTTTGTTACGCACAACGAGTGTTTACGCTTTGAATATCAAAACAAAAATGATTTACAAATCTGAGCATCAAATTAGAAATGTTAAGGTACCTAATTCAATAAACTGGAGATTTTGGAAAATCCCTAAATTAGGAACAAAACCATTAGCCGTTTACCTGCTGTTAAGATACAATAAATTGTAGATAGATTTGGGGATTAGATCATAAAATGCAAATGAGCGAACCCTTAGCGATTATCCAATAACTGAATGCCTCAGTGACCGAGACTTTCTAAGAATGTTGAGGGCTACTTAAATTGATCTTCTTTGAAATTGTAAATGTTTTCTACCTGTAGAGATTACGTACTTAGATCATTTCTTGATTAAAATGACTACAAAATGTTATACAAGAATTGAAATAAATTGGTATGTTTAAAAATTTTCAAATACCTACTGTATAAAAATCTGAACTTTTATGCACTTTATGCAAACTTTTATACAAATATGCCAAAATGTGAAATATTTGCATAAAATATGCACAATATGCAAAATATGCAATATGCATATTTGCCGAAGTCTAGTTATCGAGCACTCCACGGTGCCGTGGTCTACCGAACATTTAGTACTGGTATCACAAAGTAATTCCTTGGAAATCGTAAACAAAGAACTTTCTAACTGATTAAAATAAATAAAGATTGTTTTTCAGTACAAAAAGAAATAGACTTCATATGTTTCTGACACATAGTTTATTTGTAAAAATTGCATTGACTTTTTTTTTGTTTTTTTAACATGTTTTTTTATCTTTTTGTTGGTTACAATCCTTCAGAATATCCGTCTGGAATATTCAGCATCGTTTTAAGTGGCTAAGATAATAATAGTGAAGTGGTTATTTTCTTAATTTGCTCGTAAAACCATACTTACGCCCACAGACACCAAGTACTCTGATTTTCTCAGATTTGATTAAAATCTGTACAAAATATAAAAAAAATCGCAATAGCCAGCGTAAACAGTTTCTGCAAATACTTTAGTTGTCACAGATTTGGCCAGTTATATTCAGAACGCATTTAGTTTCATTATAAAAGACAACTATTTTTAGATACTCTTCATTTGTAGTAGTTGTAATAATATTATCATTAAGATCGTAAAGTGCAGATACTAATGACACATTTTTTTGGACCGTGTTACACCAGAGTCAATGGTAGTTTATAGTAAAATCCAAAAATTAACAATGGTACGTTAAACAACGAAGGCAGATGGTATTTTTTTTATTTTTTGTAATGTACATTCTTATTTTATTCTGTAACTGTTCTTTCGCTAATGATTGGCTATTGTACCAATAATCGCATATTACATTCACATAGTCTCATCACTATATATTTTTGTTAGAGATATGGTTCATTTTGGTATACAAGTTTTTGTCCTGGTTTACTTGATATAAACTGCCGAAACTCATTTAACAGCTATTCGTTTATTGTGAAATTTTCGTTAACACTATGGTTGATAATGCAATAATTGTTGAACTATGTACTAATGTTTTTAATTGGTGCAAATCTGTCAGTTAATTTTCTCGTCTCACTGGTGTTCAAATCATCAAAGCGCAAATATTTTAGTAAGAAAGAAAACCTATTATAACTCATTATCTTGTAAAAAATTGCAATATTCAATCGAAATTCGTCCCATAAATCTTTTAATTTTCTAAAATTAAACATACATAAACCAGACAATATTGGTAAGCCAATCAGAGGTTTACTTCAGTTCTATATGACTTTTTGTTATTTCTTTTACGTCTGTATTTAGGATTTATTTTTTTTCTATATATATATTTGTACATACGTTGATTTTTGCTATAATATCGGCGATAATGAAAAGTTGAGAACACTCTGTGGGAGACTTACAATATCGAGTCATAACTTTTGGTCCAGGAGTTTTGGTGATAATGTGGTGAGAACGTGTTGTAACTTAAGTACGTCCGTTTGCTTTAAACCGCTTTGTTGTTTTATTCCTCGCTATGTAGAATTATGAATTTTAAGCTTTTTCGTCATCAGATTCTCCGAATGATGCAACCCCCTATTCGGAAATTGAGTTATGAACTGATTCTTGAAGGTAGAGGCATCGATAGAGGCATCACTTTCGACAACAAAATTGTATTGATTAGTCGGTCAGATAGCTCAGCGGGCTGGGCGGCTGCCTCTCATTCGCTTCACTGTCGAATGGTTCAGTGGATGTGGGATTGAGCCCCAGCTCGGTGTACAGAAAACAAAAAGTCTAACGCAGCAGTTTAAAATTCTAGATGAATCTGCGGCTTAGACTAGAATATGCTGGGATCTGATCGGCCTATGGTGGAGCAGTACGGCAAGAGATAAGGGCTTGCGGCTCGGTGATACTCCTCCATAGATCCCTACCGGACAGGCGTAACGCCTAAAAAACCGGATATATATATATATATATATATATATATATATATATATATATATATATATATATATATATATATATATTATTGTGATATTTAAAATCTTGGTGCGCCAATCAACTAATTAGCTAATTAATTAATTGATTAATTAAAATTATTTAAATGATATGATTATGACTCTATCACACTTTTTAATTCTCTTATCTCAGGGTTAAATTCGTGCTTCAATATCTATGCTATTACATGTGAAAGGTAAGGTCCAAAGAATACCGGAATAATAAAAAACACATATGATATAACACTATATATTGAAATAAAAATATTGAAATAATATTCACACTCAAATGTTTTCGATAAACAAAATCTCATATAATGATTCTCAAAATTTTGTTCTACGTACGTGAACCTTCAAAATTAATGGTACAAACAATATTAGTTGAAATCTCAAAATCCAAATATTACTCTAAATCTCCTAATCAAAATATTTATATCCTTTCTAAATTAAGTGTAAAAATTGTGTTATCAATGAAAGAAAAACTGCAGAAAACAAAACTATCTCTCTCTGATGATGAGTGGTCCAAATCCTTGTTATT
Organism: Diabrotica balteata; assembly: GCA_918026665.1. NCBI lineage: Eukaryota > Metazoa > Arthropoda > Insecta > Coleoptera > Chrysomelidae > Diabrotica > Diabrotica balteata. The sequence goes on from OU898281.1 coordinate 98,417,223, forward strand.
TGTAGACTATAATATTTACTCGTGGCCGCTCCCTAAGTAATCAGCAATCTTACAATAAATTATTGCAAGTATCTCGTCCTTAATGATCTCCTTCAAATGCACGAATCGTTCAAATTATGCTAGCTTCTTCTTCTCTCAATAAACTGAATCTCTCGTTGGCCTGAGTGAAAAATGATTCTTGGAATATCTTTTCTTTACGATAAACTGAATCTCTCGTTGGCCTGAACAGTGACTCTTGGAATATAAGTAGAAAAAATGACTTACAATATTTTACTGGATCAGCTTCTGTCAGATACACTAACTACACGAAAACTCACAAACTTTCACTGCTACTGCTTCCTACCTCTGGGAAGCTACCCGAGAACCACGGCCGTTTGCCTTGCACCCTTGGAAACCAACTGATTATCTTTTCTCTCTCCTAAATCTATCTAAACTTTCATTCCTACATACCTATCTCACCTTTTTCAATTTCCGCCAATCAAAACTCGTCACAATTCCCCCATTTTTTCATTTCGATAACAAAAAAATTTTTACCTATAATTATAAAATTTCCTAAAACTTATTTACAAATAATATTTTTCTATAATTCTTAAAAACTAACAAAAACCTCTTTCTAAAATCTCTTCTATTGTCTCTAATCACTGCATTAATGTATTTGGAAAAACCCGGTTCAATTGTCTTTGGATTTCACTTAAAATTATGCGGGTCACTATATTATAACAAGTATATTATAACAAAGACGATAATTTATGCATAGCTTACATTTTGTTTAATACAGGTAATCCAAAAATTTAAATACTTTTCTTCTTCGAAATGTTTGTTGGTTATTATCCTACTTATTTGAATTATTTTAATGTTTTTGAACTTTGAAGAATTTTAAACACACCAATATTTTTCTCGATTTTACATATCATAACAATATATATATATATATATATATATATATATATATATATATATATATATATATATATATATATATATATATATATATATATATATATATATATATATATTATATATATATATATATATACATTGTATTGATTATAAACCAATAAAACTCATCTAAAATTGGATAATTAAAAAAATAAGGGACTCGCGAGGTATTGTGAGACTATAAGCAAACTTAGGCACGTCTTAACTTGACAAATGAAAACGAAATACTGCTCCTCTCACTTCTTAGCGTCGATATCAAACATAAATCGAAATCGAAGCTAATGAGACGTCATTCATAGCCTCAAACTATGCTGTCCATTTTTAAAATGGAGGTATATATTAACATATATGCGTCTTAATAATAAACACGACTATGATTTTTACGTTTAAAAATCTCTGAGATGGTGACAGCCACGGATATATACTACAAATAGATTGAGCGCTGCAATACAGTCGCGTTCCCCCAGTTCGACAGAGAAAACTGATCAAAATAACTAATGAGGTCACGTGGTCGATAAATCAACCCACTAATAAGAGATGCAGGGACTGCTTTGAATCAGTTTTCTCTGTCGCACTGGGGAAACGCGACTGCCCACGCGATAATCGCGAGTTCAATAAACAAAAAACCTTCATAACCTTACCTTCATTACTTTCTATACCTGCTAGTACGGAATAGCAGCAGTATTGTCGTGAAGTCAATTTCATTTAATTTCAATTTTTGGATATCAGTTCGTCTAAAGGTTAGTTGATTTGTAAGATAAACTATGTACCATACACTACTTACTCTACGAGAACATAAACAAAATTACAACCTTTCTTCATGATTTTAGTAACCTTGAAAGTTTTTTCGTAGTACGCTACACCAAAAACACAATACAGCTCTAATTGCAATAACATCGATTAGTCCGAAAAGTTCAGTACTTAATTTAAAATTAACAACAAATGTACAAAAAGTATAATTAAATTCAATAAAGTTGAAATTAATTCGTAATTAATTTGGGTTAGTATTAAATCGTACCTTTACAAACTCCAATGAGTTTGTTTGGTTTCGATCGTATTTGTCGATATTATTCTTTTAATCAGTTAAGCCAACATTAATTAATATTGATGATTAACAAAGTTTGCTATTTATTTGAAAATTGTTTCTGTATTTACCTAGTCAAGCAAGCGTTTTCTTTATCTGGTCGAACATTTAATATTTAACATATTTAAAACAAATAGAAAATGTAGAATAAAATAAACGAAAAGACTGATATGTTTTTTACACACTTATAAAAATAAAAAATGGAAAAAGAAAAGTCTTTTTGTAGTATGTAAACAATTTTAATTCCTAAGGGTTACAGCTAAAGCTAAGGTTTTCGACTTAAAAAGCTATCGTCAGAGCTATGCTACAATAGAACATTAATATAAACAACTAATTTAAAGTTTACAATGTTTCACTTATTTTAAATATTTAAGTGATTCCACTACGAGGTGTCGAACGAGTAACATCGTTTTATATTTTCTCGTGCTTAGTAAAACATAGTGCAAAAACAGTGAACATAAGTGTACCTTCAACTATAAATAAATGTATGTATAAATCACTCATTACTAGTTGAGGTTTGTTTTTTGTTTCAACTGATTAAAATCAGAAAAAGAAAAAATTTAAACAGGATTGCCTTACAACCGGCAATCTATTTTTATTTTAAAATAAATAAAAAGCTGAAACTTTATCATAATACATAGAAGCTAAATTATAATTTCAACTAAAAACGCAATTGCTTTTGACTACATGAGCAGTGGCGTACCAAATATCCAAACAGTAAATATGCCTCAAACACAAAACCAGGTTTTATCCTATGTATCAGTAGCGAAAACGATTCCACGGCCAACTTTTCCAAGCAAACATCAAGCCATTGTGATACATGCCGAAGAAAATCTGAAACTGTACGATTACGTTAAAGCTATAGGTGATATAATAGGCCCCAAACAAGTCTCCTTTGCATCTAGGATATCAAACAATCGCATTTGTATCTATCTTTCTAACACTAATCTTGTTGACCAGCTCATAGATTCATATCCCATAATACAGATAGGAGATGTTTCTTTAAATATCCGAAGACTTATTTCCCCTGCTAAAAGAATAATTATATCTAATGTTTCTCCGTTCTTACCACATGACATAGTTGAAAATAGCATTAAAAATCTTGGACTTCGCATCGCATCTCCTATATCCTATTAAAAAGCAGGCATTCCTGGGGACGAATATTCACATGTATTAAGTTTCAGACGCCAAGTTTACGTATTTCCTCCCTCCGAAGATTTTGAATTACAAACTTCAGTACTTATTTCCTTCGAAGGGAATGAACACAGAATCTTCCTTTCTACAGATAAAGTACATTGTTTTATCTGTAAACAAACAGGACATATAGCCTCCAACTGTCCAAATCCTCCAACAGACAATACAGTCCCAACCGAATATATACCAACAAGTCCCAACTCATCCGTAAAAATTTCATCTTCCTCTACACATAATGCCCAAGACCCACAAATCGAAAATAAAGACTCCAACACTGAAACCACACAATCAGACCAAATTACCATAACACAATTATCTCAAAAACGAGGACACTCTGAAATAGAAACTCCTAGTGAACTAACAAGCCCTGAAATTCCCGAGAAAGAAGCTCCACCATTGTTAGATATGCCTCCCCCTCTATCAGCTTCCCCCAAAAAAGGTCCCAAAGCTAAGAAAAAAAAGCACAAACCTGACACTCCAACAGAATTCGTATTAACCGATACCACCAAGAAAACAATCCAAGAAGCATACAAACAGAATCCACAAACCTTTAAAATACCCATAGACAATTTCTTTTTCTTCCTTGAAAATAGTTTTGGACATTCTGATCCTTATTCGGAAGCGAAAAAGCTCACGGATGATTTAAAAAGTCTACTTTTGAACCTGCGTACTATATATCCACATCTTTCAGATAGATCCCTAAGAAACCGATTTACCCAGTTAAGTAAAAAGATTAAAAAACAACTACAACTAGAATCCTCTGAAGCCACAAGTTTATCAGACTCAATTTCATCAAGCGAACTAACTGACGATGAGTGCCTTTCCGATCGATCTCAAAGGTCGCAGCACTGAAAAATCCCCCCTTCTAATATTCTTCCTATTCAATTTAATCCAGTGGAATTGTGATGAGTATTACCCCCATCTAGAAAATCTCCAACTGCTTGTTGCTGATACTTCACCCGATTTTATTTGTTTGCAAGAAACCAATTTCTCTAAAAAACCATAATCCATACCTTAAAAATTACGTTGGCTACCACTTTATACGAACATCACACGCACGAGCTAGTGGTGGGAGCTCTATATTTATTTCTGCAGATATATTCCACCAAGAATTTCACTTAACAACAACTCTAGAAGCCGTTGCCGTTACTGTTTGGTGTCCAAATAAAATCGTAATTTGCAACATATATATTCCTCCCTATTACACCCTAACAGCTATCGAAATTACAAACCTTATTAACCAACTTCCTGAACCATTTATCTTAGTTGGAGATTTTAATGCACATAGCACTATGTGGGCCTCCAGTAATACTTTCGGTAGAGGTAAAATGATTGAAAATATCATAATCAATTCCAACCTTAATTTTCTAAACACTGGAAGCAGCACATACTTTCATATCCAAACAGGTACTCTCTCTTCCATTGATTTAAGCATATGTAATCCAGAATTATCTACTCATCTTACATGGAAAACGTTGGAAAGTCTCTATGGAAGTAACCATTTTCCCATTTTAATTTCTAACAATGATAACTCACAAAGACAAAGCAAAACTAAGTGGAAAATTGCTCACGCTGACTTGGATCTATTTAATTTACTTATCAAGGAACAAACAGATAAAATCTCCTTTATGAATTCCGCTAATGAAGATCTTAACATGTTGATTAATTGTATTATAAGTTCCGCCGAAAAATGCATCGGTAAATACCACTTTGATCCCTCCAAAAAATATGTTCCGTGGTGGAATGAATCGTGTAAACTAGCTGTAAAAAAATGTAAAAAAGCATTAAACCGATATCGTAAAACTAGAAACCAAGCGGATCTAATAAATTTTAGAAAACTAAGAGCTAAATCTAAGCAAATATGGAATAAAATAAAACAGATGAAAGGTAGATACACACACAACATACAAAATTCCAGCCCTAATAGAAGATAACAATGTCATAACTGATGACCAGCAGATTGTAAACACACTTGCCAAATACTATTTGAATAAGACTAAACATGATAACAACTGTACTGGACCAACAAACATAACAAATAAATGTATTGTACATGAGAATCCAAATTCCAATGATCATCCTGTCAATCTCTTACTAACAATCGATGAATTAGTCGAAGCTGTTAATTCCCTAAAGAACAGTGCTGCAGGGCCGGATGACATTCCATCGATATTTTTAAAACATCTACATGAAGATACACTATTAAAGATACTAGAATTCTACAACAACATATGGCTAGGTAACCAATTTCCATCACTTTGGCGACAAGCTATAACAATTCCACTCAAGAAAAATGACACTTCTGACAATACAACTATGTCATTTAGACCCATCTCATTAACTTGCACGCTTTGCAAACTCATGGAAAAAATTGTTAACAAACGCTTACTCTGGTATCTTGAAAAACATAATATTATCAATACCGCTCAATCAGGATTTCGTCCAAATCGTTGCACGATGGATATCTTATCACTCTTCAATCCGATATCATAGAAGCATTCTCTAATAGAAACAACCTTATAACTGTCTCACTCGATATAGAAAGTGCTTTCGACACAGCATCAAGGCCGGCAATTCTAGAAAAACTAAAAGAGTCTAACTTATCTGGAAACATATATACAGAGTCAGGCAAATATGCAAGAGTGCATATGCATATGCATTTGCATATTTTTGTGTATTTTTTTGAATTTTGCATATATTGGTAAATTTAAAAATAAAGTGCATATAATAGGTTTTCAAAATGAATTTATTTGTTGATTCATGGTTAAAATACCTTCATAAGCACCTGGTATTTCCAAAATATAAAATGTTATTCTTATCTTAATCCCTTAACACTTTTTAAATGGATACCTTAAAATAGAAGGCAAAAATTTCCAAAAATTAGTTTATTGGGGTTTATTATTGGCCTTTTATTTACTTAGGTAAGCAAAATTGGAACCAAGTTTATTTATTGAACTTGAGTTGTTAAATACAAGTTACTGTTGTACCTACTTTTGGAGTGTACTGTGTGATAAAAAGTTTTATCCAGTGTAGTTACAATGTCGAAAGAAGTGAACGTATCTGCGTGGATGAAGACATATCCAGAATTAGTCATTGATATGGGAAAATTATTTTTCTCAGCATGCAGTAAAATTGTAAGTAAATACAATTACAAAACTAACAAGTAAACCTGAATATTTTAAATTGCATTAAAATAATTAGTCTAGTTGCAACATAAGGGGTCCCGTGGGAAATTCTAGCTCGCTGTGATTTAATGGTGGTATTCTCGGGTTTTTGGGTCTCCGAATTTAATGGAAGTGGACTGGAAGCCTAAATATTACCCGTTTAATTATTATTAACAAATTATGGTAAAATTAAGTATTTTTCAAGTATTATTTAGAAGTTCACAAGGAAAAATTTCCTGTAGCTGCCTGTATACCATTAATTACAAAAATTTAAGGAAAATCTTCTGTGTAAAAGGTATATTTATTTTAAACCCCCAACAAAGGGCTATTATTAAAAGCTCAGTAAAGAAGTTGATAGTGTTAAGGTCCAGGTCTTTTCTTGTGGTTTTGGTCACTGAAGCTAACTAGTCACGGTTACTCAAAATATGTTCTTATTTTGTTAATAACAAAATAATTATTTATTCGCCGAAAAGCTCGAAATAATGCGCTATCTACCGCAAGTTTGTAATTTTTTGATAGTATTTTTATACTAAATCGATTATCACTAGTCGTGATGAATTAAACCGCGCCCCTACTTTGTTATTAATAAATTATTGCAAAAATAGCTGTTTTTATAGTACGTTAACTCACGGTTTTAGCTCTAAATTTTAAAAAGCCACTTGAGTTGACATTAAATTTGGCATACACGTAATCTAACATGTCAAACAAAAAACTGATATTGTGCCGATGTGTGTTTTTATCCTGGGGGTGAGTTTCACCTCTTTTTTCGGGGGTGAAAACAATACCTTTAAAATAAGTCCAGAAGTGGATAAACTGATTAAGTGATTAATTATTCTAAGCACCTTTTGTTCTACAAAGTCAATATTTTTCGAGTTATTTGCGAGTGAATATGCTCATTTTTCAAAAAAAAATACGTTTTAGACGGTTTCTCGTAAATAACTCAAAAAGTAATTTTTCCTAAAATTTTGTTCTTAAAAAAGCTATGAAAAAGACTACAAACTTTATGTAAAGAGCTCATTATTTCGAGCATTTCGGCGAATAAACAATTATTTTGTTATTAACAAAATAAGAATATATTTTGAGTAATCGCAACTAGTCGCATTCGATTCAGCGAGCAGAAATACACCAGAGAAGATAACACTATCATTTTTTTGCAGGGCTTCTAATAATACCTGAAAAATACCTAATTTTACCATAATTTGTTACCATACAGCATACAAACAAAAAACTGGAATACCTAGGCCACATAACGAGAGGAGAAAAGTACTCCCTGCTAAGACTCACAATCTAAGAAAAAATCTCGGGGAAAGAGAAATGTGTTCAATACAGTTGTTCAGAGCTGCAGCCAACAAAGTTAAAATTGCTGTGATGGTAGTCAACTTCCGATAGGAGACGTTACTGCAAGGAGAAAAAGGGTAATATTTGGGCTTCCAGAACACTTCCATTAGATTAAGCGACCCAAAAAACCTATAATACCACCATTAAATCACGGCGAGCTAGAATTTCCCACGGGACTCCTTATGTTGCGAGTAGACTAAATCAGAAACAAAAAAATATGCATTTTTGATGGTTAAGTTATTTTGTTACACATTTAATGCCTGGTTGAACCGACAAATCTTAATCTCTAGCTTAGCCAAGCTCAGCTTTTAGATAGGGCCGTTTTTTGTTTCGCTTACGTTGCACCATCATTTTCAAGTATAAAGCTTATGTTTCGTAAGCTGAGCTTAAGGCACCTTTTAAGCTTAAGATGTGTTAGTGCAACCAGGCATAATAAATGCCTTAATAACCCTCGATCTAAAAATTATTTAGTTTACTGTAGGATTTTTTTGCAGATACCATGCGAAAAAAAATTCCAAATAGTTCAGCATTGCAAAACGGCTTTACACACCGGCAAAAAACAGAAATTAGAATCGGGAGAGAAAAAGCAAGATTCGATATCTAGATGCTTACAATCAACTAATCGGAAATCAAATGAGCAAGAGATATTTAACCATGATTTGTGTGAATCATTGTCATGTTTCTTGGAAACTACTGCAAATGGAATATTCCGAGTGAAAGAAGCTTAAGAAGAAACGAGGTCGATTCTGTTTATTCTGCTGTACTGAGTAAAATAAAATTAGATATAGGAGACAATTATTTTTATGTATGTGTGGATGAAACAATTGATTCTTCTGGACGTTATATCGCACATTTATTAATTGAATCTTTTAAAAATGAACAAGCTTGTAAATCGCATTTAATTCCTTCCAAGCAGTTGGATAAAACCAACGCACTAACAGTTACAAGGTTTTTACAAGATAGTTTAACAAATTTTTTTCTTCCTTTAGCTGTTCCCAATGAAAAATGTTTGCTGTTTCTTTCAGATGCTGCACCTTACATGGTTAAAGTAGGAAACAATTTGAAAATTTTTTATCCACGTAGTACATACAACTTGCCTAGCACATGGTTTAAATAGGGTCGCAGAAGAAATTAGAAATAAATTTCCTCTTGTTAATAATTTAATTTCAAATATGAAAAAAATATTTCTTAAGTCACCTATAAGAACTCAGTTGTATAAAGAACATTTGCTTAATCTTCCTCTTCCACCAAAACCTATTGTTACTAGATGGGGAACTTGGTTAGAGGCTGCAATGTTTTATGCAGAACATTTTTCTGAATTGAAGCCAGTAATAATGGAATTAGCTGACGATTCTTCCGAAACACTTACAGTTTCCAAAGAATTACTGAAAAATAAATTACTACCACAGCAACTTTCATACATAAAATCAAACTATGATTTTGTGCCAAGTTGCATCCTTCAGCTACATGATACGAATTTATCATTGAATCAGTTAAAGCAATAATTGAAGCAGTTAAAGTAATAAAAAAATTTGAACGATCTTGCAAAATTGTTGAGGGTCAAATTGGCAAAGACATTTTAGCAAAATTTAAGTCAGTCATAGATAAAAATACTGGTTTCATATTTCTATCTAAGGTTGCAAATGTTTTAAGTGGGGTGTTTGATGAAACATTTAAATATAGAGGCTGAAGTTTTAAATAATTTTAAATACGCTCCTATAACTTCGGTGGATGTAGAACGGAGCTTTTCTATATACAAACATATGTATACAGATAGGCGACAAAACTTTTTGTTAGAAAATTTCGAAAAACATATTATCACATATTGTTTTTTAAATAAATAGTCATGTATAATATATATTTATCTAATTAAAATAGTTGCTTAAAAGGTTTGTTTTATTTTATAATATCAAGCACTCAACTAATATTTTATAAAGTTATTATATTTAAACGGTTTATCAAGTGCACATTTTGTTTAAATAATGCATATACATGCATATTTGACACAAAAAATATATGCATGTACATGCATATTTGACATAAATAAATGCATATACATGCATATTTGACATACATAATATGCATATATATGCGCATATATCATACGTTTTAGCCTGCATATTTGCCTGACTTTGCTGATATATATATTTGTTGAAAATTTTTTAACTAACAGAAGTTTCAAAGTCTCCGCAAATGGTAAAATGTCTCACTCATATATCCTGGAGACAGGAGTACCTCAAGGATCAGTCCTCAGCACAACCTTATTTTTACTGCTTCTTAACGACCTTAGTTCCTTAGTACAACCCCCTGTCAAACATAATATCTATGCGGATGATCTAGTTATTTACTGTTCGGGTAAAGTAACAAGCTCCACTAGCACTCTTTTGCAAAATACTATTGATAGCATCTCTCACTGGTCGAACAAAATTGGTTTCAGCTTCTCGCCTACAAAGTCTAAAGTGATTAACTTTAGCAAAAAATATAAACAAACTCTTCCACTCATAAAATTAAAAGAGCATCCACTACAAGTAGTTGAAAATCACAAATTTTTAGGGGTAATTTTCGACAAAAAGTTAACATGGAAGAGATATATAGAACAAACTAAAGCCAGTGCCTTAAAAAATATAAATCTCTTAAAATCACTAGCCAATCGACAATGGGGAGCCGAAGAAGAAGTCCTATTAAGTTTATACAGAGCCCTAATAAGATCTAAGTTAGACTACGGATCTATATTATATATGTCTGCCCCTAAAACTTATTTAAAATCACTAGATACAATTCAAAACACTTCATTAAGAATATGTCTTGGAGCCTTCAGATCTAGCCCGACAGAAAGCATATATGTCGAATCGTGTGAACCCCCTCTAAATATTAGAAGACAACGTCTACTAAACTCCTATTTTGCTAAGGTTTCTGCAAACCCTAATAATATATCTTTCCAACTTATTAAAAATTTTCAATTAACAGGAGCACACAGTAGAGCTACTGCCAATTCATCACTACAATTTCTATTGCCACTCTTAGAAAATATTGACCTAAATCTCACCACCCCCATTATTCAGCCCAATACTCCACCTTGGCTAAAAATATTACCTGACTTTAACGTAAATTTGTGCATATATAAGAAAATGGAAACCCCCACGATACTCATGAAACAAACTTTTAACGACATAATTAATAGAGGCAAGTTTGATAACATAATATTCACAGATGCATCTAAAGACGAAGAAAGTGTCGGATGTGCTGTTACTTCCACAAATAACATACTAGCAATGTATAGACTACCCAAGATGACCAGTATATTCACAGCAGAACTTTACGCTATACTTAAAGCTCTAGAGGTTCCAATGCAGGGTACCAAAAACTTAGCAATCTGCACAGATTCATTATCATCCATAAATTCAATTAGAAAAATCTACACATCAAGTCCTTTAGTAATTGAGATCCACGAAAGATGTACAGCACTTGCTAAATCAAACACTTCGGTTTCGATGATATGGAATCCTTCACATGTTGGTACTAAAGGAAATGAGAATGCTGACCATGCAGCAAATGAAGCACGTCGCTCTGACCTTACAGATGAAAAAGTCCAAATGTTTCAAGACATAATAATTGAAATTAAAAAGTTATCAACCTCAATGTGGCAAAATCAATGGAAAAGGTGCACTATCCAACTAAAGTCTATCCAACCAAACATTTTAGGCCCTAGAATTGTTACAATGGAAAGAAAATCGAAGACCATCATTAGAAGGCTCAGAATTGGGCACACCCGGCTAACCCACGGATATCTGATGGTTCCCGAAGAACCTCCAAACTGCCAATATTGCAACTCCCGTTTAAGTGTACACCACATACTTGTGGAATGTAATCAGTACGCAGCAGCACGGATCAAACATGGTATCCACGGAAGTTTATGTGACATTTTAAAATCTAAAAACAATATGTGTAATGTGATAGAGTTCCTTAAAAACTGTAAATTATATCACCTGTTGTAATTGTATCATCTATCTATATTTCAATTTTGTAACCATCCGCTAGTTTTTTCTTTATTTTTTTTTATATCATTTGTATTGAAATTTATTGAATTAATGTAACTTTATTGTTATTCTGTAATACAGTTCCTCGTGTTAATGGCCGCAGCAGCCGAGACATGTAATTTGAAATAAAAAAAAAATATTTAAGTATCACTACTAGGAGAGTTCATTTGGAAATAAAATATAGAAAAAGCTAAAACCAATATAATCCTAATATACAAATATATGACAAACAACTCAGATAAACTAATAGAGGTTTTTTATTATGATTTGAAAAATTCTTGAAGTCAGTTACAAACTCATGAAATGATTTTGGTTATGGACGACTGTAACGCCAAAATCGGCAAGACTCATTATGGTGATGTAGTAGGTTCATAGTGTTTATGACAGCGAAATGAGGAAGGAGAACACCTATTTACATTTGCTACAAAAAAAGAATTATTAGTCACCAATATATTCTTCAAATTTCTATAGAGAAGATTATACACATGGCGATCACCCGGTGACACCCAGAAAACTCCATAAGAAATTAGATTAGCCATTAAAGAAAATATTCAAAAATTCAATAGCATCGATAAAAGATTACTCTGATACAAATATTACGTCACACAACGACCCTAATATAGTATCGCAAACAACTAAGGGATAATTACACCTAAAAAGAAATACGGGAATATCTAAAAAACAACATATTTTTGTCAAAAGTAGTTAATGATGATAATAATTGATATTGATAAGCAGAAATAAACCACTTAAAGAAATATGGAGAGAAATATAAAACCAAAACCAAATATGGTTAAGATTACTTACTTTGTAATATTTGCACACAAATAACTGCAAAAAATTAAATAGTGGTTAAATTTTAAACTTAATCACTATTTGGTTTGCGGTTATTAGCGCAAATAATTCAAAGTAAGTAATCTTAACCAAATATTTTTTAATAAACAGTCAAAATTTTAAATGACGTTTTTCTTAACTGAAGATCTCACTTAAAGAGAGATTACTTACTTTGCTCGTTCGCTGAGGATGGTCTGATAAGTCCAAAAACGTACTGAATTATTATTATAATCCACTTGGATTTTAAATTAAAATTTTTGTTGTAACAATAGTATACAGTCAACTCTGGGGAACTATCCCATTTTAATCTCCTGAAACTATTTTATTTTAAGCTTTGTAACCGCTTTATAGTGTCTGGTTAATCGATTAAAACCAATATAGAAAAACTAAAAGTAACTAAGAAAATATGACAAGGAAAACATTGTATGCTCAAAATAAATCTGCAATGTAGGAAAAGAAACACGTCGATACACAGTAAGGGTTCAATATATAGAAAATGGCATAGCTAGGTTAAAATGGAGACAAGCTTTTTTCCTTGTTATTATTTTTATGGCCTCCAGTATGTTGTGGTTCCATCGTTTACGTGGTCTTCCTACTGATAGTCCTCCTATTAGGAACCATGTCTTGCCGTCTTTACTACTCTTTTTGTTGTCATTCGGCTTACATGTTGCGTTCATTCTACTCTCCTCTTTCTTACCCAGTCTTTGATGTTCTTCACCTTGCATAGCTGTAGTTTTAGCTCTGCTTCATAAGTGTTTTTATCTCTTCTGTTTCTAACATTCTTTTTGTCCCCTCTGTGTTAGGTCCTGTTTCTAAGGCGTACGTCATTATTGGTTTGATGACTGTTTTGTAAATTCTGCTTCTTATTTCTTTCCCAATATTTTTATTTCTCTATATTGTTTTATTCGGGAAACCTGCGGCTCTGTTTGCTCTATTCACCTGATCTTCTACTTCTGTTTTGAGCTTTTAGTAGCTAGATAATATGATGCATAGATATTTAAGCTCCATCACTTGTTCTATTATCTAACTTACCAGCTTCAATTTATATCTTAGTAAATTGGCTGTTATAACCGTGAATTTTTTTTGAAGAAATTTACATTATAAATTTTCTGGCAGTTATATTAAATGGGTGCAACATATGTTGCAATTAATTTTTACTTTTAGAGAGCAGTATTGCATTTTTCGTTCTTACGTTTTTATTATTTCATTCATAATCAGGTTTAACCATAGAGGTCTTATAAAATCTCCCTCTCTCATCCCGTTGCGAGTTTTAATTGGGCAAGTTAGTTCTTCTTCTATTTTAACTTTTATTGTATTGCTTTGGTAGCTATTTTCGATCGTTTTGACTATTCCTCAAGATGTCTTTCGTTCTTATAATAAGTATATGAAGTCCTTTAATTGGGCCAGATGAAATCTTCTTAAGTTGTTCTTATGCTAGTGTTATAATTTTATTCAGTTTATCTGTTATCTATTGGTTTTTAATTTTGAGAGAAGTATTAGGATGCTTAATCTCCATTCTTGAGGAACGTGGTTATGTTCTATTATTTTTTGGATTAGTTTTCGCAGTTGTTTGTTCAGATCAGCTACTTCTTACTTTAGGAGTTTGTTCGGTATTCTGCTCTCTCCTGAAGGTTTTCTGTTTTTATTTCCTGAATGCTTCCATTATCTCTTATTTAAAAGGACGAAAGGCAGTATACTGAATTACCAGAATAAAATATTGAGCAAAAAATAACTAAGTATCAGGATATCGGCAATATGAAAAGATGACATAACCAAAAGATGAGAAGATGGATAGAGCACGACAAATGTAAATAATTTGTCAAGATTAACACATGGGAAACTTAACTTGCTAAAAAATAATAATGATGAGCTATGGTTTAAATTGGTGATATCGATCAACATTACAAAGATGATTTATATTCACAATTTGTAATTTGCTTCATAGCTTTTCAGCTAAAAATATTTGGGTCAGTGAAAAAGTATTTGTTAAAAAGCCCAAGCAATAAACGACATTTTATAGCAGCCATTCGTTTCGACAAGTTTTTCGAAATAAATGTCAGAGCGTAATAGAACGGTAATTGGCATTTTCCCGCAAACATTGCCCCTAAAAACCGCGAATCCTCAACGGAAATACGTTTCCAACGAGCCAAATTACTCGACTTTTGAACAAAGTGAAGCTCTGAAATGGGCGGTTTACGCATATTAACAAATTGCTAAAAATCATTGAACGTCACTTCGTTATCACTCTCGCACCGAGCTTACAATTAATTTATACAAGTAAACAGACTGTCATTCGCTGGTTCCACCAAATTTGTGTCAGTTTTCGTGTCCGCTAATCTTTTTATCAAATACAAATTGTAACTTTACCATACAATTAAAAAAAAGAAGAGACTAGGGAATTACACATATAGACCTTTATGTAACATGTATATAAAGTTAAATTATTTTAATTATTTTTATTAACTATATATTTACTTTTTTAAAAACAGTGTTAACTAGTAGCATTTAAAATAAATATATAGATATTAATTTCGTCTTATTTTTTAATTTTCAAGTACAGGGTGGACCAATAGCTTTGAAATAAAATAAATGGTCAGAATTGTACAAAAACCGGTAAACGCCTATTCTGCAATATGGAGATTTTAAATTTGATGCTTGTTATGTTGCCAGAATTAAGATTTTTCTAATATCATGAGTCACTTTGATTTTTTAAATACAACACTATGTATATTACATTAATATTGGTATCCTCTCTTTAATACGAGTTCACCCATATGTCATAATTAGTATTCTATTTAAGTTTATTGACGTTTCAATTTCGATTTCGGAATTCGTTCTTAAAATACAAACATTTTATTTAGTCACGATGGTTAAAACAAAAAAAATCTCTAAGAATATAAGAGAATACATATCAAAATCAGAAGAAAGATAAGAGAAGCCGAAGAAAAACAATAAATAGAACAATGTCAAGAAAAAGAAGAGTATCAGAGTCGATATGATAACTTCAATATCCATCGAAAGCTGAATAAAATATCTGAAATGCTCCGAAAACGCAACAGATGAAAAATAACAGAAGATGAAGGCAATCTTGCCATAACCAAAAAAGATAAAAAACTATGGGAAGAATACTTGGAGAAACTTTTCCACGACTTTAGAACAATACAAGAACCATCCATTGAAGAAAATTCAGGTCCCGAAACCCTACCTGAAGAATAACGGCAGCAGTCAGACAAATGAAGGATGGAAAGGCACCGGATGATGAAATTCCTACAGAAATGCTAAAGCTATTAGATGTAGAACAAATAAAAATACTAACTAAAATATTTAGTTTAGTATATAGTAAATATTTAGTAGAAATCCCGAATAGTTGGAAAAAAGCATGGATAACTACAATTCACAAAAAAAGTCCAAAAGATATTTGCGGAAACTACAGATGTATCTCTGTCACCAATACCTTTAGAAGGCTGTTTGGTAAAATCTTAAAAAACATGATTGAAAAAGAATACAAACCTCATGAAATTGAACAGCAAGCAGGATTTAGAGCTGGAAGATCTTGCGTAGACCACATATTTACCCTAACACAACTGAATGAAAAGAAAGTTGCAAGAAACCAGAAAATACATCTTTTATTTATGGATCTCACAAAAGCATATGACACGATTCCTGTGAGAAAGCTATGGCAATCTCTTGAACGATCTTCGTTAAATAGCAGGATCATCGCCGCAGTCAAACAATTATACAATAAAGCATCATCAAAAATCGAACTAAACAACACCTTATCAGAAGAATTTCCAGTAACAAAAGGCTTACGGCAAGGATGCTGCCTCTCTCCAGTACAATTTAAGATCTATTTAAATGAAGCACTAAAACAACTTGACGACAATATATACTTGGATCCAACTTGGCGACGATACAACATTATACACTCTACATTTTGCGGACGACCAAGTAGTAGTGGCAGCAGACAAGAAAGATTTAGAATTCATAACGAGACGGTTGTTTAAAACATATGAAGAATGGGGCCTCTCTGTAAATAGAAACAAAACGCAATACTTATGGTCGTCAATTAACATAGTAGATTTAATGGTCATCAAACATGAAACAATCAAGAACTGTGAGGAATATATATATATATATATATATATATATATATATATAATATATATATATATATATATATATATATATATATATTATATATATATATATATATATATATATATATATATATATATATATATATATATATATATATATATATATATATATATATGCAGATGACACAATAGTGTTTTTGGAATGGAAACAACAAGAACATATGGACTTGACTATAAGCTCTGGGTTAAAGAGCCATGGCCTCACCGTAGAAACAAAAATGAGCATGTTAAGAGAGATACCTACATCATCATTTTATAGCAGAAAAACAGAGAAAGTAACCATTCTAAGTTCTGTGCAAAATTCAAACAATTCAGATTTGGAGGAAATCGATATTGAGAATGATGACCAATCAGAAGAAGAATAGGATTCCTTATTGGAATTGCCAAATAACAGAGATACCATGGAAGAACTTTCCGAATCAAATGGTAGCTCTGATACTGATAGTGACTATGATGACATTCCTCTGGCTTTGAGATGCAGACAACAAAAATACAGTAAGAAGAGGGCAACAGGTTCAGCATTGTCATCTGAGCCTCCTGTACCAATACAGAGTTCCGAAATCTGGTATTCAGAAAAGGATAATGCCTTTATAAACAATCCACCAATTTTTCGAGGCAACTATCAAGTCAATATAAATGGCGATACGCCATATTCCTTCTTTGTGAAACTATTTCCTGATGAAATTTTCGAGCTAATTACTACAGAAACAATTCGTTATGCGCTTCAATCTGGAAAACATTTATTTTCGGTTAGCATTGCTGAAATGAAACAATTTTTTACTATCAACATCATGATGACATACATAAAATACCCTGCCTATCGGATGTATTGGTCATCCGTTCCAGGTCTGAGTTTTTATCAAATTGCTAATTGCTTGATTTACTGAGTAGAACGTTTGCTGATGCTGCAGCACCAACTGAGTATATAGCTATTGATGAAATGATAATTCCATTCAAAGGAAGAAGTAGAAATAAGCAGTATATTAAATCTAAACCCAAGAAATGGGGATTTAAAGTATGGGTACGAGCGTAGCAAATGGCTATGTATCAAAATTTGAGATGTACCAGTCCTCAAAAAATCAAAATAAATCAGAATTGGGTATCATTGGTGATACAGTTGTGAGGCTGTGTTCAGGATTAGAAGGTCTCAATCACAAAATATTTTTGGATAATCTAAAAGAGGTTAATCTTTGTAAATGGGTATATTTATTTAAAAAACCCTTAAAAGGGCCACATCAATAAAACAAACGTTTTCGGACCACACAGTCCATCATCAGGTTATTAAAATCGAAAATGCTAGGTCATAATGCCTGAGCCACCAAAATATTAGGGTAAAAACCCTTTAAATTACATTTAGTTATGAAATGTTGTACATTGTGTTATAAAATAACTGTGATGTTCAGTATTAAATTAAATTTGACTATAGGTAACACATGGCTCAATTGGGTTCCAGAGCCTGGTGAGAGGGAACCTCTGCACTCGGAGAACAACGTGGAACTTGAGTTGTAATTTAAAGGGTTTTTACCCTAATATTTTGGTGGCTCAGGCATTATGACCTAGCATTTTCGATTTTAATAACCTGATGATGGACTGTGTGGTCCGAAAACGTTTGTTTTATTGATGTGGCCCTTTTAAGGGTTTTTTAAATAAATATACCCATTTACAAAGATTAACCTCTTTTTGTTATACGTGGTATACAGCCAGCTACAGGAATTTTTCCTTGTGGATTTTTGGATAATCTATTCACTTGTATACCATTAGTCATCTACCTAAAATATGCAGACATACATGTAGTAGGAACTGTCAGGGCTAACAGAATACACAAAGCTAGCGAAAAACTGAAGGATAGTAAGATTCTTAAGAAAAAAGGTAGAGGTTCATGTTCCGTGACAACATCTGAAAACAACATTACAGTGCTACGATGGGCAGACAATAACCTTGTTCATATGATTTCATCTTTCGCTGGTAAGGATCCTCAAGATACTTTAAGAAGATGGGATAAGAAAACAAAGACTTACATTAAGGTTCAAAGGCCACAGGCTATTATACAGTACAATCGGTTCATGGGTGGCGTAGATTTATCAGATAGAATGATTGCTCATTATCCACATGCCATCAAAAACAAAAAGTTCTATCTAAGAATTGTTTTTCATTTCATGAATGTTGCAATTATAAATGCTTGGTTGTTGTTCAGAGAAGCCAAATCATCAAAAATATCTTTACTAGAATTTAAAGCATCTATTGCTTTATTTTTAATTGAGTTAAATGGAAATGCAAGAAAACGAGGAAGACCCTCATCCGAAAATTCTGCTCCAAAAAAGAAAAAGACGTGGACAAAAGTTGCATCTGAAGTTCGCTTGAATGGATTGGGACATTATTCAATGAAAATGGACAACAAAAATCTACCAAGATGTTATGACACAAATTGCAAACGCAGAACAAGATATAGATGCAAGCAGTGTCAGGAGAGTGTCTGCCCAGAGTGCATGGAATCGTTTCATCAATAGATCATCCGCCCATTGGCAACATATGTGTACGTTTTCGTTTTTGACTTTTACAATGTCAAATTTGACAATATTTTTTTTCAATTTTTCATGTATCCGGATGTTAATAATTAAAATATAGAAAAATATTGGACTTTTTATCATTCAAAGAATTAATTCGTCCCTGAAGAGGTTAATAAGTTGTGAGAGTTGTTTAGTATTATCAGCTCCTAAAAAAATACCCCAAATATCAAGATTACTTTAAAGCTGAGACGAAGTAAAAAAAACAAAATAATAATAATTATGTATGTATATAAGTGTGTTTCTATGTAGGTCTATTTAATTAGTATTACATTACAATATAAAACATATAATGCATAAAAACTGCCAATTTAAAATGTTTGTTCATTTAAAAACGCGATGATCACTTTGTCTTTGTCAACACATTACTCTAAGCATCTAGTATAAATAATTTAGACGTCCTCTGGTGGGCTATATGAAAAGACAGCCCCCAAAGATGGCAAACCTCAACCAACAACTTATTGTGATTTATGGAAGCCGTTTAAGGGGTGCTAGATATTCCGGCCAACGAGGCAGGCATTGTCTAACAAAAAATTGCTCTCTCATTTGTCATCATTGTATCCTATCAGCCGCGCGTTATATATAAGAAATGAATTTGTGGATTTTTGTTGAATTCAGGCGATTTCTTCGAGAACGTGAGAGTCTTTCGGAAACGTAAACATTCTTTTTATTTAACTGGTAGGTGAGTTAAAATATGTCAACAAGATTTATATCCTGAAAACAAATATATTGGTTTGTTTGCGTCTTTGTAAGATAAATATAGAGAAAGATTAAATGTATGAACGTAAGTAAATATTTTGATGACAAGTCGTACGGTGTATTTAATATGTTTAATAGCGGTTGTTTTTGTTTTTGATGTAAGGCATTAATTTATTGTATGAGCCCAAGGTGAACATTTCTTGGGTAAGTATCGAGAAAATGAGTTTTTTATTCAAAAACTCATTTATTTCTTAATGTTTCCCTTCTGTATTAAATCCACTTGTCCATTGTTTCTTAATGACTTTAATGGTTAGCGGTTTTATAAAAGTTTTACATTAACTGAGTATCATGACTTTTAAAGTTATATTCTCTGTGAGTCGTCCAGATTGGCCTCACGACTTAATTTAAATATTCACTTATACGTATTTATTTCATGCGAATCAGTTGTAACTGTAGTAAAATACCTTTTTGCAGAATTTAGGCTTTGATTCGCATAAAACTTGACATTAGAATGACAAAACAATTATTTAATTACTGATAACTAGTACACATTAAGAACACTGTCACAACAATAAAACTAAATACTAAATTATACTACAAAACATTTATGCTTACTTTCAACAGAATCACTAATAAGATGGATCAGCAGAAAGACAAAAGAGCAAAATATCATAGAAACCGACTGATTAAGAAATAGAAGAAGTAACAAAAGTTAAAGTACAACGAAAGCCGGGAAAATGGCCTTAGTATAGAAACAATATGCTTAATTTATAAAAAGATGATAAAAGTATATTATGCCACAACTAGAAAGGAAACGCTCTGGTGAATCGATCTGCAGATCAGAATAATTGGAAAAGATCAAAGGGTTTTCAAAGATTTTGAAATAGATTTAATATTTGTAAATTCCTAAATACTCCTAAATATTTGTAAATTAAAAAATAAATAAATAATAAATGTTATAGTGGCAAACTCTTTGGTAAAATGTAATAGGATTTTTTCCCAAACTTAAAAGAACCAGTCGCTAAAAGAAAATACCACAATTATTCAATAACAGATCAAGGATACAAGAATACATCATTTATGTTATAATGATATACTTAGAAAATAAAAATTGCACGTTAGTATTGAGAGGAGACTAAGTTCAAAACCAAATATTAACTATACTCTTATCATTTGAAATCTTTACCACGCTATTCTTACTGTTTTGTTTTTTTTCATTCATTCTCTATGTTGATTCAATTCTTTTTTGTGGCTGCTTAAGCTTCAAGGCGACAGTCAATTGGTTGAATACGTAAAAACGATCAACTCCTACACTTCCCTTAAACCTAAGACAATTGCTTCACCGTTCGTTCATTCACCTAACCGTTCTAACCTTTCCATTGAAAACACTATTGGGTGACTATACAAAAAGGATTGAACAGGAACACGCGCTTCAGGCTAAGATGCCCTTCATACCGACTTTTTAATTCTATTTTTTTTTCTTTTTATCCACAGATAAATCTCCTCTATTTCACGTATTTTTTTTTATTTTCTCACGTCCTACCCTATCTTTAAGATATACGTTCATTTCTGCTTCCAATAATTTTCGTGTTTTGGTTATATCCGCTATTTTTTTTTTTCGCTGTGGTTCATTATTGACCCCATTGTTTCTTTACATATCCTAGGTTTCATTTTTATTGTAAGGTATTTGTTTTGTCACATTGTGCATTCGTGCACGATCTTCTGATAAGAAATCCTTACTTTTCTCCTTGCATAGTTATATTTAGTATAAGCGGATGGTTAACCACCCTTCCACATGATCGAAGAAACCTATTGTGGCTTCTGAAGCCTATTGTGGCTGTGGAGTTTTATTTATTCATTTATTTTTACTCTTGTTTTTAATTTTTGTTCTTTTACTGCATAATAAGTAAATTGTCTGGCAGTATTTAACTATATTAATATTATTAAAAAAAAGATATCTTGTAGCAAATTGGCCATTAAAAATTTACTGTGTATTCTTGGTTCCTCGGTCCCTTGTATTTAGATCGACTGGAGTCTTTTGTTTAAGCCTCATTCCGATTGGTTGCGTTAATAAATTTTGGGCTAGATTATTGGGGTATTCTGTTAGCCTCTGTTCATATCTTTGGCAGAGTTTGGTGACTTCCTTGTTGACAGTTGTCATTTTGAGATCTCGTGCGATCCTCTTGCTTGAAACATACCATTGAGCATTAGTTGTCATTGAAAGGACTTTTAGATGAAAAATTTGAAGAATGTCAATTCTGGATCTAGCTGCTCTTCCCTATAACTAAATTCTGTAGCTCTAAATGGGGTAATGATGAGCTCTAAACAAGGAAAGATCCACCGGTAATGTAGACATAATAACAACTAGAAACTCCAAACCCTCTATGAAGACGAAATTATAATAAGAGAAATGAAAACAAATCGTATAAGCTGGCAGGATATGTACTAAAATCGAATACTGAAAAACTACCAAATACAACCTTGACATGGTGACAGTTGATTCCCTAAGGAATAAATGGAAAATGAAGTAACGAGTAATCCTCGTAAGATGGAAGTACAACGAGGAAAGATTTAAGCACAAGATAGGAAAGACTAGAGATTAATACTAAATACTGCCAAGACTTAGAGTTATAGAGGCATAAAAGAAAAAGTAAAAAAACGATAAGAAGTTGTTATACAAGGTAATTACTTTCTTGATTTATTTGCTCTTTTCCTGGTAACTTTTTTACTTATCGATTTCTTGTTTTATGATTTATGAGGTAATTAGATCTTTTTAACAGTTATAAAAATTTTTTTAAACTTTTTTGTAACATAGATAACTCTATCTCGTTGCTATCAACAAGTCGCTATAGACACTCTGTCTCAAAACTAGCAACCTCCAGTGGAGTCTTAGGTTGCCATGTTATCTATTAATATTGTAACTTAAACATCTTAGTTTATGAAGTCAAATAATTGAACTCAAATTTAATTTACTTTTTTCTTGTAACTACATTTAAAGAGTTTTTTAACCATGTATACCACGTATTACCACGGCTCAAAACATGTTTCCAGATAGCACTGATGATGGAATATTAATACCGAAAACGTTTTGTGATGTAGCTTGAAAGGGTGTTAATATAATATCTTTTATAAAGAAATTTTTAAATACCTTTTTCTGATATATTGTATACAGCCAGCTAGAGGAATTTAGTTTTCCTATGGAAGATAACCCATGTATTCTTTTTTGTGTGTACTATTTCCACCAGTTTTTAATTTCATTTTTCATTTCAGATGTTTTGGTTGACCATTTTATGTTTTTGTGTATTTTTCTCATTCAAAAGTCTTCTCGGGTAGGCATCAGAATATTTTTCCCTAGAATATAAGTTTTCTCTAGCTATTTCCTATGTCGCCTTTATTTTCAATATTCTCCAATTTTTTCTTTTGTTCAAACATTTTTTGATATCGGAGTTTTGTTAAGTCATCCCTTGTGTATTTGTTTGTTCAATATTTTCTTTTAATCTTTTGTTAAAACTGGTTTAATCAAATATCAAAAGTTTTAACTGTTTCTATGTGATCAAAATATTAATTATCCCCCAATAAAGTCGTCCCACGAACGCCCATCAAAAATATTAAGAATTTGCTTATAAAGAGCTCTTGGTAAAATGTAAAATATCTAAGTTGTTATAATAAACAAAGCAGACAAAATTAAATTATTAAAATAATGTTTTTGTATTGCTAAGTAACAAAACAAAATCATTTAGTTTGTATTTTAAGACATTTTTAAACGTTGAAATCTCTGGAGGAACAAAATAATAGAACACGTGATGGAAACTGAATACTTGAGAATAAAACTGTCAAGCTACGGAAAAGTGGAAAAAGAAGTACAAAAACAAGTGAACATGGCAAACAGAGCAGCAGGATGTCTCAAAAACACAATCTGGAGAAACAAATACCTCACAACGGAAACGAAAATCAGGATATATAAATCAACATTAAGACCTATAATGACGTACACAGCCATAACAAGAGCAGATACGGCGAAAACACAAAGACTGCTGGAAACAACAGAAATGAAAGTCTTACGAAAAATAACAAACCAAACTCTAAGAGACAGAGTAAGAAGTGAGGAAATACGAGCGAGATCTGGTAAAGAGGAAATAAACGCGTGGACCAAAAGAAGAAAAGTGAAATATAATCAACACATCGAAAGAATGACAGAAAATAGAATAGTACGAATAGTAAGAGACAAATCGCCAAATGGAAGAAGATCATTGGGACAACCGAGGAAAAAATGGTCAGACAACGTCAATTGAAGCTAAAAACCGAAGTAAAACAGGCATTAAGCCTATCTATAAGGTAGGAAGAAGAAGTAAAGAAGAAGAAGAAGAAACCTTTGGAGGAAACTGGACAACCAAAAGCTTTGAAATAAAAATGGGATGTAAAATAACGCTAAAAAAGTATCTCTGATAAAAAAAAGAGGTTAATCTTTGTAAATGGGTATATTTATATAAAAAACCCTTAAAAGGGCCACATCAATAAAACAAACGTTTTCGGACCACACAGTCCATCATCAGGTTTTTAAAATCGAAAAATGCTAGGTCACAATGCCTGAGCCACCAAAATACTAGGGTAAAAACCATTTAAATTACATTTAGTTATGAAAGATTGTACATTGTGTTGTAAAATAACTGTGATGTTCAGTATTAAATTAAATTTGACTAGAGGTAACACATGGCTCAATCGGGTTCCAGAGCCGGTGAGAGAGAACCTCTACACTCGGAGAACAGCTGGGAACTGAGTTCCCAGCTGTTCTCTGTTCTCTCTTAACTGTTCTCCGAGTGTTGAGGTTCTCTCTCACCGGCTCTGGAACCCGATTGAGCCATGTGTTACCTCTAGTCAAATTTAATTTAATACTGAACATCACAGTTATTTTACAACACAATGTACAATCTTTCATAACTAAATGTAATTTAAAGGGTTTTTACCCTAGTATTTTGGTGGCTCAGGCATTGTGACCTAGCATTTTTCGATTTTAAAAACCTGATGATGGACTGTGTGGTCCGAAAACGTTTGTTTTATTGATGTGGCCCTTTTAAGGGTTTTTTAAATAAATATACCCATTTACAAAGATTAACCTCTTTTTGTTATACGTGGTATACAGCCAGCTACAGGAATTTTTCCTTGTGGATTTTATCTCTAATAGGTAGAGCGACTTTATATTAGAAAGAAAACGAATAAATTTTAAATTTTATATATTATTCACAGCCCTTTTTTAAATTTAATTTAAAATAATCTATCAATTATAAATTATTCATATTAGCAATTAAATATTTTACTTAAAAATGGGCAATATTTTTTTAAGCTTTTTTTGTTGTGAAAAAATTGTTGTCTTGTACAAACCGTCTCTGCCTGGTCGTATTTATGGCTTAATTTGATTTTCTGAAGCTGTATACTAGAGAAAACATTTTTAATTCTACAGTCTCGTGTAGAATATTGCGGCAGAAGATTTATGTTTCATATAAATGATGCTCGGAAGGAAAAACAACTGAATTGTTTAGGGAAATTTGAATTTAAGGATCCTCTTTTGTTATCCCGTACAGTTTTAAAAATGTTACCCTGGAATTTTAAGTTTTTTTGGGGAAGATAGTTGGAAATGATAAATTAGAGAGAAATATTGCAGGTTTTTACAGAAATGTGGATGGTATTGCCTAATTTTTAATTTGTTTTGCATAACACGAATTACTTTTTTATTTAACTTTTGTTTCGCTCATTACGTTTTGATTTGTTAATTTTTTCAGCAGTAATTTCAGCAAACCAAATTTTACAATGTAATCAATATCAGATCTGTTCTCGTGTACTATACCGACATAATTCAATCTTGGAACGGCTCTTTATTGCTTAAGAATATTTAGTAATTTCTCTTTTATTCTGGCTTTTTGATCAGTATTTTACATTCTTTTATTATTCCTATTTTATTTTATTAACAAGTCCCTTTATCCTAACCAATGTGATAAAAATGCGACTACACAACATAGGTCGTGTTAAACCTCCAAGGAAGTCCACCGGTACTTATTTTAAGCACTATCAATCTATAAACAATTAACAGTAATAAGTAAATAAAAAATTAATAAAATAAGGTTCTTTACAATATCTAATTCTTTATTACTGTTTAGTTTGGGCACTTTATGACTATAGGTAAATGGCACACTCCAAAAAAAGATGCATAAAAACTTAACAACTTTAGGTAAAAAGACAACTGATTTAAACAAAGTGGAATTGATTCCTTAAGTCATTTATAATATAAAAAAATAATTGTTTTGTATAAATGGCAGACAATTTGTTATTACCAATTTACTTCCAAACTAAAAAAAAGTGAAAAATGTATTGCAAACCCACTTTAAGTAAATTGGGCAGAAATAAACACCTTTTGCTTTTTGTTATTTTTTGCAACACTTCCCTTCGTGTTATGGGTGATTTAATTGCAAACTGCGGCCAAATGTTGTCAATTTAAAAAAATCACATCTTAGCTCCTACTGAACCAATTGTTACGTACTATATCGAAAAATGTTTAATAAGACATACAATTAAACCCTATTTTTGTATAAAAATATTGGGATACAATACTAATGAGCTACATAGATGAGTATAAATTAATTAAATTCACTCCGCCAAAAAAGTATCGCATCACCTATGAAGCTGCATATTTTGTATTAAAAATAATTTAAAAATGGATGTTTTACTGTGTTTTTTTTTGTTTTTTAAGTACGTAACGAGTATTAAAAGAAAAATGCAGAATTCACGAAAAACAAAGGTTTTATTTAATTTATCTCATAAATTAGAAGTAAGCGCACAAACAGCATTATAAAAAAAAATAAAAATCAAAAGTAATAATAATTTAGTAAGACGTATTGCCTCCTCTAGCTCTTATAACATCTAGACAACGTTGTGGGATACCTCCAATTAATCTTCTTAGATAATCTTGATCGATATTTTCCCATTCTACGCTTAACAACCGTTGCAGATCCGGAAGATTAGCTGGCGTCACATTACGAGATCTCACCCTTCTGTAAAGTTTGTTGCCGGTCTTAGGTTACATTGAAAATAACGCTTGTCATCTTGTCTATAAACTGCTATTCTTCGAACCGAAGTGTATAAACAAAATCTTGACTCATCCGTAAAGAGTATGTTACCCCAGTCATCGATATTCCAGTTTACGTGCTCTCTTGCAAATGTTAAACGTGCTATACGGTGTTCCCTTGTAAGTCACGGGGCAGTGGCAGCTACTCTGACCTTAATTCCAGACTGTCTTAAGATGTGCCTAACAGTTTTTGACAAACGTACATTTCGAGTCTCGGCTAAGTCATCTTGAAGTTTACAGTCACATGTCTTCAGCGCAAAGCCTGAAGGAATAAAAATATATTGTCCACATGCGTAGTTGCTCTTGGCCGACCTGTTACAGCTCGTCTTTAATAATACCAGTTTCTCGGTACCTTACTACCACTTCTGATACTGTCGACTGATTTACACCCACTAAATTTGCCACATATCTCTGACTCCCTTTATCTTCAATGAGGAAAATTATTCTAACCACTTGATCTTTCGTTTATATTGTAATTTAAATTTATATTGTCACGACCTTTCATACTCAATATTTAATACGAAATTTTAAATTAAACGCAAACTGTATACTTTCTACAAAAGTAAAATAAAGACTGATAATATAAAAACCAGATAAAATAGCAATTAACATTTTTTTTTCTTAAACAGTAAGCTTTATTTACAAATTTCTTTTTAATATTTATTATAGCCTTAATATTCTTAAGGACCAGAAAGAAATAATTTAAATTAACCAAACGCTGTCAGAAATATTTGTAGTGATGCGATACTTTTTTTGCGAATTATATTTTTCTTTAAATAATTTTTATGGAAGTAAAATATTTTTTTAAATAATGTTAAACATTAAAATAATTCACATATAAATTAACATATAAATCAATTTAGTGTAAAAAGATACTCTAAAACGGTTGTTTTTGTGACATGTTTATGTTAATGATTTAGGTAAAAAAATAAAGAAAAAACTATCCAAAAAGTTCCCATCCCATTCATAAATTCATTTAGTTTTTGACAGTTTCGATGATATCAATCCAAAACAATAGAAATACTATGTAGTATTTCTATTATAGAATAGTAGAATCTCAATAGTACAAATACTATGGAGTAAAAAGTAAAACAATAAGAATCTCTTTTTCTGACGTTTTTTAAGACAAGATAGATATTTTTAACACATTTAGGTGCCAATACTTTCCGAGTTTTAGGGCACAATGAAAAAGTTGTTTTTAGAGACATACAGTTAAATAAGAGGACGATATTGAAAATGTAGAAAGTTTCACAAATCTGGGAGTTACATTAAACACGGATATAAGATAACCAGAAATTCAAAGAAGAATAATAAAGGGAATCAAAACTTAACTTTCACTCGCCTGTGTATTCCGCATCAAAAACACAAACTGAAGATCAAAAATCAAGGTCTTCAAAAACTATTATCATACCAATAGTATGTTATGGATACTAGATATGGGTGATAACAGAAGACACAAAACGAAAGCTGGAAGTCTTTGAACGAAAAATCCTAAGAAAGTTGGACCTATTAACGAAAACGAAGTATAAACTTATCTAGGTAAAACCATAAATTTTACCAACTGTTCAAAGAGGCACCGATCTCAGAATTTGTTAAACTTCTATGGAATTTGATGTGTAGTGAGAATGAAGACTCAAAGATTGAAAAAAACCTTGATAGTCGAATGCAGGGTGCAATCCCTACAGAACCTGGAGAAGATCGGCGCAGGACCGGCAAGGTTAAAGGCAGAGTTTAGAGGAGGCCAAAACCCGATTTCTGTTGTAGCTCCATTGAAGAGAGAAATAGCTTTTTCATCAGTATTAAAAATATGCATATCCTAAAATTTTACAGTAGCCATTATTTTTAAAATAATTTGAAACTTCTTGAAAGCAATTCCGCATATCGATTTCTATTAATTGGCTACGATATCCGGTAAGTTTCTCTGACGCCTTTAAGGATATAATGAAATTTCTGTTCAGAAACGACTTAAACTACCTTTGATTAGGAGTACCTGCGATAAATGGGGGTTCTCTATTTAATTCCTTTTTAACGTACCAACTCTATCGACTAAACATTGTTTCGTTCGAGAAAACCCAGTTCAAGCATCTTCCTCATCTCAGTGAGAACTGTTAGAGGACCCATGTTGCATACTTCAAAACTCATCCCTTTTAGCTTATTGCGCCATGTAATATGAGGTACACCAATATCTTAGCTGCAATTGCAACTGGCATACCCATTTTAGCTGCAGATAAAGCTTCTACCATTTAAGCAGTGATATAATTATTATGCTCCTTTCTGTCCATCATAAATGACTAGCTGTAAAATAACGAAATTTATTTATTTCTTGACACCAGTAATGAACATTTTCTTATTCATTATTGGACACTCGTTTAATGGACATGTTCAATACTGAGTTTCCTTATAAGATAGACTTCCTGTTTATAGCAGAATATAGCATTTTTTATTTCTATGCATTTACCAGCAATTTTAAATAAAAACATATATGCCCTTAAACGGAACCCTGTCCATTTTACGAACGTATGTTTAATTGTAGATCCAGTATTGGACACCCAAAGTAAATTATTTTAACGGCAAAACCCAACTAAAAACAATGTATACTCATTAACTACATACCTTTACTGTTGATTAACTTTCAAAAAAACATCACTTTCTTACAACCAACGCTAACAATACAACTGTCTTGGCGCCAAAACTGATATGAGGTAAACTGTATTTACTTTAATACAACTAGCGGCTTCTGCTTGAAGAAGTTACCATAGACCAAAGATTACAGATTTCTATTAAAGTTAAGTAAAAATAAAAAGGAGGCAAGTAAAATAAAACGTTCCTTGATAATATGCATTAATTTGTTTGATGTCCATCACTGGTGCCCCGTGTCCACAACTAGTCAATGTGTAGATTAATATTTTATTACTGAAAAAATAAAAATTGATGCTTGTATTTTTTATTTTCATTGCAATATGCAGATAATAAACTCTAATAAAATTTTATTTATATGTAAAATTTGTTTTTTTTTTATAGCTATGCATTTAAAAAAAAACGCACTTTTCCAATAATTTATATTTAACGGATGTTGTTGTGGGTTGTATCTAAAATTCATTTCCGTTACCTCAATAAATATCGCAAACAAGTTTTTTCCCAACTTGGTTTTAATTAATTAGATTTCGGGTGAAACATTTTGGTTAAAATTAACATCAGATCCTCCAAAACAAGTTAGTGGAAAACAATAAATATTAAATGAGATTGAAACGCGATTGTTACCATTTAAATTAAGAATAATAGGGCTCGTTGATGCTGTGCGGCAGCCATGAGCGTCCTAAAGGTTGCGCCAGGGTTTTAGTTTACGTAACTTATCTCACCTCTTTTCGTTCTGTAATAAGAGTAGTTGTTTGGTTGGTACTGATATTAAAATAATAGCAGAACTAACAACCGTTTTTTAAAGGCGGTAAAAGTTACGGTTGCTGAATTAACTGAATGGCTTGAAACTACATTTTAACACAATAATTAAATATTTTGAATATGACAAATATAACACATATTACAAGTTAAGCAAGTGTCGAGTTTGCAGTGTTGAGTTAAGCACAGCTGTAGCAATAGTTAAACATGTAGGAAGGATAATACTTCTTTTAATATAAAATGTTTACTGTATTCCTATTTATTTTCTTAAAAACCTTGCTAAATATTAAATAAACATGTAAAGCAGATAGTAGCATTAGCAAAAAAGCATTTCCCGAAATTTGGCGCCTACGCTATTAGTCGACTATATTAAAACTCATATTCTTATGGTCATCTACACCTCATTTTTCTTTTTTTTTTCGCTAAACTTTAACCAGTTTGGCACGCAATAAGCCTTTCAGTTGGCACATTAGTAAACCATCAGTCCTTGCTAGCGGCATTATGCATGTCATATCATGTCTCGTCTAAATAATAAATTATTCGCTTTTGTTTTCAATATTCTTAATTTTTTTTTAAATAATGTAAACGCCAAGGTACCTATCATTCTCTAACTTTCTATCATAGCCTCTCGTTTATCGAAGAACGTGTTTTAAATTGAAGTTTTTTCGCTGTCTGCTTAAAGTGGTTTTATGGCAGATTCTTTCCATCGCAACAAGCTTGGTGTTTATAATATTGTTGGTATCACATTTTTTTTTCTATTATACAAAATTCTTTAAAAATTTGGCGGTAACGATAGTAAGATGTTTTATTTTTTTCAGCACCTGATCTTGCTTTTCTCTTTATAACACCACTCTTCACAATGTCGCGCGTGATAAAATATGCAATTTCTGTTATAAAGGTAGCTTTTATTATAATACTTCATTAACAACTATTTTTAGAATTATTTTGCAAATTTTTGTAAACGTTCATACAAATGTTTTTCGATTGATCATTCAAAATAATCTTTTTGTTTTCAAGTTTAAAATTTTTTTTATAGTTTCAGTCTTTAGTGTCGTTGCTTTATCTATTACTTATATGATTGTTAACTATTGCACATTCAAAAAATAAAAAAAGGAAAGTGTTTTTGAAGTGAAAAAATTGGAAAAATTGAAAAATTTTAATTCCTAGCTGGGCGTTTTCAGCTTAAAAAGCCATCTTTAATTTTGAAATGATTCACTTACGTTAAATATATAAGTGTCACAACTAGTAGAGATTATTCGGTAACAAAATTTTCGAAAAGCTAGATTTATTTTCCTTTTTTATTAAAAAAACACAAAAAGGACTGTACAAAAAACACATTGTACTATACCACAAACAAACTACAATTGGTTATGGTGCTGGTGTTAGAACCAGACCATTTATTGGAGTTGAAACAGCAGATAGAATGAATAAAATCGAATGCCAGCCTTATAAATAATTCTTTAAAGATAGCAATTGACGTATGTGATCAGAAACTTAAGAAAATTAAGATTTTTAAATTATCGAATAATTGCTGAATTGAAATTTATTATGAAAGAAGAAATTTATCGAGAAATCTCTAAAATTAAGTTTTTGTAAATCTTGGTTTCCATAACATCATTTCATAAAATTGTTGAAAATTTACTGAAGCTCAAAGTAGATTCCATCGATAAGATAACCCCAAAACAAATTATTTAAATATAAAGAAAAAACTATATACTAAAGATTGTATGATACTTAAGTGTAATAAAAAATTGTATCTCGTGATGGAAATTGTAATAATTTTAAGTAACAATTAAAAATTTTTCTTGTTTTCATGAAAAATAACTTTGTTAAATGATTAATTTTAAAAAATTGTGATAAATTAGTAATGGGATTTAAAAAATTAGAATAAATTTTTGAAGGTTGCATGAGGTCACTCTTCTTCCTCAAAAGTCTCCAACAATAATTAAAAAAAAAATTATAATTGCAATGGAGATTGATTTGTGTTTAGGTAACAATCAGGGTTCAGTTTCATTCCTTGGACATCGCAAGGTAGTAGATACATAAAGGTGTATAAGTAGGTACATAAAGGTGTATAAGTCGAACAATATTATTTGGGATGTAAAATTTTACTGTTTTTGGTAGGAGAAAAGGAATTACCATTAAATTTGTGATTTGTCCAAAGTTTGATTTATCTTTGTTATTAAGATATTCTTTTATTCTTTGACACAGCGTTCTTATAATCTTTCATGTTACAATCACCACAAGACAATCTGTAAATACCACTTTTTTTGTTCATTAATTTTGTCCTTAGTTTTGCCAAAAATAGACTTAATATTGTGTTTGGTTTTAAAAGTGTTTAAGTGAATGATTTTACTAAAAAGTACTCTTGATATTTTTTTTTGAAATTAGTCCTAAATACAATAAGAATCTATAAATGAATTTAGTGTTTCATCATCAAAATTTTCTTTATACACAGATCGACAGTTTAAAAAAACAAAAAAACAAAAACACACCACAATTTTAACGAACACCTCAAAAGAACGAAATTTTAACACAACTTAAAATTGAAGCAATAAACGTCTATAAGCAACCTCGTTACAAGGATGACAACTAAACGAAAAATTTGTAGGTCCAGTCCCTTTAAAGACTTTTGGTAAAGCCTTGCCTGTATTCTAGCAATTACATTACTCATTGTAAATTGTTCATTCTTGAACTTAGAGTAAACACTTGCATAGTATTACAGTTAACATTATTAGACGAGAAATATTAAGCGACAGAAATTAAACTTTTTTTTACTAATTTGAAGGACAAAAAAAGCAAGGTCATTAGCGCAACTGAATTTAAAATTTTTTTTTGCACATTATATTTGAATCATTATTTCGTTAAAACATTTCATTTTTGATGGTAAAGAAATTTTAAAATCATCTGGACTAAAGGTTTGAATTTGAACTTTAAGAGTTAGGTTAAAGAGGCAACTGTACTATGCTACTAGCAAAAATTGTATCTGTTAAACATAAAAATGGTAGAAAATTTCTAAGATCGCCATATTGTTAACGTACCCGCCACAATAATTGAATGCCGTAGATACCTTATATTAAATTTGTTGGCAATCTTTAGACATGCAATTTTGCTTAATATTCGGTCTAGCTGTTTATTTTGGTGATAAGTTTTTTATACATTAGATGTCAGTCCAAATGAATAACTATGAAGCACATTAAATGCACATATTAGCTTGTGGAAGCAGATAGTTGGTAATTCTTACTGTAGACATGTTTCTCTACGTAGTGTGAATCTCATGTTTGTTTTAAACGTGAGGTTCATACATAAAAGAATATTTTGACATATATTCTCCATGGTTTTTTAAATAATGGAGATATAATCTAAATTTAAATGGCTAGAATGATATCAAGCAAATAGTATCATCACAAATGTCTATACAGTTATGGTTCTTGCTCTTGGTAGATCAACGTATTAGGGCAGGTATATAATGAGTAAAACAAAATCCTGAAAAGGAAAACACTTTAGATATCTGAGTAGTTGGATTGACTGCAGTTTTGAAAGTGACGAGAAATTTTTAACCAAAATATAAATTGCACGAAAAAGCTATATTACCTGGCATTCTGTATTGGACAGTAGAAGTCTGTCATAGAACACACATTCTATGAGTATTGAAGTGCTACGTATGGTCCGCTTTAACGAACGTGTGCTGGTTAAAGATAAACAAAGAGCGGAAATTGATCAACATCATCAAAACAAAAAAGGTTCAATACTTTGGCCATATAATGAGAGGACGTAAATATCGCTTACTCCGGTTGATCATCCAAGGCAATTTGAAGTAAAACGCTGGGTTGGAAGAAAGCGACTATCCTGGCTGCGTAACATTATTCAATGGGCACGTCGAACGGTCGAGGAATTTCTGAAATGCTTGAAACAAGCACTGCATACAAAGAAGAAGAAGATACTGAATATAAAGACGTATTGCACTATGTTATCAGCCACTTATACTACTTTTTTATAACGTCCTTAATTTACCTATAATAAATTCAAAGGTAATAACTTTTGAAGTAATTGTTATCTCCAAAGTGCTATGTAGGCCTAGGCTGTCATTACAAATATTTTTCATAATTTTAAAAGGAAAAAATTTTTTGTTAAAAAACCTTAAAAAGTAGATATATTTAAAAACGTCGTATTTTAATTTTTTGGGTTTATTTGTTTAAAATAAAATAACGTTTTCGCCTGATCCTTTACTTTAGAACAATACGGGGAACGCTTCTGGTGACATCTACATCTACGGGAAATTCAGAAACTCGACGTTATCCACAAATTTCAGGTCGCCTGAAAACCGATGAAATATTCATTTAGACCCCATAATCGACGCAACTTTAAATCAATCCAACCATTTCGAATGCTGGGAACGGTTTTTTGCGGTCTGGTACCCCGCCCCAACAGATCTGTTCAATGCGGTGAATTTCAAATATCTACTTAATACGGCGATTTTTACCTTTCGCAATATACTCACCGTTAAATGTATCCTCCAGTCAAAAGAGATATTGGGAGTTTATTGAA
The DNA here is from genome assembly GCA_918026665.1 of Diabrotica balteata. Taxonomy (NCBI): domain Eukaryota; kingdom Metazoa; phylum Arthropoda; class Insecta; order Coleoptera; family Chrysomelidae; genus Diabrotica; species Diabrotica balteata. The sequence goes on from OU898281.1 coordinate 98,452,294, forward strand.
ACAAAAAAAACTGATACATAAAAGCTATTTGTCTTTTGGATGTCTGTTTTTAAACAAACTGTAAAATTTGGCATTTTGCTTTTAAGCAACATTTTTTATAAATAATTAAAATTCATTTTATCAAGCAATAAAACACTGAAAACTTTTGTTTTCAACACTTTAGCAAAGTTTGTTATACACTACAGCTGTTTCAGCAAAGTGCCTATCTTAAGTAAGCTTTTTGTTACATGTCTACACTTTATAGAGAAAATAGAAAAAAAAAAGAAACAAAACTTAAACAAACATATCAAAAACAACAAGAGCCAAAATAAGTGGTCTACGGAGAGTTATATGTGGCGCCTGACCAAAAACTTACATTCGTCAAACTGGTAGAACCTTTAACAAATGTACAGCAGAACACAACGTGGCTTCCAATAATAGAAAAACAGATTCTATATCGGGACTTCACCTTCTAGATCATAATCATTATTTTAATAACCAATTTTAGATTCTTCGCATTCAAAATAAACTCCTTAAGCTATCATAAATTGTGTTGCTTGTGTGAGTCCATTTCAAATAGGTAAAGAAATAATAAATAAGACTTACTCACAATCAATTTAATTTAACTGTCGGACGACCGGTTTCGCTTTCTACAATATGCAAAGCATCCTCAGGTCTCGATACAAAGTTAAACAAATGCTGAAATAATAAAAACCCATATTAGGGTTGTAGGTGTTGTAAATTACAATAATTGTGCCAATATTACATGTCTGTGGTTTTATTTAAATGAGTAAGTTGAATAAAAGGTATAAAATTTTTAAAAAGTTTAAACAGACAAGGTAAGGACCACAAATTGTTATAAAATAGTCTCTTCGATTGTAGTAAATTAATAAATGAGCAAATAAATAAATAAAATAAACATTACTTACATGCCGGTAATCTATTAATAGATGGATGGTAGAACATGGTTGAAACTACTTTATATTGTTGAATGGAGAACTCAATTTCATTATTGCAGTTGTTTGACAGTAAACGGGAAGTTCTTGAAGAGATAGATTTGATCCAATGAAGAAGAGATATGTGTGTTAGCATGTGACAATTCTTCTTCTGTTTCTCAATACTGTAAGTTAAGTTAAGTTATAGTTTCAACCATGTTCTACCATCCATCTATTAATAGAGTACCGGCATGTAAGTAATGTTTATTTTATTTATTTATTTGCTCATTTATTAATTTATTACAATCGAAGAGACTATTTTATAACAATTTGTGAGCCTTACCTTGTCTGTTTAAACTTTTTAAAAATTTTATACCTTTTATTCAACTTACTCCTTTAAATAAAACCACAGACATGTAATATTGGCATAATTATTGTAATTTATAACACCTACTTTGTTTATCGTTATTAGACAACACCCTAATAGGGGTTTTTATTATGTCAGCATTTGTTTAACTTTGTATCGAGACCTGAGGATGCTTTGCATATTGTAGAAAGCGGAACCGGTCGTCTGATAGTTAAATTAAATTGATTGTGAGTAAATCTTATTTATTATTTCTTTACCTATCCTTAAGCTATCTTTATAAGAATCTATGGAAATTAACAATTTAAAAAATATGCATATAATTCTGAATGACCAACTTGAGACAAACAGTTCTTCCCTTCTCAAGTTATTCAGTTAAAGATTATAAAGTGTAATCACATAACAAAACTCACTTAAGAAAGGCATTTTGCCGAAACTGCTATAGTGATAATAATTTATAATACATTTCGTGGACGTGTTGAAAAAAGTTTTTAGCGCTTTGTTGGTCGAACATTTCATATCTTAAATATAATCTTACTATATTTTATATAGGTAATTATATAATACTTTATAATACTATATACTATATAATACTATATTTTGTATAATTATATAATATAATTACCATATTTTTTTAAATATATCTGTTTCTCCATTTATGGATTCATGTATATGTTGTATATTCTTAAAAACATTGTTTGACAATCTTAAAATAATAATTATATTGATAATAAAGAATGTAGGCTGTGCCACTAGTTATATTGTGACCAATCACTATATAGTTTAGTCTAAATGTACTCGTAATATTAGAGTCAATATATTTTAAATCTGTCATTATAATAATTTTCTTTAAACTTCATCAATTAATTCTTTCAAATTTCAAAGTACTGATATATAGATAATGTCGTATTTAATATCTGATAAAGGTTTATAAATAGCAAAGAATTTAATGTTGAAACGGTTGGTAGGCCAATTTATGGACCACGTCTAAGTCTATAAGGGCATTGCTCTTGACATATCTCAAGTTGGATAGATACGTTACCGAGACCAAAAGTCTCAACGCGACTCAGCCAAGATACGAGGCGTTTACCGTGAGAAACTTTATTAATTAAGAAATTTTGCAGGATCCTCGAAGAAAAATGGCGATTTTAAGTGTAGATCATAGCGCTACGCTTTAAGACAGACACATTAACTATATCTTATCAACGTCGTGATTAATTTTGAAAAACTTCCACTTTAAACAACTTTGTATTTTTATAAAAAGTTAACACAAGAGGTACATAACAAATAAAATTTTTGTAAAAGTTTAGTTGTTTAGCTGCAAATAAATATATTCGTTTTGCTTGTTCGTTGTCCAAATGCCATTATTTATTTGCATGATTTAAATCAAAATATTTAAACGATGTAATAAAAAGTACCCAATGTTCTGGCTTGCGTTTTTCTACGTTTTTAAATATAATTTATTAAATTTTGAAAACATTTTTAAATTTTTGTAAAACATACAAAACCGATATGTATAAAAAAGTTATAATCATATGTATAATTATAAAAATCAGAATTACAGTAATTGTTTCATTACTAATAAACAGACATTCGTTTCAGGAAATACCAATTTAATAAATTGTTGTCTGACGTTTTGGATTATGTCAATATATCATTAGGATTGTTAGGTTAGGTTAGGTTTCCGAACAATTTCTGAAGACGAAATCAAAATGTCAGAACAAACGTATTTCTAACTGAAATTGTAGATAATTCTTATTAAATATAGTAAATACTATTATACTCTAGTCATCAGAGACGAAAATGCCACCGAACCTCTAAACATCATACAAAAAAGCTGAATTGTACTGAGAATGTCAATTTTGAGACTGTTAAGTTGCAAAAAAGGTAACCACATTTACCCCACAGCTGTTTCCTTAAACGATCCGCCATAGAGGAGAAGAAAATCGAAAAAACAATTTAGCAAAAATCTACACGCCGCCGTAGAAAAAAAAATTAAATAAAACATATTACTGAGATAATTTTAAACAACAATGTTTATTAACACTTTTTGTGTAGAATAAAGCGTTCTCTAAGAAACAACGCTAGAACCTACCGGTCATTTTACACGTCAGGTACCGCGCGCGAAATTAATTTTAAATAAAATTTTTTATGAATCTAACTGTAAAAATTTGATTAATTTTGATAAGAATGTCTTATAAACAAAAATAAAATGATTTTTAAAGGTTAAAACAGCAACTTTTGTATACAATTTTGGTTTTTCTTGCCGCAAATGAAGTCAGTTTTTATAAAGGTGTTAAAAAATAAAGGTTGCGCGATTTTAGCCATTTTTTTTATTCTCATGTGAATAATAAAATGTATCTCTTTCACTAATCAGTTACTATGGAATTTCTATTGGTGAATCATAATCTTCAAAACCTATAGCATGAAATTTCGATTTGAAGTTTTGGCAACAAACGTGAGGCATTTTAAATATGTTTTGAAAAACGCTTAATTTAGATTTTTACATTACAAATAATCTAAAACGTTTAAAACTGGTGTTTTTATTAGACAGGTATATTTTTCAATCATCATCAATCAGCCAATCGCGTCCACTGCTGGACATAGGCCTCCCTCAATTCTTTCCAGTGTTCTCTACACTGGGCCGCTTGTAGCCAGTTTCCCGCTACACGTTTAATGTCATCGGTCCATCTAGTCGGTGGTCGTCCTCGGCTTCTTTTATAATTTCTGGGCCTCCATTCCATAATACGTCTTGTCCACCGTCCATCTTGTGTTCTGGCTAAGTGCCCTGCCCAGTTCCACTTAAGCGTCGTGGTTCTTTCGATGACGTCTTGAACTCCTCATCTTCGTCTGATTTGTTGGTTTGTTATGTGGTCTCGAAGGCTCACGTTCAGCATTGCACGTTCCATGGCTCGTTGTGTAACTCTAAGTTTATTCGCAGATTTTTGCGTGAGTGTTAAAGTCTCTGCTCCATAAGTTTGTACAGGTAAAACACATTGGTTATAAACCTTTCGCTTGAGACACATGGGAATTGAACTTTTTAGAATATGGCTTAATTTGCCAAATGCTGCCCATGTTAGACCTATTCGCCTCTGTATTTCATGTGTTTGATTGTCTCTGCTTATTTTGATTTCGTGTCCCAGATATTTGTAAGTGTCTGTTTGTTGTATGGTATTATTGTCAATAGTTATATTTCCACTCATTACGAGATTTGTTATAATTTTAGTTTTCTGAAAGTTTATCTTTAATCCTGCTCTTTCAGACAGACTTTTAAGCGAATGCATCATAGTAACTGTATCATGTAAGTTATCTGCGATTAATACAACATCATCTGCAAACCTTAGGTGATTTAATCTTTCTCCATCTATATTGATGCCCATATCTTGCCATTGAGTACCCTTAAATATTGACTCTAGAGCTGCCGTGAACAATTTTGGTGAAATATTGTCTCCTTGTCTAACTCCTCGTCCTAAGCTGAATTTTTCTGTGTCTTCGTGCAGTCGTATACTTGATGTAGCGTTCTGATAGATGTTTTTGATTAGTGTCTTGTACCTGTAATCTATTCGGCTTTGATTTAGGGCTTCCAGTATTGTTTCAAACTCTACAGAATCAAAAGCCTTCTCGTAATCGACAAATGCAAGAACCAGTGGTATGTTGTACTCGATGCACTTTTCTATTAAGATCTTTATGGTATGCAAATGGTCATTTGTGCCATATCCTGCCCTGAAGCCTGCCTGTTCTTTGGGCTGATAGAAATCAAGTTTAGGTGTTAGCCTCTTTGTTAAGATTTTCATAAAGAGTTTGTACATATGTGTCAAGAGGCTGATGGGTCTATAATTTTCTAATTTAGTAATATCGCCTTTTTTGTGTAACAAGACTATTACTGCATTGTTCCAGTATTTTGGCATTATACCCGCATGTAAGCATTTAGTAAACAGTTCGCTTACTGATTTTAATAAAATTTCTCCACCTGCTTTTATTGCCTCGATAACGAGTCCATCATCACCAGGCGATCGATGGTTCTTCATTTCCTTTAAAGCTGCTCTTACTTCTGACACAGTAATGGGTAAAAGTATTTCCGATCCCTGATTTATGAGAGTCTTTACTCGTGTCGGGAAATTGTCTTGTGGTCTTTGGCTGGTATAGAGGTCTTTATAAAATTCTCTAGTTATTTTCAGAATGTTTTGTTTATCTGTTGTTGCCTTTCCGTCTTTATCTCTCAGCTTGTATATTTCTTTTTTACTTTGCGTAAGTTTTCTTTTCATTATCTTTAAACCTTTGTTCTCTTCTACTGTTTGAGTAATTACATTAGTATTATATCTTCTTATTACATCTTTTCTAATTTCCGCTGAAATTCTTTTATTTAGTTTTTTATATTCTTCTCTGTTTCCCTTTTCGTTGTCGCTTAGGTTTCGTCGTATTTCCATGAGAGCCCTTGTATCTTTGCTAATCTTTTCACTTTTGGTCTCATTTTTCTTGCAAAATTTGAGTTGTGCGTTTCTAACTGAGTCTGTTATTAATTTATTGTGATCGTCGATACTTAGAGGTTTGGGATTATTACTCTGTAAAGTTTCGGCTATATTTCTTATGTATGCTTCTGGATGATTTGGTGAATTCCAAACTATGCGTTTACAACTGTTTATCATCTTTGCTCTTTCTTTTTGTAGATTGATCGTTACTCTAGCTCTTACTGGTCTGTGGTCGCTTCCTACTGATAGTTTATTGAGTACAGTGACATCTTGAATAATTTACTTTTTGTCTGTTATTATATAATCATATTCGCTCTTAGTTCTTCCGTCTGGACTAGCCCACGTCCATTTTCTATTCTGTTTCTTCTTAAAAAAGGTGTTCATTGCATACAGTTTGTGTTGCAGTAGAAAGTTGGTAAGCATTTCGCCTCTTTCGTTTCTTACTCCGATTCCAAAATCTCCGATTGCCACTTCTTGTTCGTCTTTTTTCGTTCCGAGTTTCCATTAAAATCTCCCATTATCAGATTGTAATGAGCCGGTTCCTGCTTTTTTGCTCTTTCGATTTCCTCATAGAAGGCTTCGACAATTTCATCTTCGTAATCGCTGGTGGGGGCGTATACCTGGATTATTTTCAGAGTGTATCTCTTATTTAGTCTTAGATTTATATACATAACTCTTGGGGAAATGCAGTCAATGCTCTGTATATTTTTCTGTAATTTTTTGTGTACTAATAAACCTATTCCTCCAGTTGTCAATTCCGTTTCCCCTTTATAGTGGAATATGTTTCCTGATTTTAGTTTGACCTGATCTTCACCTCTTCTTTTGACTTCGCTAATTCCTATAATATCCCATTTCACATGTTTGAGTTCTTCCTCCAGTTCTGTCATTTTTTCATCCTTAGATAAAGTTCGTACATTATACGTAATTATGTGCAAATTATATATTTTTCAATGCACAACTGTAAAGAGACAAGTTCCACTCAATACCGTCTTCGTAAAGGCTTTCCCCTGACTTGTGATTGTTTTTACTTTAAAAGTTTAAATTCTGCTTTTTTAGGAATATTTGAAGTGCCTCATATTTACTGACAAAACTTAAAATCGAAATTTAATGTTATAGGTTTTGAAGATTGGACTTTATCAATGAAAATTCCAATATGACCGAATTATAGAATAACGAAAATCTTAATAAATAGAAAAAATCGCGCATCGTTTATTTAACACCTTTATAAAAACTGACTTTATTTGCGGCAAAATATAAAAATGGGATGCTAAAGTTGTTCTCGTTACCTTTAAAAGACATTTTTATTATTTTATTTTTTTTTTATAGGACACTGATCAAAACATCAAAGTTACACCGTGCAGTTAACAGATTTTATTTAAAATTGATTTCTTTCGCGTACTTGATATTCCAAATCGCCTATTGCTTTAAGAGTTGTTTCTGTGAGAACGGTTTTTTTTTTTCGACATACAAATTCTTGGTAAATCGATTTTTTTCGGTTTTCACCCGTACCAGGGACATTTTAGGAGAAACCGGGAGGTAAAAGTAATAAACTTTTTTGCATCTTCTTTGGGGTCTCAAAATTGATATTCTCAACAAAATTTAGCTTGTTAGTACAATTTTTAGAGGTCAAATGTCTGGCCACTGGACTATTAAATTACCACAAAAAAAAATTGCTTTTAAAACCGAATTCCGGAGTAGAAATTGGAATGTCAAACTGATAAATAAAAATAAAATTCTTGTAGTACAATCAATGGTGGCTTATGCTCATACATAAAAACTTAATATTTATTTAAAATACATTTGAAAATGATTAATAGCCCAAATTTTATAGCAAAGGTCTAAATACAAGGTTGGTCAATGCAGAAGAAACCTAACAAATAATATCTTCTTATCTGAATTTATACTCGACTTTAATATGACCTTCCCGTCAAACCTCAAATACAAGACATCATGTAATGCAAATGCAAACCCTAAGGGATTAAGAAATAACTGAACACCTCAGTAACGGAGAATTACTTTAACATAAAAAAATTTAATATCAATATTACGCACCCACATTAATTTTTATAAAAATATTAAATATTAGTTTGGAACATTTAAAATTTAATATTAAATTTATTTTGGGTAATTGCTTTTTAAATGCTAATAAGCCACAATTAAAGATTAAAATACGTTTATTGACGTTTCAATTTCCACTTCGGAAATCCTCCCTAATATGTCATCATTTCTATTGAGTTTATCTAAAGTGTGTATACTGTTTGGTTCTAAAAAAGAATGTTAAATTTATTTAAATGTATATTTCTTTGTTTTTTATATGAATTTTTATATACTATCTGTAATCTAAAAATAATTATTTTTTTATTGAAAATTAACGTGCTCGGCAATAAAGGCCACTTACACCAAAGGAATTCGAGTGGCTTTTCTTTGAACGTTTTCCAACAAAGTCTCGAACGTAAAGAGTGTAACAACACTTCTGAATCAGATATAGTCTGGAGTTGGCACATTTACAAATAGAGGGTAATGTGATCGGACTAAGTTAGGCTGCTGTTTACGATAACGCCAAGGTCGTTTTACGAGAATACAAAATCTAATGGCTGACTGTTAGGCACAAGTGGGTTAGTTTTACCAATTTGAAGCACTACACATTTTTTGCATTTAAGGGTAGTAACCACTGGAAACACCAAGTTAAATAGAGTCCAAGAACATTTGGAGGCTTAGTGATAAAGATCTGCCAACTTTAACTTTGTAATGTCGATCTTAAAGGAAATAATCTATCCAACGAAGTAAAGTATCGCAGACTTCGAAATGTTCTAACTTATGTAGAAGTCTGCCTTTAGGTACAGGGTCAAAGGCTGTCGATTATTGCCTTTTCCATTAAGTGATAGGTTACGGTTTCTTTAGACTTAAATTATAACTGGCATTGGCTCTGACTATTATAGAATTGATTGGTAATAAATGTATCATTTGACTGAAATATTCCTTAAAAAATCAGCAGTTATTTCTTAATGGTAGTCTTACGTAGAATTTAAAATAAAATCTGGCAAGCCTCCATCAACAAAAATATCACAACCAGCACTGACTTATTATCGTCTATCCTATCCATCAATAATATTTTCAACCAAAACCCACTAATCTAAACTATCAACAATGCATGCCACCAATTAAAAGATATGAACATATCGGTTAGCATTATTGGAACTGCATCACACGTGAATATTGCAGGAAATGAAAATGCAGCTGAAGCAGCTAAAGATGCAGCATATTCTGATCTACGTATAAAAAGTATTTATCTTGAGGTTGATTTGCAAAACACAGTCAAACAAATGTATGTGAGAGCCTGGCAAAACCTCTAAAATAGAACGAGCTCAAAACTTAATAATATCCAACCGATAATTTCCTCTTTAAAACTACCAGCACTTTATAAAAAAGACAAATACCCGTGTCACCGTCAACACACATATTAGTTGAGTTTCAGCTGTATACCAACCATCGAACAAAAAGACAAAAGAGGGAATGTAAAGGTAGTGGGGTCAAAAATATCGTTAGACAGGAAATGCCATCTTGAGAGGCCATATTAAACAAGGAAAGAGAATCTTTCCTTGTTTAATAAATCAAATTTAGTTGGGTTATGTTATTATTTGTCCCAACTGTCACATGAAAGCTTATTTATATTGAAGTTTTTTAACAATTTTGTCACATTTTAGACTGTTATAGTTAATATTTATTTAAAGTTTCTCGTCTAAGTCAACTTTTTTGGTCTCTTTTTCATAACGATTAGATTCCCTCTTTTGTGTTTTTTGCTCGATGATACCAACAGACGAAAACAACATAAACTAGATAGAGATTTAACCGCCATTCTTAGTTGTAATAGTAACTTAAACAATGTGATTATATTGCTTAAAGACTGTCAGATATACTGCGCCATATAGATATTGTTTTTCTACCATTTTGCTTATATTGTAATTTTATTTTAATATACTATAATCATGACTTTTGTAACCGTGTCAATGGCCTTTATTGCTGAGACACGATAAATTTAATAAAAAAAAAAATTATATATTTTAGGTAAAATTCAAATATTTTCAGAACAATGCTGAAGATTTTATTTTAGAAAATCCCTGTTGCTGTTCTATTATGTTATATTAATTTTTTTTTTTTCTTACGTGCAATCAAATGTGTGCTATCAATCATTTTCAAATGTACTTAAGACAGTTGCATTAAAATATAAAATAGAAAACTACTTTTAAAATAACACAATTTAGTTCACGTCCTCCGTTTTTTTAGTTTAACCCTGCTGTACCGTTCGAGTAAACTACACAAATGTACTGTTCGGGTCAATATGACCCAACTATGATTTACGCTCCCTAATAGAAATAAAATAAGCTAATGGTGCTAAACAAAAACTGTATTAATAAAAAATTATAGTTAATTAAACAATAATTATATTGTTACTGTAAATTAAACCTTATTAACAAAAATAAAAAGCATTTTTTCTTTCCCAGAAAACCCTAAGAACAAATATCTACAAAATTTAATTCAGTTTACAACTGGGACAGTAATAGAAAGAATGGGTTTTACAAATATGTTTATGACATATACAACATAAAATATTAGTCTTGTTATCCCTTTTAGAGCAAAATTTACAGCGTGCTCGTTTAGCAGGCGGAGTTGGATGGTCCATAGACGGTTCACTAGAATTTCCATCTTCTCTACTCGCTTCTGCTCGTGTTCTTTTTACCAGTTCTTGTGAGTCTTTAGTTCTCGGTAAATTTTTCCTGGAAAGGATAAGTGGTTTCACCAGTGTTTTTCCCAACTCCTCAAGAAAAATTCGTCGTTTTGTAAGTTTATTGGTATTCCATTGGGGATTTATCGATGTCCATAAAACGAACGCGTTGTAGGCAGAAATGTCCAGCATATTGTAAAAAACAATCATGGGCCAGCGATTTGTCTTCCTCTTACATGTATATGTACCAACAAGCTGATCTAGAGTATCCACTACCCCCTTACTGGAATTGTAATCTAAAATAATTTGGGGCTTCTTGTCATTTCTGTCACTAATAGCCTTTTCATGATGCAAAGTACTCATAAGAATAACATTTTTATTCTTTTTAGGAATATAGTTAACAACAGTGGTATCTTGTGTGAAGTAAAAAGACGAACTATGAACTTCTTTATTCGCAATTTGTGCTGGAAGCTCTCGTTTATTTTTTCTTATAGTCCCCAGAATTGTATTTTTTCTTTTTAGAAGAAGTTGTCCTAAATTGTACGATGTAAAAAAGTTATCACATGTAATATTGTGGCCTTTCAAATCACTACTCAAGTCGCACACCACACGCATTCCCTGATTTCATTCTGGCGCGGCACCTGCTTCCTTTCCTGTATAGATCTGCAATTTTAGAGCATAAGAACTTTTACTGTCACATAAGGCCCAAATTTTTATGCCATATTTCGCTGGCTTGCTTGGAATGTACTGTTTGAATGGACAGCGGCCTCTAAAGGCAACTAATTGCTCGTCGACGGTAACATTTTCATCAGGGTTAAAGAATTTTGTTAGATTTTCAACCCATTGTTCCCAAATTTCACGTATTGCAGCAAGTTTATCAGTACGTCTCCTATCCTGTCTAGTAGTCTTGTTATCAAAACGTATTACTTGCGAAATTTTTGTAAATACTTCAAGGGACATTGTTGCTCGAAATATACTACGACCCGTTTCTTCATTCCACAAACTTTTAGTTGATTCACCATGGGACTTAAAAACTCCAGCTAACAATAACAGACCAATGTATGCTTGAAAACCAATTTTATCTAAGTCTTTCCAGTTGTTTCCAAAAACACGCTGTTCTTCCATGTTGGTCATATTTATAATTTGGTTTGCAACTATGTCAGAAAAGAGTGCGTCAAATAAATTTTTAATATCGAAAATTCGTGCACATGCGTACCTTGTCACTCCTGGAGCATTATTTATAACATTGGCCGTAGAAAAACGACCGCGTTGATAAGGAGGATCGAGCGACCATTGGATAGTATCGTCTTTTGAAGGAACCGTTACAGAAGGTTCTACAGGATGTTGTACGTAGAATGGAACACCAAAGGATTCATCACTACTTTCTTCCTCACTCTCACTACTTGTATTGTTTTCTGTTTCTGATATGCACTCATCACTCTCTGACACGTTCGCGAGCTCGCGAAGCTCATCTTCGGTTAGCGCTCTACGGTGCGACATTATCAGCATGCAAACATAGACTGAAATTTGAAATATAAACGAATAAATGAATGCGCTTGGCCTTGGAATATTAGTGTTTTACCACTTGTCTATCACCCCCACTTCCTTTTACGTGACATGCCATTCTACCTGACATCGTCCAGCTACACTACACATATTTTACAAGTTCTAGCTTGTAGAAACCTGTTTTTATTTATAGACGTACCTGACTGACAAACACTATTAGAAAATATAAAATACTACCAACGAAACATACCTATACAGGTAATTTTTAACGGTTTAAATAAGTGGGTCATATTGACCCGAGCGTACCATAGGTAACAATTTAATTTTTATCAAAAAAATGAGCAAGTTGATTTTTTATCTTTTATGCAATTGAAAGACCTCATATTAAGTAATAAAGTCACGAAACACCAAAACGTTACGCCGCGTAATAATTTGTAAAATAAGAAATAATTTTTTTTTTGGGTCAAATAGACCCGAACAGGACAGCAGGGTTAAGTAATTTAAGCTGCGTCAACAATTTTTAGAAATTCTGAACTAATTTCTTAAATTAGCTGCGACTTGGAAATCTGCCAATCGAGCATTTTGCGTCCAAATTTCTATAGCTCCGATTGACATACTCCTCTATTTCCAATTGTATAATATCGACAAATCTGATAAAACGTAGTTATTACGTAAAATGTTCAGTTCATTTTAAGTCACTTAATATTATTGTAAAAGTAGGAATGTGGACATTATTGCACAATTTAAGGATAGTGATAAAATATGTGATAAATTGTTTAAATTGTATGAAATGAACAAAGTTTACAATACAAACTATTCATCGACGATCTCAAGATGAATAAAAATAAATATAGTCGTAAAACTAACTTAAACTTAAACAATATTTTCAAACTACGCCTAGAAGCATGTTATGTAGCTATTGAAACTCAGAGAAATGAGTTCTTGCAGCCCATAATAACTTACATACACCGGCAAATATAAAAGAACCGATATAAAATATAATTTTGATCTATAAAATACACATTGTAATTATTTTACACATAATCTCTTAAAACAAAGTTTATGAAATGTTTGAATGGTTTACAAAAGTGGAACCATGTGTAAACTGCTAAAAAAACAATTTGAAGATGTCAGAATAAAATAAAATACTAGTTTTAAACAGATTAACTTTATTGTACAGTTTAAACTTCAATACGTCTTTTTTCTTAATATCTTGTGTTTTCCACACGAGCCCTTACAATTGCAGTTATTTGTCTTCTCATACTTATTATAAGACTATTAATCAGTTGTTGAAGCAGTCTGTCCCATTCCTTAATCAAAGTAATTCTTAATTTGCCTATATTTTCAGTAACACTAATACGCGCCCTAAGTCTTTCGGATCAGAGATGGAGAACATGTGGTCAATTTATTGTTGTTACACCCACTTGTAATAAAATATTTCTTAAGACGAGTTTATAGAGTCATGGATTTGCTGGCACCAGTAGCTACGCTAGTCCTATTTAAACGCAAGTTAAAGTTTTATACTAGATTTAAAAGAACAGAATATTTTGGCACGCCAGTTTCATTTTTAAGATTGCACAGTGGAATATTCTTTTCAATTTTGACTTGTAGTGGACGTTTACACAATAGTATCTAATATGTCAAGCAAGTAAATAAAATTTAAAATACGTATAGGGTATTGTTTAATTCTAAAAAGTATTGTTAAAGAGATGATTAGCCATATGAAAAATAGAAGAAATGATAAGTGGAGATTCCGAATTTGGATAAGAAACTTAATTTTTACAATTTCCTGTGAACTCTATTTTTTAACTCATGAACTGCATATTTTAAGTGATATTTGATAAAATTGCTTAGCCACAAATTAAAAAATATTATACTAAAAAATATTATCTATATATTATAACAATACAACACTAAGGTTTGCACGTGCAAATTCAATTTAAAATACCGATAAAATGGTCACTAGCGCATGAAATGTTGAAAGATTCTAACTTTACTGGAACTTTTGGACCTACTCGCCACTACTCGGCAATAACTGCTTATACATCCCATTTTATTTTTCTGACGCGCCAACAACTACTGACGCCAGCAAGTCTATACGTGTATAAACTCGCATTTTCACAGTATGCTACGTGTAAGCGCACTATCTTGCAGTGAAATGAAGATATATCCATTATGTGGAGTCAAAAGTACCACATGTTCTTGGAGAATATCTCTAATGTACCTTCTTTTTCTTCAAGTTCCACTCCTGTCGGAGATTGGAAATCATTCTGGCAATTATAATTTTATTGGTTACTCGCCTGAATAGTTCAATTGAACTGCATCCAAACCATTCACGGAGATTGCGTTACCACGAGATTTTACGTCTTCCTACGCTTCTTCTACCTTTGATTTTACCCTGCATTATATTTCTTAGTAGTTCGTACTTTTCACCTCTCATGATGTGCTCCAAGTATTCCAATTTCCTGATTTTTATGGAATTTAAAACTTCGCATTGTTTTCCTAGTTGTTCGAGAACTTATTCGTTTGTTTTGCGATCCATCCATGATATTTTCAAAATACGTCGGTAACACCACATTTCGAATGCTTCTAGGTTTTTAATGTTGGATTTTTTAAGTGTCCAAGCTTCAACTCCATACAGAAGGGTAGAGAAACTATAACATCGAAGCATTCTTATCCGGAGCGATATATTGATATCGCGATTACAAACAAGTTTTATTTCGGCATTTTATTTCTTTTGTCTGATCAGTATCTTCTGTGATACATGCTACAAGGTATTTGTACGAGGATATTTGTTCAATTTCTGTATTATCTAGTACTAGCTTAACTTTGATGTTTTGTGCATTTGTAAATACCATGAACTTGGTTTTCTTCAAATTGATTTTTAGTCCATAATCGTTGCAATATATATTTAGTTGATCAGCAAAGTGTTGCAGTTCTTCTAGTGTTCCTGCCAGAAGGACGGTGTCGTCAGCATATCTTATGTTATTAAGTGGCTCACCGTTTATTATAAGGCCCTCACTGATCTCGGCAAGCGCTAATTCTGAGATGGCTTTACTGTATAAATTGAATAACAAGGGTGATAAAATACACCCTTGGTGGACCCCACGGCGAATCTGGATATCCTTGGTCAATTCGTTTTCAACTTTCACTTTTGCTGTTTGATTCCAATAGAGGTTACAGATGATTCTAATGTCTCTACTGTCTATGTTTTTATTTAGTTTATTTTAGCATAAGTCGATTATGCTGCACTCTGTCAAATGCCTTCTCAAAATCAATAAAACAGGCATATACTTCCTGAATAATATCTAAGCATCTCTGCGAAAGAACACTTAATGCAAACAGTGCATCTCGTGTTCCCTGTCCTTTCCTAAATCCCATTTGTGTATTACTTATGCCTTCATCTAATTTCTTATGTATTCTACTGTGAATTACTTTTAAAAACAATTTCAAGACATGACTTATTAAGGCTATGGTGCGATGTTCATTGCACTCCTTTGCATTGGCTTTATTGGGAAGCAGTATGAATGTTGATTGGAGCCATTCTTTAGGTATTATACCTGTTCTATATATGGTACTGAATAGATCCAAAAGAAGATCAATAGATTCAGTATTCACAATTTTAAGTAATTCGATAAGAACTTCATCAGGCCCAAGAGATTTACCACCTTTAGCTTGTTTCATTGCATATTCAATTTCTTCTCGTATAATGTCAGGCCCAGTATCATCCATAAATTCTTTTGATGCTTCTGTTCTCTCTTTGTCTTCAAAAAGTTGTGCTATGTATTGTGTCCATCTCTGCATTTTTTGGTTTATATCTGTTATAAGTGCATTCCATTTCATATCTTAGTTGCCTAGTTTGAAGTGTTTTTCTCATTCCTGTTAATTTTCTAATTCTTTTATGCATATTAAAAAAGTCATATTTTTTCTTAATTTCTTCTAGTTCTTGGCACTGCTCATGTAACATTCTCTCCTTGGCTTCTTTTATTCTCTTTTTTATTAATCGATCAGTTTCATTATATTTAATTGGATTTTTTATTTCGAATGATTTTCTTTCATTCATTAATAGTAGTATTTCTTCAGTCATCCTTATGTTTTTTATTCTTTGGTTTTAAGTTTTTATTTGCTGTTTTAATTATTGCTACTTTTATATTTTCCCATTTCTGATCAATGTTATAGCTACTTTTATTCAGTTCTTGGGCATTACGTAGATTTTCAGTAGGAGTTTTTACAGTTTGTTCCTTTGTTTGTGGTTCCCTTAATCTCTTAATATCAGATCTACTTTGTGTGGGTTTTTTAACCAGTTTTAATTTGGTTCGTAATGTGACTACTATGGGGTTATGGTCTGAACCGATATCTGCTTCTGGGTAAGTTTTGGCAGACAGTATAGAATTACGAAATCTTTGTCTAATAAGGACAAAGTCAATTTGATTTCGGATTATTCTATTTGTTGTATCACCGGTAGATTTCCATCTATACAATCTTGTTTTTGGTAGCTTAAAAAGTGTATTAGCTATTACAAATTCTTCCGTCTGGAAAAATTGTATCAAACGGTCACCACGTTCATTTTTGTTTCCTAGACCATATTCCCCCACATATTCATCCACTCTTCCTTGGCCAACTTTGGCATCAAAGTCGCCCATTACTATTGTAGTGTGATGTTTCTTCATTGATTTTAAGACTTGTTCCAAATCATGGTAAAACAGTTCGATATCGTCGTCATCTTTATCTGAAGTAGGAGCATAAACTTGAATAAAATTTACTGTACCTTTTTTAGACTGTAGTTGTATTGATAAGATTCTATCAGAATAAGGAGTTAAACTTACCACAGAGTAATTGATCTTTTTTGCAACTAAGATAACCTGGCCACTGTACGTCACTTATACCTAAAACATCAATTTGGAGGTTTTCCATTTCAAGCAGTAAGTTCGCTAATTTACCTCTTGCATATAAACTTCTGACATACCAGGTTGCTATTTTCAATGTCTTAAGTCCACAGGGATTTCTCTGGTTTACGACCTGGGAGGCCCTGTGATCTACAGTTATTCCTCCCCTGCCGGATCTTGGATTCCGTACTCCATAATCAGTAAGTTTGTTTATTCTACTCGTCATTTTCCATTCATGACTTTACTAGGGGTACTCTAACAGTCTTTAATGCAGTGGTTCCCCGTTGCCTTCTGCATCCTTACGGCCGTTGACATATTTTTCGATTCATCCGCCTTTAGGACCAGTTTACGAACCCTTGGACAAAAAAGTGCCCTACCACTTATTAACTTATCCACGTGCAGCCGTTGGTCATAAGTGGGGGATTGCTTATACCGGCAATCATTCGGTGTATCTACGATGTACGATGTACATACTCGCTGGTAATAATTCACCATAAATTACCACTAACTCTGTTCGTGTATTTAGAGACATAACTCCACCTTATAATTAAACCTCTACTTAAAGGCACAGTAATAGTAAAATTAATAGCAAAAAAGTGCAGTTTAATCCCTTGGCGTCGATACACTATTTTCTCACTTTTGATGGAATTTATAAAGATCTTGTCCACGAAGAGAATTTGACCCCACTGATTATCATTTTAATTTTGATGTTCTTTACAAATTCTAGTCATACTACACTATGGTGTCTCTGGAATTTTGGAGCTTTAGTTGGTACATTTGACTTTAAAACATCTTCTTTTAGTCTTGTTCTTTATAGATTCATCACTAAATAAAATGTTTTTAAATAGGTAAAAGAAATAATAAATAAGACTTACTCACAATCAGTTTAATTTAACTATCTAGACGACCGGTTTCGCTTTCTACCACATGCAAAGCA
This sequence comes from Diabrotica balteata, assembly GCA_918026665.1. NCBI lineage: Eukaryota > Metazoa > Arthropoda > Insecta > Coleoptera > Chrysomelidae > Diabrotica > Diabrotica balteata. The sequence goes on from OU898281.1 coordinate 98,470,093, forward strand.
TCTTACCAACCTCCCTACGGAGGTTGGTAATCATAATGGCTACTTTTATTTTTCAACTTACTGCTCCAAACAAATCAATCAATCTGCATTGATACCAATCACGTAGATTCTACAACTATGAGTTCTGCCTTCGGCCAACAGATCTTCTTCCTTGAATCTTTCCCTGTAGGCCTAGGTATTCCAGTTTTCTGATTTGTATAGTGGTGATTAATTCTGTTTCTTTACCAACCCTCTCCAGTACTTCTTTATTTGTAATTATATCAGTCCATAATATTTTTAATACACTGCGGTATAACCAGAGTTCGAAAGCCTTGATCCTTTTTAAATTACAATTTTTTAAAGTGCAAGTGTCAGCTCCATATAATAATATTGAAAATATATAACAGCGAATGGTACGTAGTCTGATCTCCAAATTTAGATTTTTGCACGTTAGGAGTGGCTTCATTCGTATAAATGCTGATCTGTCCATCTCTATTCACCTAATTATTTCTGCTGTATTATCATTGGTTTCATTGATCAAAGTTTCTAAGTACTGATAGATTTCTACTTGTTCTATCACATTACCATTGATTGACAATAGGTATATTTTGTGGTTTTTCGTAATTAGCATGTACTTCGTCTTTTTTAGCGTTTATAGTACTTCACATCTTAGTACTATTCATACTTAAGCTTTCGATAAAATATTGTAAATCTTCTATACTCGTTGCTATGATCACAGTGTCCTCTGTATATCGTAATGTGTTAATTATTTTAAATTAAGTTAAATTTGTTAACGGTAACTGCCGCTTTGATATTATTGAGCGTGTTTTGTAAAATTTCTTCAGAATATTAGCTAAACAAATGTGGCGAAAAAACACATCCCTGTCTAACTCCTTTAAAGATCTTCATTTCTTCTGAGTGTTGCACATCAATTTGAACTATGGCACTTTCGTTCCAATGTATAGTTTGCACTATATTTATGATTTTACTGTCCATACGCTGGTTCATAAGTATTGATATTAGTTTTTCTTGTCTTACGTTATACTTTATCGAAAGCTTTTTTGTAGTGGACAAAGCATAAGTGTTGATCAACGTTTACATCCCGACATCGCTGAATCAATGTGAATATAAAGTATGCCACCACCTACCGGTAATTATTTAAAAAGTGTTGCAAAATGTTGAATAATGAATTGATTTCGAATATTAGTTTACAGATTTAATATCAGATGTCGCTATTTGCGTCCATACGAAGCCATGTTAGAGTTGCTTCCTTAGACAGGAATTTATTTTCACGTTCAGAGCGACTGTGAACAGCCGTTCTAAAGAACCCTTTTAGGGCGAACTACGTATAATCGGATACACAGGCGCACTATATGTGAAATCAAATCTTAACTGTCTTTTCCTTTTATTGCAAAATACTTTAAAAATAAAATAAAATTAGAATATAAAAATCAGGATCTTTGTATTCTAATTTTAAGCAATAGTTCTCGATTGTATCTCAAGGCAAAGCTGATGTAAATCGCAAATTTTTAAATATTAATATAGGAGCTTTTTGAAATTAATCTCATAGTGAAATAGGTATTAGGACAAAAGCTCCTTTTGTCTCAATAGGCGACTAGCGTAGCCACTGAAGTTATATTTTTCTTTTTTATACCCATAAGAACCCATTTTCAAAATCTAAAGATATTAATTTTTAATATCCATATTGTTCTGACGAATTTGTAAATATTTGGAATACCAAGACGCATGTAGTATAACTGATTTCACATCGAATGTAACCCTGGCCTAAACTGATAAAATGTTACTAGCATATTTCCATATAATCACACTGTTTATGCCACACCTAAATAAACTTCTTGTTCTTTTTTAATTTACGTGTTCAATGGCAATTTTTTATCTTGATTTTATGGGCCTAATATTTATTCTCATTTAGAAGTTTTATTTACTTTTTGTTTCGTTAAACAATAATTTTCCCTGTTACTACTTAACAAAATAGCTTCACGTTTGATTTTTACAGAAAACGTCGAAAAGATATATATGTTATCCAGTTCTTTAATTACATTAAACACTAACATTTGTCTAATGGTAAAACTTATTGAAGCTGGCTCGCTCAAACGACACATTTTGTTCCTAACACATGTTTGCTACATCGATATCGATAATGAATTTAAGAACAACCAAAAACATTCTCGTTTCGAGATGTACCAGCTGCTCTTTTTCCAATAATTGTAGGCCATCCACCAGAGGCGCTCAACATTTTTTATAGGTTAGGGTGCTGTATTCGTTTGATATTTACGAAATATAGAGACAACAAGCTTGTAGTTAGTAATACAAACAGCGATATACATACAATTAGTGATTAATAAAAGGTGGGAAATGAAATAATGTACCGGGTGGTCCAATAAGCCGATCTCTCGGCTATATATCAGAAACTATTCATGTTATAACTTTAAAAAGTGGCCAAGAGAAATCGCTGGAAATAACTTTTAAGATTCTGGATTAACCGCTAGGGGGCGTAACCTGCGAAGAAAATTTTGAAAACCAGTTTTTTGGGAAATATGTCCAATTATACCAAGTGTTAAATAAGTAAACTAGACAGAGGCATAAATTCTGCACAAAGTTGTTCAAGTACTTTTTTTTATTTTTACAAATAAAGGGTGAAGGAGAGTGGGAAAGTATTTGTGGATAAATACCGATTTTAACATAATTAGTGTCATTAGAAAGAGTGTGAAAAAAGTAATTCACATCTACTATAAAATACTTGCATTTAGTTTTCATAGTCGTAGGTAGAGGGGACTTTGAAATAAAAAAAATTAAAAATACCCACAAATACAAGAGTATTTTGTGTGGCTCAGGCATTTTAACCTAGCGATTTTAAACCTGATGATGGACTGAAAAAGACTGAAAAAAATAAGAAATATTTTTTTTGGGTCAAATAGACCCGACAGGGCAGCAGGGCTAAATTAACGAAGATAATATTGCATCATTGCAAAAAAACTGAGATTGGTCAAGTAAAATTAAAAATATAGAATGGCAAAGGAGTTTATATTATTAAAGCAGTTTATTATTTTTATTGAAAATAAGCCACAATTTTACGTTAAAATACACACAAAACATTAATAAATTAAATAAGTTTTATTTGTGTCAAAAAATTGTGTTGGTAAAAAATTCTAACGTTTGCAAAATCCACAAGATTTTTTAAAGACGATCATAAGATCTATATATTCGTATTATCAAGTTTATAAGATAAATATGGTCCCTATATTTATATCGTTCATTGCTAGATCATTAACATAAAAAGCGAAATTAAGAAATTGTAAGCAGCAGCAGATTGATTCTCTTTAATTGATTGATTGCTTTTTTTCTTTAAATAGCCATGCTGTTCATACTCAACAAATATACAAATAATAAACTATACAGTGAAAAAAAGTAATTGGTAGACTGAGTAATTTTAAACTAAAAGAGTAGACAAATATATTGCCAGTATTTTCACTTGAAATATTGTAGGGACTTAACCAAATGTTCTGATAATGTTAGGAACACTAATCTCTTTTTTTGCATATTCCAGTGTTATTATCAAACCATCACCGTTGAACCATCTGTGAGGGCATCTTTTGTGATTTGAGCTATTTTTTTATTTACATTTACTTACCTTCGTTTCTATGAGGTGATATTTGGGGTGAGTTTAAAATCCTCTTTTGCACAAATAATATTTAAACACACAAAAGACAGTTTATAACACCATTCTTCTTAGATCAGTGTCTGGAGAGGGAAACCCTAGCATTAAATTTTATACTGTATAGGGGAACAATCATATTGAGTTTTTCATCTTTTTGAAATTTTGTTATTGTCTTGTGCTGCGTTGTTTTGTTCTATGAAAGTAGTAGCACCATAAGTAGTTTTGGATTTGGCCGTGGATACCACCAAGAAGTTACTTTCGATTTAGGCCGCATGTTATAATAAACATCATGTCGATAGAGCCCTTGCTGCTTTACTGGTAATATTTTCAGGTGATTTTAAGAATTATTTGATTAATCACATATTAATATGATATTAAAAGTCTGAGGTGCACGAAGCAATTAATTAAATTTGAAATGATGCAATTATGATTCTACAACACTATTTAATTCTCTTATCTCAGGGTTATATTCGTGCTTTAATATCTATGCTTTACATATGATAATTAAGGTCCAAAGAATACCGGAATAATAAAAAAACATATATGATACAACATTATATATTGAAATAAAAATATATTGAAATCAAATTCACACTCAAATATCTTCAATAAAAATATCTCATATATTGATTATCAAAATTTTGTTCTACGTACATGAACCTTAACAATAAAACCCGACCAATAAAAATAAATCGTGGAATAAGGCAAGGAGATACATTGTCGCCGAAACTATTCATAACGGCATTAGAATATGCCTTTAAGATGATCAATTGGGACCACAGAGGAGTAACGATAGACGGCGAAAAGCTTAACCATCTCCGTTTCGCAGATGACATTGTCCTTATCACAGATAATTTAGGAGAAGCTACAGATATGTTAAACGAATTGGATTTTGCATGTTCGAAGGTGGGCTGAGAATGAACTTGACCAAAACTAAGTTTATGACAAATTTGGTCCCCAATAACCATTTGACAATTCAAGACAAAGTGGTAGAACTGGTGGAGAAATATACGTATTTGGGTCATGAAATAAGAATCAGCAGGGATAACCAAACATGTGAGATCCAAAGACGAATTACTTTAACATGGGCAGCCTTTGGAAAACTGCGAGACACACTTAGGGCCAACATACCAATCAGCCTCAAAAGAAAAGTGTTTGACCAATGCGTATTACCGGTCATGACCTATGGGGCGGAAACTATGACTTTAACCAAGACCACGGCTTCGAAACTGAGAGTGGCACAGAGACGAATGGAACGGTCTACGCTGGGAGTGACGTTGAGGGACCGAATAAGAAACGAAGATCTGCGAAGAAGGACGAGCATTACTGATGTTGTGAAACGCATAGCGGAACTAAAATGGAACTGGGCAGGCCATGTAGCGAGAATGCACGATTCACGATGGACGAGCAAAATTACAAATTGGAGATCAAGAGCAGACAAACGCAGTAGAGGAAGACCACCTACACGTTGGGCCGACGACATCAGGCGTATCACTAAAAATTGGCAACAAAGAGCACAAAATCGTGAGGAATGGAGGAGTTTAAGGGAGGCCTATGTCCAGCAGTGGACATGATAAATAGAGGCTGGATGATGATGATGATGACATGAACCTTCAAAAATTAATGGTACATACAATATAAATTAAAATTTCAAATCAAAATTGTTGTTCTAAATCTCCTGATCAACATATTACTATCTTTTCTAAAGCAATTGAAAAAAAATGTGTTTTTAATAAAGAAAAACTGATGAATAGCCAAACTATCTCTCTGATGATGAGTTGTCCAAATCCTTGTTCCTTATAGTCTACAGTATTTATTCTTAGCAGTCTCCTAGCTAATCAGAAATCTTACAACAAATTGTTGCGAGTCTATCGTCTTTAATGATCTCCTTCAAATGCACGTATCGTTCAAATTATGCTAGCCTCTTCTCCTCTTGATAAACTGAATCTCTCGTTCTGGCCTGAACAGTGACTCTTGGAATATAAGTAGAAAAATATAACTTACAATATTTTACTGGATCAGCTTCTGTCAGATACACTTACTCGACGAAAACTCACAAACATTCACTTATATTGCTTGCTACCTCTGGGTAACCACCAGAGAACAACGACTGTTCGCCTTGCACCCTTGAAAAACAACCGATTATCTTTTTTCCCTAAAAAATCTAGCTAAACTCTTATTCTTACAAACCATCCCTATTTTTTCAATCTCCTTCAATCAAAGCTCGTCATAAGTATCCCCATCTCTTCATTTAGATAACAAATAACAATTTTTCCTATAATTATAAATTTCCTAAAAACTATTAACATGCTAATCGGTTTCTACAAATTCTTAGGAACTAACGGAGAAATATGTTTCCTAAATATTTATTCTATTGTCTTATTCACTGTACAAGTCCATTTGGAAAACCTGCTCGCATTGTTCATGATTTCAATTAAGCTCACTCACGTCACTTTACAAAAAAAAATAATTTATGCATATATTTAAAATTTTGTTTACTACAGGTAATCCAGGATAATGGACTTTCATTTCTTCGAAATATCTTTTATAGTTTATTAGTCAAATTATTTGAATATTTACAACGAAACAGATACTTAATGTTTATTAAGCTATCATATATTCACATTTGTCATATAATATTGTTCTTTGGGGCAGTGCAACAAATGTCTCAAAAGTTTTTTTATATGTCTCGAAAGACATACGTGGAGAGAGCATTTTAAAAAATATCAAATACTCACTGTTCCCTCAATTTTTATATACAGAAGTATTCTGTATACGAAAGCTAATATTAATAGATTGAAATCAAATTCAGATGTACACAATTATCGTACCAAAAAAAAAAGATTTCTTTAGGACTCCTAAACATTACACATTGTTTGAAAAAAACCCTGATTATAGCGGCGTAAGGTTTTTTAATCAGCTCCCATCCAAATTAAAAAGTGAAGCAGCTGATGTGGCATTTAAGAATAAATTGAAGACTTATCTCATCGAGTTATGTTTTTATAGTGTCTCTAAATTGATGTCTTAGATATGTTGTATGTTGTTTCTATATTTATGTGTATGTTTATATTGTATAGGTAGTCTTTACAGTTTCCTTTTACTTTGACATGTCCTATATTATGTAAATAATCTGCAAGGATGAATAAAGTTTCATTATTATTTATTATATATATATATATATATATATATATATATATATATATATATATATATATATATATATATTAAAAACTGTTATCAAACATTTATACATCTTATACTTATATATATATATATATATATATATATATATATATATATATATATATATATATATATATATATATATATATATATACATTCATTGTGGTAAACTCTTCTACCGCGTCTTAAGGTATTAAAGAAATGAAATTTTAATAATTACACAGTTTTATTTTTACAAATGTAACATTTTTGGTTTATTATTTAGACCACATAAATACATTCATACTATTTTTCACTAATTACCAACATACGGCTTTCTTAATATCTTCTTAGAGACCGTAACCTTTTCTCAATGTTTGTGATGAGACCTTCTTTGAATATATGAATGTGAAAACGGTCGCAAAGAATTATATTACAGTTAAGGATATATAAAGGGAAACGCTATCAGGGTCGTTAGAAAGAGCAAAGGAACAATGCGAATGTGAACGAGCGACAGCAAAACTCAGAAACATTTTGAATAGAATTACAAACCGGGTTTGAAGTGAATAAAGGGACAAATAATGTCTGTGCGATTTAGAGGAGATACTGGGTTACTTGATAAACGTTTGAGATTGGGATTGTTCATCGCTTTGGCTTTGTAAGAAAAGACAAGACATATGTTTTGTTTTATTGTGAATAAGGGAATCTATAACAACTTTGATGTTTAACTTTTAAGTTTTACAGTAAGTTAATACAGTAGTTTACTAACTAAAAAAATTAAAAATGAATGAACAACTGATATATTTTGCAACGCCAATATCTTTGTCAAGCTTAATGAGATGTGGTTAATGAGTCAAGTGGTAATTGAGTAAGTAACATACGTGTATTTTCCTTAAAAGTTTTAAAACAGGTAATATTCAAGATTATATTGTTTTATTTTGCCAAATAGTTTTTGCCTTTTAATCTTAAACTTAAACTTTTAAACTTTTAATGAAAATTCTAGTTAAAACAAGAGTAATTTAAAAGTTATTTTCAGCAAGAGACTCATGTTCCAAAAAAGGAAAAGTATTCTCTGAAATATTTGTTTATCAGGAGCAATAAAAATCTGTGTAAACATTAATTTAATATCTACCGTGAAGACATATTTATAAAACCTGAACTTAAGCAACAATTTTACGACATAATTTTGTAATTTTGAAACGGGAAATAAGGTATCGTTTAACTCTTATACCAGGTAACACATTTTACTTACATAACCGTCAACTTGGGTCCGTTGGGCCCATTACTGTTCTTGATTGTACTATTCATATTTACCCATATATATCTAATATTCTTTTCCGATTTTTTAAAAAAGTTAAATTTAAATTGTCTATATTAAAAAAAGTGTTGCTATAGTATGCGGTTACCTCGAGGGTGCGATCTACCTGTTGGATTTGCACAAAATAATGAAATGCAAGAAAACCTTTGAAGAAAAAGTATTAATTTAGAAGTAATAAACACTTGGAGCCAAATAAAGACTTAATTAATTAATAAATAAAAACTTTTGTAAATCTACCAGGTATTTTAAAAGAGGGGTTGATGTTTACGCGTACCCTGGAAAATGATTACGGTAATTATTATGTAAAAATCCTTCTAGAAAAGATTATGGTAATTAGCAGCTTATGTACAAAGCACGGATAAAAAAATTACAAAATAAATAAAACACATAAGTCAGAAAAATGTTATTATTTTACTTTTACAAATAAATACTTTGCCATATTAATTTACTTAGTTGGGACCAGGCCACAAGATTAGCTTATTTTCAACTTGAATAGCAAATTGATATGACAAATTAAGTGGTAAAAAAACAATAAAAATAAAAAAGCCATAGATTAGTATTAGTCATTTATTTTTCTTTATTGCAATATTTACAAACTTTTTTAATTATACAGTGATCGTTACGCATATTTCACAAATTTCTTTTTGTTTCCTGTCCTTTTTTGTTGAGTGACACCTTTTCCTTGTTAAAACTGGAGGTTTTTCTAGTTTTTGCTTTTTATTGTATGGTTCACATTCCTGTAAGCATTTTCCAATACACTGTTATGTTTCCCATTGTAGTTCCCTTGATTGACTTCTCAAAATTTGAGGCAACACTAGTTGTGCTGCTAAGAAATAATTTTCGCCTTTCATCTTTGTTTTCGTTCAATTGTTAATGTCAATTTATCCAAGTAATAAATGAGGTTACCCCAGCCACGTCTAAAATATTCATAAAAAATGCAAAAGGCCAACGGTTAGTTCGTCTTTTGCACATATATTTATGAACTATTTGGTTTAGCGTATCGACATCACATTTTGTACTCTTATCATATCTGGTTTTTTGTCAACATCATCCGCATAGTAAGCATTGTGAGGCATTATAGACAGGACTATGACACTTCTTTGTTTTTTCAGAACGTAAGAGATGCTTTTAGGAGTGAGTTCGAAAATTAGAGATTTCTCTAAACTGTTCTTGTTTGGTAAAAAATCCCGAGGAACAAATCTCTTATTTTTTTTACTGTACCCACAAGAATTCGTGAATTTGACAGTAATACATATGCAGGATCAAAATTAGTGAAATATTTATCGCAAGTCATATTCCTCTTGGAATTATAAGGCTCAACGAGCTTTTTTACAACTTGAGATGCAATACTTTGACTACCGTATTTCCGTTTTTTCGTATACACGGTATTCCACCTTAAGGGTAATATGTTTCCGAGTTACAGACCCACTATATTTTCATGCCATGCTTATCTGGCTTTGGAGGCATATACTGCTTGAAAGGACACCTACCTAAATATGGAAGAAGTTGCTCATCTACCGTTATTTTTTCCTAGTTAATAGTATTTCTTAAAGTTTTGATTGACTTGATTCCAATCGCGTATTGCTGTCAATTTGTCATTTCATCTTCGTTCAGACCTCGTCTCCTTATAGTCAAATCGAACTTTTTTTTTAATTTTTAAATTGTTTTAACCCCATAGTAGCTTTAAATATAATAGGTCCATAAAACTTACTCCAAAGTATATCTACATTAAAGATCTTGGCACTCAGGTGCCCTGCATTTAGTATTAGTCCAATAAAGGCTTATAGCTCTGTAGCTATAAAGAGTTGCAATATTTCTACTTCTCTATTGTCAGGACTTTTTTGACTTCTTTATTTGTACACTTCACTATTTCGTTTCGTTAGGATCATTTACATTTTGACCAGGGGCTAACATTATTTTGTGCAATTTTCTTTTTATTGTGTCGCAGGATCGTATAATGTCCTGCCGGTTGTGGTTGACTCTATTGGTTAATTTCATCCTTAATATCAAAAATTACATACTCTAAAATCTGGAAACTTGTAGCTACACATTCTACTTCATTGTCACTCAATCCTACTTGCTGATCATACTTTTCACTTGCTTCCGAAAGATGATCTTCAATTTCAGAGTCACTTTCAATGCCACCTACTTCAGGAGATTCTTCATTATTGGAATCTCATAAATAATTAACAATATCTTGCAGTTCTGCAGCTGATAATAGTTTTAAGGACATTTGATTCTCACTATCTACTTTCACTGTAATTTAATATAATTTTACGAGCTTAGTGTCGACACTAACATCGATACCTAACGACTGATAGCAGATGCATTATTTATTTCAAAATATGTATAGGTGCCTACTTAACAATATTATTGCGTTTCAACAATAAAAACAATCAATTTTTGAAATTCATTTAGAGTATATATAACACCTATTGTAAGCATCTCTTTGATGTTTACATCTAGGAGATATTTACAATATTTACATTAGTTACATTAAGGACCAAAACATTTTTGTAAATAGTAAGGAGTAAAGCATTCTTTACAGAAGGGTACCTACACATTTGGCATATCATTTGTTATCGTGTTTCTTTTTTCTTGGCATAACACACCGTGCAACGACAACGAGATTTTATATGATAGGTAAATGATCCCCCACATTTATTATATTCCTTGTTCTCTTTGAAGGTCTTCCTACAGATCTTTTTAGAATATCAACTTTAGTAGCGTTTCTTCCTTCGGTTACTAAATCTTCACCTATTGTTAGTAAAAAAAAGAGTTGGATGTAAATAATCCATCTGTTTATTGCCGCTACCAGTGTGACCATAAAAAAGAATTTTTTCTACCTTTGAGCGATTTTCAATCCAAATTATACAATCCAGACATTTGGTCACCCAAGTCAACTCCATCTATACAGCAGTTGTAAAAAGCTATATGTTATGAGCAAAAGACATCTGCTTGTGTACCATCAAGTCTTTTACGTTTTACAGTGGTTTAGGTATTTATGTGAAATTACTCAATAACAATACTTTCTTAGTGTCTTGCCATTTCGTTACAATTATTCCTGAATCGGTGAAATCAGACTGTAACTGATCTGACTAACTTATTTTTGAGGACGGGTATTTTTTTCTGGTCCTTACAGCAGTCCTATAGCTGGAAACCTGATTTCATGAACTAGTTTTACTAGAGAGCAATATGTCAAAAGCTAAAACGATATTATCATCGTTTATCGTACATGAACGTGTGTGCACAACTCTTTTTCCTAAGCTACCTTAAATTTGGTAATTTTCTTTTCACTATAAATATTTATATTATGTGTGTAAGTTGTATCAGGGAAGAAGCTAACCCATATCTTTGTTTCCCTTTTTATAAGTTTGTTCGGAATATATTTTTTCAATGTGGCCCTTAAACTTCGGTATTCACTCATCAATACTTTGACGAGTAGGTTTTTAAAGCATTTTCTGGTTATTTCGGGAGATTAATGTACACTTTAACTAGAAGCACCAAACGTCTACTCTTCTTCTTCTTCATGTACCATGTCCTTTCAGAACGTTGGTTACCATCATAGCTATTTTAATTTTATTCACTGCCACCCTAAATAGCATGCTTGTATCTACACCGTACCAATCTCGCAAGTTCTTCAACCATGAGGTTCTTCTTCGTCCTGACTGCGTTTGCCTGCTATTTTTTCTTGCATGATATTTTGTAGCAATCTATATTTGGGACCTCTCATTACATGTCCGAAATATTCCAGCTTTCTCTGCTTGATGCTTTTTATGATCTCAGTAGTCTTGCTGAGACGTTCTAGTAATGTGGAGTTACGAATCTTCTCCACCCAGGAAACTTTTAAAATTCTTCTATAGCACCACATTTCGAAAGCCTCAAGTCGATTTAGATCGATTTTATTCACAGTCCAGGACTCGACAGCATAAAGTAAGACCGAGAACACGTAGCAGCGAAGCAGGCGGATCCTTAATGCCAATTTCAGGTCTCTGTTACATAACACCTTGGACATCCTTCTAAAAGCAGCTCTAGCCTGCTCTATTCTGGATCTAATTTCGCCGTGATTTTCTGCATTACAATTTAATTGCTATCCAAGGTAGACGATTTTATCAACTTGCTCAAGTGTGGTATTATTTACATATATAGACGGTTTTATATTCTACTCCTACTCCTTGGAATAATTTGTTTAATAAATTGGTTACCGATAAAAGGCATTGAAGACCAGTAATCGAAAAGGCGAGGAAGATGGTTGATACACATAATAAATGTTATTCCAATCACGATCCTAAATTCTCTAACATCTGTATATTGTGTTCCTCTCCATGTTGTCTTCTCTCTTCTGTAGAGATCAGTTCTCTCGTTGGTACAATCCACAATAAAGAGCATCAAACTTAGCGAAAATTCCTCCTTGAAGACTTGTAACCGACTTAAAGTATGAACAATTTATCTGTAAATTACAGGAACATTCTTAGGTGGAATTGTTGGTATTATGGATTTAAAATGGTTTGGAAGATTATACCAAAATATTTTTTTATCCTATTCCCTTTACTTTGGTGCTTTGTTCTGCATTTTTACCTTTATTATGTGGCTTTTCATTACTTTTTTTAATCACTCTATCTACCATTTTTTCATTTTTTTCCTTACCTTCTAAAGTTTGGTGATTATTTATCTAATCTTCAGATTCGACAATTTCGAAATCTGATTCTTCAGAATTGCTGCCAGAAGGATATCAATCAATAGAAACTTCACTATCTGTAGAGTTTGGATCTTTAAAATTATCGTTATTGGTAAATGATCTTCAACATCATCTAATTCCGAATGAGAAAAAAATGTTTGACTAATTTTTCTATATCTTCTTGAGTCAGTGGTTGACATGGCTTTGTGCTAAAAAAACTATTGGAATGATTATTCGCACCAAACAATCATTGGGATTATATAACACTAAAATTGTCATTTTTTTGTACCACTCCGATTTGTTTTTCATAATATGATTAATTTCAGTAATTCTATAGAGGTTCACTTTTGCCGTATTTTTGTTGAAATTACACTAATACTGTAAAATAAACAGACACTCATTCGTTTTATTAATGAGAAATATAGGATAAACCAATGGTGAATTTTCTATGAATTAAGCATATGGTCTAACGATTATAAAATACCGCTATGTTTAATTTAAATGTAAAATTGGGCTTTAGTTACCCAGTAGAATTTTTGACCCTACCCTTTTTCTACCTAGAAAGTTTCTTATGGGATGTATTGTTCCAACGTGGTTGAAAGGGGTAAATAGTCGTTTTTATGTCCTGTAAGAAACAATCAAAATTATTTTTTAGTCTTAACGCGTGTCAAATCTACACATAACGTAGCTACAGCAGCTTAATACTTCACCACACTTGTGCAGAAGGTAGCATGGCAATCTACATCATGAACTAAACGCAAACCAACACATACTACAAATGTTCCCCTGCACATTAGCCAACTCATTCCTGAAAAACGTCGTGCGCGAAGAACCTGGCAAAGATCTAGAAACAACATAGATTTACATATATTCAATAGACCACATAGGCAATTTGGAGTAGCCATCAAAGCCACAAACAACGATAAATTCTACATACTAAGCTTAAGATACCATACACAACTATTCCTTTCATCCGTAAACCAAATGGCGAATGAGCCTGTTCCAACAAAGAAAATGCGTGTTGAACATCTTACTAGCGTATTTCAAACAAAGTCAACTGACTCTAATAAAGAACGTAATTACGCCATCTAAAAACACAAAGAGAAATGATACAATTTCTACCTGCCGAAATAGAATTCAAATCATAACCACTGTGATTTCTAAAACTTGCAAAGCAAACAGTTTGATAAATTACTCGACAAGGAAATCTAAGATTGCATTGAAAATGCAGTTCGTCATGGTCAAAATTCGTAGTAAATTGAATTTCTGGTACTCCAAACGGAGTAAAGAAATAAAACATAATGACGGTACTAGATTTTGTTACAATTTTTGACCATGATGGACGGCATTTGGAATGCAATCTTAGATTCTCTTGCCGAATAATTTATCAAGCTGTTTGCTTTGCAAGTTTTAGAAAGCACAGTGGTTAAGATTTGAATTCGATTTCGCCAGGTAGAAATCGTATGATTTTTTTTCTTAGATGGCGTAGGTACGTTATTTATTAGAGTCAGTTGACTTTGTTTGAAATACATTTGTAAGATGTTTAATACGCCGTTTCATTGTTAAAACAAGCCTATTCGCAGTTTGGTTTGCGGATGAAAGGGATAGTTGTGTAAGGTATCTTAAGCTTCTTAGACGCCTTCCATAACGTCTGGTCGTTTTCTGTAAGGTTTGTAATGTAATGTTCGAATGTATCGTAGTGTGCTGGTTTTGATGGCTACTCCAAGTTGCCTATGTAGTCTATTGAATATATGTAAATCTATGTTGTTTCTAGATCTTTGCAGGTTCTTCTCGCACGACGTTTTTCAGCAAAGACTTGGCGAATGTGCAGGGGAACATTTGTGGTATGTGTTGGTTTTCGTTTAGTTCATTATATAGATTGCCATACTGCCTTTAGCACAAGTGTGGTGAATTATTGAGCTGCTTTATCTATGTTATGTGTAGATTTGATCGAAAGATTAAGATTGGAATTTTCTTCTAGGCAGGATTAAAAATCAGCCCAGTTGGTGTTTCTTGAAGTGAGTTGGGGAGGTGGTGGGTTGTTTATAACTGTAGTACTCAGGCTCATAATAACCGGTGAATGATCCGATGTTTTATTTCTTTACTCCGTTTGGAGCACTAGAAATTAAATTCACTACGAATTTTGACCATGATTAACGGCATTTGGAATGCAATCTTAGATTCCCTTGCCGAGTAATTTATCAAGCCGTTTGCTTTGCAAGTTGTAGAAAGCGCAGTGGTTAAGATTTGAATTCTATTTTGCCAGGTACAGATCGTATGATTTTTTTTGTTCTTAGAAGGCGTAGGTACGTCTGTATATATATTTTGATAACGATTTCTACGACAGGAATATATTTCCTTTCGATACGGAGTAGTGGCTATACCGCTCTGAGGAGACCTAATGAGGTCGAAATACGTATAAGCGGCTTATCGCTGCTCTTTATTGAACCAAAATCTGGTACCCACTGATAATTAACTGATCAAAAACGTTTTGAACATGTAAAAATCCATTTTGAATAATTTTTAAAATTGTTATTAAGAAAATGTAATACCATTTTTACAAAAAGAAGTTTTTACTTTAATGTACGTTTTTTTGTTTAAATTTAAGTTATGTATTGTTGACGTACTATTAGATAGGTAGAGTTCAATTTAATATTTTTATGTGTTTGTATATATTTTGGAAGTTTCATTTAATTATGATATATTTTGAAACCTTCAATACTCTGAAATAGAATTCTTAAAACAAAGTCAAGCTTACGGCGAGTAAATCTCTAGAGAATTTCTCGTTGCTTTATGTTATATTCAAAGTCGGTTACGTTCGGTCATACCCATAATAGAAGATGCTTGTTTCGCATATAACATTTGTCTGTTTTGGGAAATCTTATTCGGAGTGACATTAGGCGACCAAGAGAGAAACTGTCGTGCATACAGAGGAGCTCGCTTGATTTCTCTGCCAGTCGATGGTTCACTCAAAGCGAGAGGGCTCTTCTTGGGTTTTAAACTTAATTTACTTATGAGGAAATTCAATGAAGGCGTACTTTGTATGTTAACTATTATTTGTATGTTAACTATGTTAACTATTATTTAGTTGCAGATCTGTTAAGTACATACAATTTTCAAATTTTGGTTTATAAAATGAAGTAAACACTGTATTTGCGGTTTAAATTTTGAAACAGATAAGTAAATTGGTACCTACTTTGAAAAAGACTACACTATAATTCACGGCCTAACTTTCGCGTGATTGGTTGGTGAGTGGGTCCCAATTTAAAAATTGGCGGGTTTTATGTTTATTAAAATGACAATTGAGGTATTTTGTGGCACAGTATATCACTAAAAAATTTAATAGCAAAGTATTGTGGTATAAGTACAAAGCGGGTGATATTCATATTTTAGGATTGAGCTGGCTATTACAGTTTTATTAGAAATCAAAAATTAAAATTAAAAATTATTTTTCTTTTGACATTATGTAGGTAAAATTAAATTCTGAGTTGTGTTTATTTTATTTTGATATGCTAGTGATGCTTTTTTTATTAGATATGTAGATATTGTTTTAATTTTTTTGATTAGGTAATTTTTTATTAAGATTTAGATGAGGTTCCGCTTATTATTTTTATTTCTAGAACATTCATTAACATTATTATTCTCATTAGATTTCTCTATGTGGAATCGGCTTCTCTAAGTATTTTCCTCTAAACTTTTCTGTTCTCTTCCAGGGACTAAGTACCTCTCCGCATTTTGAATGAGATTATGGTTTTTCAGAAACATGCAATTTCTGGTCATCCCCTTTTTTCTACCTTACATTTCCCGTACTTTCAGTACTGTATATCATATCTGGTCTAAAGGCGGTCCTATACAACTTACCGTTTAGTTTTCTTGGTTCCTTTTTTATCACACATCACTCAATTTACCTCTTTCCTTTACCTATAATTGAAATATTATAGACAAAACAGTAATACCGATCCTAAAAGCCGAACATTATCATCTTTTATGGGTTATTGTCTAACCAGGCCAACTACTCTATCTGGACTTGAAATTTCATCTTTAAAAGAATATTCTAAATATTTTGTTTATATTCAACTTAATTTTAATCATTTTTCTTCAAGGACCTGTCTCCGCTACTCTAGTCTTTTTTACTAATACCCAGGAGTTTCAGTTGTTATCTAATCCAGCACAAATGAGAATAAATATGGGCGAAACCCTGATGAAACCCTATTTTCACACAAAATTTGCCAGTTTTACCTGTAATTGTTCTAACACTATAATAGTTGTTCTAACACTATTATAGTTATTACTTGCTCATACTCCACTCACATATTCAGCCGGCACTCCTTTCCTACTTAATCTCTGCCACAGTAGGTTTCTGATAACTTCATCATGTGTTTTCTCAAGTTTAATAATACTATGTGTAAGTCTATCTCTTTCACTCTAAATTGTTAAATTAGCTGTCTTTTAATAAAAATTGCTGTTGTAGACCTGCCTTGCCTAAATCCAAATTCACATTTATCCATTTTGATTTTTCAGAACCTTATACTTAATGCTGTTAGATTTTACCACAAATGTAGGATAATAAAAAGATTTATATTGTGAATTGAGTGCTATGAAAAATTGTGATTGTCAACGAAATGAAGCAGAGGTTAACTGTAAATAACTATTGCAAACCAAATAAAACACTAAATAGCTATGTTTAAAATGTTTTTATAAATCTGGGAAATCAAAGGAGTGGGGGGCGTTAGTGGTTCAATGGCGAAGGAAAATCTCTCTCAAAACCTCGCCTAGAGCTCAGTACATCCCGATTTAAAAATACAATTCTAATATAAAAGTCTACAAATAGCTTTATAACATCATTACTTAACACAGCTTTAAAATTCAGGCCTAAGCTAAGCATTTATACATAATACATTTCATGAAATTTTACTACATATATTAATAATGAAGTAAACATATAATAATATTAAATTAACTATATTTCTTGTAAATAAGCACATCAAACTATTATAAAAATTCTGTGCCACGATATACTGTGCCACAATACCTCAATTGTCATTTTAATGAACATGAAACCCGCCAATTTTTAAATTGGGACCCAACCACCAACCAATCACGCGAAAGTTAGGCCGTGAATTATAATAATATAGTCTCTTTGAAAATTATTCTTCGAGAAGACTAATATATAAAATTTTTTATATAAAAATCAATTCACGTCATTTAAGTTTTACGTCAGAACCCCACAGCGTTGTGAAAACATAAGAATAGTTAATAAGTGAGAAGTTTTCAAAGTACAGAACCCTGATGAAGCTCTACTTTTACACAATATTTTACAGTTTCATTTGCATTCATTCCAACACTGGTTTTTAATTTCACATACATATTTTGCATTTCTCTCGCTTTGCGCTCCATTTTCTACTTCAGGTCCACAACAGTAGGTTTCTGATAACCTTGTCATATGCCTTATCAAGATTAATAAATACTACGTGCAAATCTTTCTCTTTCACTCTAAATGCTTTCATTAGGTGTTTTATAGTGCTTTCCATAAATTTAAATTTATGTTTGTACTTTTATTTCTGGCAACTTACACTCAAAATTTTGTTAGGGCGAGCAAAATGTACATGTACGATATTATAAACATATTTTTTTTATTAAATACAGTTACATAAAATATATTTATATTTATTAAAAATCTGGAAAATCAAAGGAGGGTAAGCCCTTATTGGTACAATGGCGAAGGTAAAACTCCTTTAAACCGGGCCGAGGATCCAGTCAATATCGATATAATAATGCATCTCTAGTATAAAGTCTATAAAATCTATAAATACTATCATTACTAACAATGCTTTAAAATTTAGACCTAAGCTAATTGTGCATACATATAATTTTATACCTATGAAATTTCATTATATTTACTTACCAAGTAAAATCTGTAATAATGTTAAATTAACTTTCTTGGAAATAAGCGTTTAAATCTATATTAAAAAATCAATACATATATAAACCAAAAAATATTTGTACGCCACAAAAATTAATATTGAAAGTTAATGTTAATTCAGTTTTAATTTGGTAAAACTTTCGCTATCTAATTCGTCCAAGAAATTTATTAAGCTTTCTCTCTGATGAGTTTGCTTTCCTTCTGAAGACTAACAGAGTTAGTACCCACGCGCTCCTCATGCATTCTTACGATAAAAGCAAATATTGCATACTTTAGAATACAATGTCTTTCTGTTTTTACATAATACTTGTCCTTTTTCACATACTTAAACTATACAAATAGGTAAAGAAATAATAAATAAGACTTACTCACAATCAATTTAATTTAACTATCAGACGACCGGTTTCGCTTTCTACAATATGCAAAGCATCCTCAGGTCTCGATACAAAGTTAAATAAATGCTGAAATAATAAAAACCAATATTAGGGTGTTGTCCAATAACGATAAACAAAGTAGATGTTGTAAATTACAAAAATTATGCCAATATTACATGTCTGTGGTTTTATTTAAATGAGTAAGTTGAATAAAAGGTATAAAAGTTTTAAAAGTTTAAACAGATAAGGTAAGGCCCACAAATTGTTATAAAATAGTCTCTTCGATTGTAATAAATTAACAAATGAGCAAATAAATAAATAAAATAAACATTACTTACATGACGGTACTCTATTAATTGATGGATGGTAGAACATGGTTGAAACTACTATATATTGTTGAATGGAGAACTCAATTCTATTATTGCAGTTGTTTGACAATAAACGGGAAGTTCTTGAGGAGATAGATTTGATCCAATGAAGAAGAGATATGTGTGTGATTGTTTGTTAAATGAAAGTAATGTAATATACCATTGTGTTATTAAAAGCTATTTATACTTATTCGAGAGATATCTTTTTGAAATGTGTGTTATTTATTGAGTAATTGTTTTAAGAAGGTGACAGTTTTTATGACAATGAATAAGTTTAGATGTAAAAATTGTGTGGGTGTGCAATTATTTTCCAACCTGTAGTTATCAAATTACTTTGATAAAGTTCTATTGGTAATTAATTATTGGAAAGTCAAGTGAATACGATATTAAAATACAAACAATTAAGAACAATTTAAACACACTAAAACAGAAAACACTTAGAAGGGACGAAACAAACATTGAATTTAAAAAGGGGGGAAGGGCTTTAATGCACTACATCGCAGTCTTGGGCACAATGAGTTTTTTTATGTTTTATCTATTAGATTTTAGTGGTAAATTTGACAGATGTAGGTTAGCATGTGACAGTTCTTCTTCTGTTTCTTAATACTGTAAGTTAAGTTATCTAGTTTTATGAAATATGCTGTTAATAATGAATGTCTATAAATTGTTTCAATTTAGATATCAAAAGTAAATTGATGTGTTTAATATTGGCATACTTTAACAATCTTTAATTAATCAAATTTAATGTAACAATATGGATAATTAAAATACATCCTACAATATAACTACCTCAGTCTAATGTCCAAATTACTGAACAAATTAAAGTAATTCTTTGGCAACTGAACATGTACATTTTATAATCAAATGTATAATAAGTTTACAAAGTTT
The DNA here is from genome assembly GCA_918026665.1 of Diabrotica balteata. Taxonomy (NCBI): domain Eukaryota; kingdom Metazoa; phylum Arthropoda; class Insecta; order Coleoptera; family Chrysomelidae; genus Diabrotica; species Diabrotica balteata. The sequence goes on from OU898281.1 coordinate 98,490,462, forward strand.
TTTATTTTTATTTGAAATTGTTGTAGGTGTGAGTTATCTGTCAGGGTATTTTTTAATTATTTGAGATATCTATTTCAAATTCTGATATAATAATATCTAAAATACTAATATGTAACCAAAGTAACAAATGGATAATTATTGATGGTAATTAATTTATGGGCGCAAGAAATTGACTGAATTATAAAGCCTTCAATAATTAGTTGGTAGTTCTAATATCTGACAGTTGGATAATCATGATCATGATTTAAACTATACAATTTATTTTGATCTCCAAAGGAGTTTATCTGAAATTGCCCATGTACTTTACCGTTTTTCTTAACCTTCACTTTGTTTTTTGTCGATTCTGTCATTTTGTGAGCTCTTGTTAGGATGCTATCGATAATTGTCAGCGTTTGATCATTTAATATCTACAATCTTCTTACATTTTTATCTCTACTTAATTTTATTCCATTGTATTCATCTATTTTGTCCAATAACTTTTCAATTTCCACTGCAGCACTTCACGTAAGATGATTGTGGTCATTAATAAATTTTATTAACTGATTTTTTATTTTATTTTGTTAATTTCTTCTTCTATAATAATTCATCAACATAAGTGGCAATACAGCACGTTATGAGTCAAAGCCTGCTTCACTTTGAACACTGGTTAACACTGGCCTTATTAATGTTTTCTATACGGTAATTTTAATTTTTCTGTGTAGTTTTGTGGCCGTCTGTTTCCTCAAGCCATAATAGCACTAATTGGCAAGCACAATTCTTATTTTAATTTATTCGCTGACATTGTTGTCTTTGGTCAGCAGCGAGCCCAGGTAGACGAAGCTGTCTATACCTTCCAGTTCCAGATCATCAATTAATAGTCTCTAGGTCCAAATAGCCTTGTAGGGATCTTGCCTGATCTAGTACAATACATATACTTGGTTTTCTGAGCATTTATTTTCAATCCCATTCTCAGTGCAGATGCCCTTAATGATCGAAATGATTTGATCAGAGATTCTGTGGACCTAGCAATAATTATATGCCATCTGTACAGATTTATTAAAGATGGTGCCATTCGTTAAAATATGGCACTCTTGAATTACTTGTTCTAGTGCAAGGTTAGATAAGAGACACGAAAGTCCATCTCCCTGTCTCAGTCTATTTTTACAATGGAAGGATCTTGAAAAGTCGTTTTGGATTCTGACTACACTCTCTATGCCTGTGAGTGTAAGTTCTGTTAGTTGAACAAGATGAAGCGGCATTTCAAATTCCACCATAGGCTGTAGAAGGTTTTGTCTGTTGACCGAGTCGTATGCCGCTTTGAAATACACGAATATGTGGTGTGTGTTGACTCCGAACTCAAGCCTTTTCTCAATAATCTACCTGGCTATGAAGATTTGATCCGTTGTTGATTTATTATGTCGGAAACCGCACTGGTAGTTCCCAACTATTTGTTTAGCATAGGAGATCAATCTTCTGTACAATACGTTGGACAATACTTTATATGCCACGTTAAGTAGTGTGATGCCTCTAAAATTATCACACACCATCATATCTCCCTATTTATGAAGAGGGTGCATTACACCTAATTTCCAGTCTGCTGGCGTTTCCTTTCGTTGTCAGATTTCGGTTGCTTATTTATGCATGTGTTTAAAAAGGGTGTTACTACCATTTTTTAAGAGGTCGGCAGGAAGATTGTTCAAACCAGGAGCTTTGCTATTTTTTAGTTTTGACATGGCTTCTCTGATTTCTTCTTCGGTTGGGGGGTGGCTCTTGAGCGTTTTAATCCATTTCAGGCAAAGTAATTTGTATTTGGTCTTCTTCACGACTGTCACTAAGCAGTTCTTTAAAATGATTCGCCCACCTGTTTAGTATCTGTTCTTTGCCATTAATTATGAAACCATCTCTGTCTTTACATGCTGTTATTCTGGGCTTAAATTCTTTTCTGCAGCTGTTTATCTTCTAGTAGAATTTTTGCGAGTGTTTCCTATTGTGGTGGTTAATAATCTCGTTTAAAGGGTTTTCGTATGGCTCGTTTTTTTTTCTTCTAAACGTCCTTTTCTATTCTTGTCTAAGATTTTCATACTCTTCCAGGCTTGATCTCGTTCTGCACTGCTAAAGTCTCTTATATGCAAAATTTTTTGTTTGTTAATGGATCTACATTTTTTGTCAAACCAATCTTCGTTAATATTAGCCTGGTTGGGTTTTAAAAAACCTTTAGCCTCTATATGGATAGCTTCCTTGCATTTGGTCCGCTGTTCTTCTATACTTAAATTTTTGTCGATTCTTGTCAGCTCTTCATTTAATTAGCCCTCTATAATAATTAGCTCACATTTTGATTTCCTTTTCATTATGAAAGTAATACGTACCTAGAAAAAAACATACTTAGGTGTCCTAAAATAGGTATTTCACAAGTCCATAAATGTATCTTCATTAGTTTCAGTAATACCAATTCTTTTATTTCCATTCCATTATATCCATCTACTGTGTCCGTGTCTTATAACTTCTTAATTGCCTCTGTACCATTTTTCTTTTGATGGCGGGTCTTCAATAGATTGTTTAATGATTTAATTGCCATTTTTGTATGAATTGCTGAATGTCTTCTGTAATATTAGGAGCACATTTTGCTTCTCTCTTTATTCTGAAAGTAATACATACATAGAAAAAAAGATATTTATAAAGGTGCCTTAAAATGTCTGTCGGATAATTAACAAAATCTGTATCATTTGTTTCATGTAATTCTAATGAATAGGTATTGCACAAGTCCATACATAGATCTTTATTAGTTTCATAAATAATTCTTTTTATTTTATTTCATTACAGCCATCTATTTCTTCCGTATCCCATAACAATTGCCACTGTAGCATTTCACTTTTGGTGATTGGTCTTCTATATTATATTGTTGAATTATTATATTGCCATGCTTATATTAATTCCTAAATTGCTTCCATAATACTAAGCCCACAATTTTATTCTCCCTCATTCTGAAAGTAGTAAGGAACCCCCGAACATTTTCATAACCTAGTTGTTTCTTAATAATTCTAAAGATGCAAGTTTTTCTACGAGGAAAACACTATAATTTGTTAAAGTTCTTACTTATTTTGGACTAGTCACATCACGGATACCACTCGAATTCAAATCTTTATTAGCACGTTATCACTATTCAACTATTCAGTTGTCTTAGCACTTTTCAAACACAATACATACGTAACAGTAATTAGTTTTTAAAGCTATTGGCTAAATTTAATGTGTATTTATCAATACAGTTTACTAAATCAATACATTGTAAATCAAATTGTGTAAAAAATAAAAACAAATAACAAAATTCTTACTATAAATTGTTGACGACATTGTAAACATTTTTACCAATTATTGCTGAACTGTCATTTATGATTGAAGTATCCTAATATCAGTGGCTTACGATTGTCTAATCTATTCAATTTAAATAACCATTTTGTGAAATATTAAACTTAAAAAGTTATTTCATAAAATTAATATTATTAATAATAAAAAATGTTGTTGGTTATGTAATCAATATAATTCTAAAGTATTCAATGTAATCATGACTACATTTTATTTATTATAATACTGTGTTGACGAATATAAATAGTCGAGCAGCTTCGTATGGCTGTCTTAATATTAACTATGTTATGAAATTTCAACATTAAGGTTGATGTTTTGGAAATTTTAAAAAAAGGAGCGCCAGTTTGTATAAATTGTAATGTAAAATCATGTGAATCATTTTGCATTTGTCTGTACTAAATTTCAAATCACATTTTTCCAAAAACTCACCAACCACCGTAGAAATGAAAAAACGTTGATTATGTAATATTTTTTTTACGAATGGAAACAAAATAAGTATATGAAATTTCATAGTTCTTTAGACACTTTTTGTGTTTTTCTATTTTTCTATTTTAGCTATTCTTTTTTTTTCGTATTTTTGATACTTGTAGTTGATCTCTAGTTCTTTTATTATGAAATGAAAAAAAATAATATAATTAAATATTGTAAAAAATTTCACACTATGGGCTCCTTAGATGGTTCATATCTGCCTGTGGTACGATTCACGCCAGTTCAGTTTTTAATATCAATAGAAAACCAAAAAATATCGTCAAGGTCGCCTCTTCAAAGCAAATGATAGACCGTGAATAAATAATTTGAAAGTCCATAAGCAGATACCTTTCAGATTTTTCCATCCTAAATGACAAATAGAAGTAGCAAGTAATATTATTGATGCACAATATATTTTAATCTAAAATTAAAAAGGGAAATAATCGAAGGGAGATCCTCGCTCTCAATCCTATCTGTCATACTCACAGGAGTTAAATAAAACGAATCCAACCCAAATGGCCGACACCGGACTAATGCGACCTGGATGATGGATGAATCGTAATAACTCCCATATATTGGATATACTCATTTAGTGTAGGTCACATTTGGATGTACCTTTAGTGAGTTAAATGGATAATTTAGTCGGTTATGCCAAACGAATGGGGTTATGATATCAACTGACATTAAATTATTTCATCATTGGATATCAACTTTTAGTATTCATTTTATAACTTGACTTACTGATTTAGGGTTGCAGGACCTATCTCAGTTAATTAAATTATCCTTGTTTTAAAAAGTGATATGAGACGTGATTTTATATTTTTATTATATTTATCGTTTCTTATGTCACATCATTTGATACTTTAACACATTATTTGAACATTTTTGGTTTATATATATATATATATATATATATATATATATATATATATATATATATATATATATATATATATATATATATATATAATAAAGGTAAAAGATATCCACACAGCTCGCAAAATATAATTAAATATGTGTGTAAGATGGAAGGCAACCGTATATACGTATTTCTGACTATTGGTCGTCTTCAATGAGGTGCAGCCAAGTTAGAAAAGGAGCATTATACTACAGTACGTCCGTTTTCCTTTCTCTTGGAGACCTCGGCGGTCTTCAGCAACATGTGTTAAATTCAAAAGCATAAAAAGATCTCTTTGAGACTTCTTAATAAAGTTGGTACTGTTTGGAGTCTTATTTGTTGCCAAGGTTTCGTTAATTGGATATGGAGTTTTAGCATAAAACTTAATCTTGATAATGGCTCCTGTTTCTTTTAGGTTGCATTGTGATGGTAGATTACAAAAGCGTGTACTCCTGCAATATTCATCATATTGTAAAATATGCATAGCGGCCACCTCCTAGTCTTCCTATCACAGCAAATGTTTTGAGACATTTGGTAAAACGTATCTGCAGCCCCTTTAGTTGAATTATATGGATGGATTATTTCGGGTTTGGTTGTTTCATGACTAATGTTTCCAGAAAAATGCATAGTTGAAAGTAGAAGAACTGTCTTATTTTGCTTAGGTTTATAAGATAATAAAGTCATGTTTTTATCGTACACAAACATACTTGAACCTCACTTTCAAGTTTTGTTATTGAGCTATTCAGGAAGTATTTCTCCTTTATTTTTCCGAAGTTTTCCGACCATTGTCAAATTGTAGAGGAAGATAATAATTTATTCACAAAAGAAATGCTGAAAAACTAGTTGTCCATTGTCACATTACGTCTACTTCTATGTAAAGGTCTTATCAGGCTTGTGATAAAAGGTTTTGCGAAAGGAATACCGTTGGTTACAGTAGATTCACCCAGATACGGTGTTACATTTATTACATACACATTTCGTAGCCACATCGCAAACCATAAGTATTTTTATGCCGTATTTACTAGGTTTGTTTGGCATACACATGCGAAATGGACACCTGCCTCGAAATCCTAGGAGTTGTTCGTCGATTGTCACATATGAACTAACTTTATAATTTTTAACAGTTTTTAATAGACAAGTTCCAAATTTTAGATATTGAAGCAAAATTACTATCCTTTTTACGGTCTTCTCTTGCCAAGAAGTTATCAAATCGTAAAGAATTTAAACCTTTTTTTTACTCATCATTGCTTTATATATTATGGCCACAATAAGTGCTGTCAAACACAACATCAGATGAGAGGTGCTTATTTTTAAAGCCACAGATAAAAATAACAAACCTAACAGTGCTTTAAGTTCAGGCAATGCCGTTTCTAAAACAGTAGCTTTTTTTTCTGGTAGTTCTCTCGTAACTCTGCAATTTTTTCGTTTGTACGTAGCAAAACTTCGTTTAGAGGCTGATCTGTAAAAAATAAATTAAAAACATCTATAGGTTCTAAAGCATCTTAAGCTAAGTTGGTTGGACCTGGACGGATATAAACAATATTTCTGGATGCGACTTTATGACCTCCATAATTTATTGGTAAATTACTCCATTTATAATCCTTTTTACCTACTAAAGACTGTTTATCTCATATTATAACAGACGATTTTTGTTCAATACGATTATCAGTATAATATGTTGATTCTGATAATGGCTGCTGCCTAATTTTAATTCATTTACGAGAGCATGAATTTCTTGTTTCTTTGTCAGTTTCTGCTGGCATATCTGCCCAGGTGTTAGCTAGATGTGTGAAGACATTTTCTTCATCCTGTGTAGGATCATAGTCTCTATCTTTAATACTATCGTCGCTGTCAAATGGATTTTCCAACTCCTCTAGATCATATTCTGTATCACGTTATGGACTCAAATCAAAGCAAGTGAGTATACAATTGTTTTATTGACCATGAAGTGAGGATAACAGCCCACGCGGCTAAGCATGGCCATGTTTAGATTTCTGTCAGTAGCTATCAGATTAAAATCGGTACGTAAAATTTACGTACGTTAGTACTCTAGGGTTAAGAACTACATATATAGTTATAAGGAATATTAAACTTTAAAAGTTTGTTAAAATCTGGTTTTATTGTAAATATTTTTTCAGTGATTCATATATTATAATAGAAACGCGTTGATACACCCTTCATTATTATTAACTAAGTTCTAATAAATAAGATTTCTTACTATTAGACCATTTCTAAAACTCCAATAAATATCTTCTGTCGACTTAGCTCATCGAAAGTCAAATAGCCCTATACATTTTATTCCGCTTCAGTTTTATATAAGCAAATAGCGTGCTCTATAAACAAGGTAATCTTTGCTTTACCGTGCCCTATTCTCTATTCTCAAATTTTGCGATAAAGCCTACAACCGCCATTTCACGTCCTATTCAAATGGACCGGGATAAAGTTCTCCATATTGACCGTTATTTCCATCAATACGACCACATTACTCCTTCGGACACGATCATCACGATGGAATTCACACAATCCATACATTATACAGTCTGACGGCAATTTGCCTCTATTACAGAAAAATGTTAGAGAAATGCAAACATTTGTCTCTGCACAAAATGGTTTATTGTTGCAATATGTTATGCGGTCCAAATAAATAGACCGATTTTATATTTTATTGTACAGATTGATCTTCTTGATTTAATATAATATTAAGCATGGAGATTTTGGTCACATTCTTTTAGGAAGTAAATAGGCGGTTACATATTTGACAAATATAATTTTTTTTATTAATTTTATAAACGCTAATAACTAGAAAACGGCTGCAATATATACATACTAATTTCATTAACTATTACAGTAAAACATTGTACCGATAGGACTATCAAAGAGAATTGAAGTACTATTGTAAAAAATCATACCTCAATCAACCATGGGAGCTTATCGTCTATACCTTGCCTAGCTAACTTGATGGGCTGCTTGTGTGTTGCAGATATTAGGTCCTCCAATTAAATGTGTCGTCTGGAGAGCCGCAGTCACATGTGAGTGTATGTCCTGATTAAGTTAAGTCCTCAAATGGTCCTCATTATTTTAAATGTGGTCAATACAGTTACTGTGGTCTATAAACCCAATAAACCCAATAAAGCTGCCAATATACCCAATAAACTAAAATACCAGAAACAGCTTGCATTAGAGACACGCCAAAAGGGTTTAATTTCCTTGCCATTTTACAAAATTAAAATTGAACAAATAGCGTATGGCAAGGATATAATAAAATATAATTATTTAGTTCAATTCTGTTAAAGAGTCCTAATGCATATAATCGAAAAAATTATAGTCCAGAAGCGTGATTTGGTGAAAGAAGTGAGGTTATGAAAATTGGAAATGCGGTCAGAATTATAGAATAAAGATTACGATGAAAGTACTTACCCAAGAGAATTTTTAGACCATAAAATGAGTCTTATAATAATTTTTGGCTTCTTTTATAAGTTTTAAACAGGGGCAAAAAATAATCCCACCATTAAAGATGATTGACAGAAAATGGGAAAGGACTGACTGCTGATTAATTGAAGTTAGCACAGATGTCATACGATGTCAACACAAAACGGAATATTTAGTCTGTCGGACAGAAACAGAGAGGGCGAATATTTATTCCACGAGACAGAAAGAGAAAGAAAGATGTTGATTTTTTTGAATTGACAGTTTCATTTTTAAATATTTCTAAAATACTAAGAGCAATAACCATACATTTAATGATATGCCGTTCTCTAGCATAAAACTTTATGGTCCAATTATGACATGTTTTACAAAGAAGTTTTAATAACGAATAAATTTTGTCAATTAAACGGTTTAACAAAAAAAAATACAACTCTAAAATACAAGAGACTATAGCTCAATGGAAGTTCTGCCAAAATGTTGACCATAGTGTAAATTGCTTTCTGAGCAACACCACAGGAACTTTTCTCAGTATCAAGGTGTAAAGTGGTAAGGTTGAAATTTCTCACAATGTAGGATTTTTAAAACTGAAGTATATAATATGTATATCTTAGGAAGAAATAAAATATTTTCGTCTAAATTCCTAAATCGAGGTTTAATGGTTTGGTGATTAGATTGCAGTCTATTTGGGTATCTTTTTAAATAAGTCCTATTTGTTGTCCGTTTATTAAAATATTACTGACAATAAATATCGATAATATCTCTCATACCAATATTAGAAAAATTATTAGGTTTCGTGATTTTATGTTTTTCTTTGATAAATTACAATAAATTAAATATTAAAAAAGTCACTGTTAATCAAAACAAAACTTATATTTAGTTGTCAAAAGCATACGTGACATCATCCTACTATGTTAAGATTTCCCGTAACGCATTAAATAATATTGGGGTTGTCTAATGATGACATTAAAACTGACTTCAAATAAAACATTTAGCAGCCTTAACAAAGCATTTTGTTCATTCAGGCTGAGAGAATTGGGCGTTAGTAAGTACCTGGTAAGTACAGATACTTTACTGACATGTCCATAAGAAAAAAAGACACCAGCATCAGTTTATCGCAGGGTGATCAGCAGGGTTCAGTACTAGATCCTATTCTGTGGAATGTCCTGTATGACGAGGTGCTAATACTACACATGCCAAGGGGATGCACTCTTGTAGCCTTTGCCGATAATCTAGCACTGCCCTGCGTCGCAGTAGTAGGTGGATTAGAGAGAATGATCTACAGCTAGCGCCTCAGAAAACTGAGGTGTTAGTTTTCAAGATAAACCGTGAAAAATCCTCTCTTCGCTCTATAGTGGAAGGTGTGGAGGTTGCACCGGTTAAATCGATTAAGTATCTGGAAGTCTGGCTGTCGGAAGGATTACGGTTTGGAGTACACATCCAAAAGACGGTAGAGAAGACGAACCGAAATTTGGGGGCATTGATACGGTTGATGCCAAACATTAAAGACCCAGGTAGTACCAAAAAAAGGTGCTGAATATAGTTTTCTAGTCGGTGGTAACCTACGCTGCTCCCGTGTGATGTAGCCTGCTAAATACTGCATAATACGCTGAGCTAATGGAGACTTCGCAAAGGCGAATGCTTTTCAGGATATCTAGCGCATGTAGGAAAACTTCAAATGGGGATCTGTATGTCATTGGAGCGGTGATACCGATTATTTTGTTGTGCAAAGAGCGAACGAGGGTGTATGCGATGAGGATGTATGTAAATATAGGTGAGAATAAGAGAGAAAGAACGATAGTAGAGTAGCAGAGATAATGGGTAAATGATAGCGGAAAGGTAAAATGGACGAAGAAGCTTATTTCCGATCTAAGAGCGTGGTGGGAATGTAAGTTCAGGAAACTAAACTACTTTCTGACGCAGTTTCTGACCGGACGTGCCAGTTTTTGTACCTCCACAAAAAGAATAGGCAAATCTGCCTCTACAGACTGTGCTATTGGTGGGGTACCAGACGCTCCCGCCCACATTTTTGACTGCCAGAGATGGACAAATGAGAGGGGAGATTTCAAGAGGAATGGGCTTCGTCGAAAAAAAAAAGAAATGTTAAAGAAATTATTTTCTTCCTTCTGAATCAGGAGGAAGACAAAAGGACGAAGAAAGTATTTGTTGATCGTGTGAACTTTTGTGACACGAAATTACTCAATGTCATTGATAAGAATGATTAGAAAAACTACCTCAGAATAAACAAATTTACTTTTTTGCTATTGCTGGAAAAGTTGGTCTACTTATTTCCAAAAAAGATACCGTCATGCGTGAATGTGTTACTACTGAACAACGCCTTGTAATAACTTTACGGTTTAACGTTTGGACTTCCACCTCGGAAATCAAAATATTTCAAAGTTAAAGTCGAAACGTCAAATAAATTTAACTTCTAACTAATATTCAGGCTTATTTACAATTAAAATAGTAAATTTGCATAAGATGCCACAAGAAATTAACTTCAGAACAATAAAGAGAATGTTACTTTTAATTTTAGTACAACCATGATTTCGTTTTCGTTGTTTGTTGATAATCCTTCTGTAGCCAATCAGGAATGTTGGAAATTGTACAATACAGAAAGAAAAATGATTTGTCATAACAAAAAGTGGATAATGCTTAATCATCTTGTATTTTAGCAGGGTAATTTTCGTGTAATTAAAAGTTTATTTTCCAAAAAATATTTCTAGCGATCTTTGCGTAAAGTTATTCATAGAAATCTTACACGCATAGAAATCTTAATACATAACACGCGCCGAATATCAACTTACTGAAAAAATTTTCGATCCAAACTATGACCCGACTTCCAACTTCACCATTCACGCTCCCGCTTCGTCGCCAGTCGAAAGTCGGACCTTCAAGTCGTCCCTCTAGATGTTCAGTTTCGTACCACTAGTTGTCCAACTAATCCAACCAGCCCACTCACGGTCCGATTTGAGATCCAACTGCGGAAGTTGGACCAGTAGTCAGACTAAAAGTAAGATCGTGAATGACCTGTTTTATCTAGAAGTATTCAGTGCTTTATAAGTAAAGTGTAAGTGGTAAAGATAAAGAGGTCTTAAATACAGTTAAAGTCAGAAAACTGCAATATCTGGGACATGTTTTGAGAGGCGAGCGTTATAACTTTTTGCAATTAATAATGCAAGGAAGAATACAGGGTAGAAGGAGTCGCGGAAGAAGACGCATCTCCTGGTTGAATAATTTGAGAGCTTGGTATAACTGCACTTCTGCTGACCTCTTTAGAGCAGTGGCGTCGAAAGTGCGAATTGCCATGATGGTTAGAGGAGATGGCACGTAAAGAAGAAGAAGATTCAGTGCTTTAACTCACAAATGTCACAACTAAGAATTATTATGCAGCAGATTTTTAAAATGCGATTACCTCGAAAATAGTAGTAGAAAAAAGGTTTATTTTTTTCTGTTAAACTAATGTGTCTCAGTTTACTTATTTTTTATCGCACTTAAACAAAGCAAAAAAGCTAAGCACAAATTTATTATAAATATTGGGTTTGCCTAAAAGTTTCTCAAAATTTTCATTTTCATTATTTTTCGAGAATATTTATTTTATAGTTTTGTTTGGTGCAGAAACAATCAGATAGTTTGCTGTCATTAAGTATTTTTTATAGTATAGACATTTTATAACGTACATAATAAATGGTACAGCATTCAATGATAAATATTTTTCGTGTTCCTAAACTCAAATGAAAGGTGCACGCTGTCGCCACTTTCCTACTTCTGTTCGTATCTTACAGAAACGCCAATTGCAACTAGTAGTCTTCAGACATCAAAAACAGATGTAGTAGGAGTTGCGTGAGCTTGGAAAATTAATTGAGTAGATATTGTTTCCATCGAAATCGTCATTTATCATTCGGTAATGAGTAAATTGTTCCTTCGTTAGTAAATGGCACTCGAAATATCATTAACTAATGTATTGTTTCGGACAAGAAGTCTCGCTCGACTTGTTTTTGGGAGAAAATCTAGGGGCAGAGGGATAGGAATAAAATAAAATTAGAAGGATGAAATTTAAGATGTCTTAATATTTGTTTAGAAATATTAAATTAAGTTTATTTTTGCTTATAATATACAAAGGCTAACCTACTATCTAAACAAAATTTATACTATATGTATTTATAGGTACCGTTTGCGCCATAAAAATCTGGTACAACTCTTATAACCGAAAATCGTGTTTTTAAAGTTGTGTAAGTTGATCTTCTCACATATATTAGTCTAATTCCTAGGGCAACGTTGCCAGTTCAACGAAATATTGTATCAATTCAGCTAAAAGGAGGGCTGTGTTCATCGAGCAAAAAGACAAAAGAGGGAATGTAAAGGTAGTGGGGACAAAAATATTGTTAGACAGGAAGTGCGATCTTTAGAAGCGACTTTAAACAAGGAAAGAGAGTCTCTCTCCTTGTTTGACATCAAATTTAGTTGGGTTATGTTATTGTTTGTCCCAAATGTCACATGAAATCTTATTTATATTGAAGTTTTTTAACAATTGTGTCGCATTTTAGACTATTATCGTTAGTTATTAATTAAAACTTTCTCGTCTAAGACACATTCTGAAAAATATTATATAGCTACTGTTAATAAGTGTCGGAAAATTTAAATTTGGCGCATTCGCATTTTCGGATATGACCGCCATTAGAGGCCACTTTTTTGGTCTCCTTTTCATAAGGATTAGATTTCCTCTTTTGTCTTTTTGCTCGATGGCTGTGTTGCAGACACATTATAAAATTAGAGTAGATGCATTCCAATGTTCCCTATGCCAATACCCTACGTTTAAAGATCCTTTAAACATTTTGGACATTAACGCAAGCCCATCTCTGGTTATATACGGTTTTTTGTTGTTAATAACAATAATAAGTATATAAAAACTTTAATAAACATTTTTGAACGTTCTTTTTTATTTACATTTAGTGCAATTCCGTTATCTGTGATGGCAACAACGAATTGATTCACGAACCAAGTTTAAACACCGGTTTACATTGGGAAAAAAAGTGTACTATTTTTATATGACGGGAATTGTACTATATTTATACAACTATTACTTTTTTCTTATGTTCTCAAATCAAGACATTTACTCAGTGAATCTGAAAAATATCATTGCAATTTGTAATGCGACAAAAGGTCCTGTAAAATGACCAAAACCTTCAGTATGGTAGATATGTGTAGATCTCCACTTCGCCTCATACCTAGTGTTGCTATTATACAAGACCAAGCATACTTTTGATAAAATTGTTATCATTTAATCTTCGTTTGTCCACTGCTGCGTATAGATCTCCCTCATAATTTTCAATCTGGTTTGATCTTGTGATTTTTAAAATTAATTACTACAACATTTTAGATCGTCAGTCCAACGTGTTGGTGGATGACCTCTGGGTATTCATCACCAGAAATAATGCCACTCAGGCATTATTTCTGGGTCTCCATTCCCGCATCCGCTTTATCCATCTGTTATCTTTTCTTTGAGTCACGTAATCGTATATAGTACCAAACCCCTAGACACTACTATATTGATCACTAATCAATGCATTACTGGTGCTAGGAATAGAATACGGCTCATTTATATTGTCGATGATGACGTGGTTTAGGTGAAAGTTGGCGTCGGGGTCAGCGTGGGAATAAGTGCGGGGATTGGCAGTAGGACTTTGATTGATAGGCGGAGCGAACAGTATTTTCCTAATAAGTGGTCTCCAAGTCGAAGGTAACCGTATGCCGTTATCTCTTTTACTGAGACAATTTGGCCTTTTTTCTATTTCTATGGCTTCTTGAATAATTCTTTATAGAAGCGGATTAGGGCTATGATTCTGTAGTTCTTAAAATCAATTTTGTGACCTGTAAGAAGATGGTGTTGACCTAGAGCTGAAATTAAGTCAGAATTGCGAACAGAAATGGAATGTTCATAAATCCTATTTTGGAGTCTCCAATTTGTTTGGCTCATATAGGATCGGGGACAGTCTGCACAAGGAATTTAATAAACTCCGTGTTGTTCATTTCGAAAGTTGTCTTTGATTGATCGGACAAGAGATGAAAGTTTTTGTTGGGGGTTAATAGTTTTTATTCCTCTTGATTTTAAAATCTTCTCGACTTTGTCAGTGACACCTTTAATGTAAGGAAAACAATTGTGGATACTTCTATTGATATGATTTTCACGATAAGGTGTTGGATGAGGGCTTGTTTTAAACTAGAGATCTCAGCTGGTCTACTTGCATCATCGCTAAGGCGTATTGATCTGAAGACAAGCATATTGATGACTGAAATAATTTATGAAGGGGGATGATGAGAATTGGCATGCAAGTAATGATTAGTTTGGGTAAATTTTTAATAAACAGAGTGATATGAAAACCTTGGGAAGGATTTCTTTTATAACAACGTCAAGAAACGGTAGGGATGAATCAGTTTCCACCTCCATCGTGAACTGAATACCAGGATGTATACCATTCAGATGGGTTTAAAAAGACACCAAAGTATCCCTGTCATAAGGCGAAATGACGAATGTATCGTCAACTTTATCGTAGCTAACATGTGGGTTTGAGCATTGATGTGGATAGTACTCAAATCTAGAAGTCTTCTTTACATCTCCACGATAACAATCACAATCAATATCCACAAAGATATTGGCAATTACTAGAAATAGTGGGGATCCTATTGGGACAACATTTATTTGGCTGTAGAATTGATTTTGAAAGATGAAATGTTGAACATACAATGTTTATTGAGAGATAAGTGGTCTTGCTGAATACTGCATTTAGTTTTCAGAGTGTTTAAACTTTTCTTACTAGAATGTCTGACGCTGTGTAGAAATTTTTGACGAAGGAAAATTCTTTGACAGATGTTATTCTCTGCGGTTTATTATATTCAGTATTTTTTTCTACATGATTTTTTAGTATAATTAGGTCACTATTTGTTGCTTAGCCTTTTTTAAAATCCACCTGTATTATGAGCTGATAAAATTCCAATATATTTTCTAATTGTTTCATTATTTTTGTAAATAATTTTATAAATATAAGAAGGTACAGTTATGGACCTGTAGCGTCTGTGGTTGCTAGCATCGCATTTTTTAAGTTTCTGTGTTATGCCACTGAGTTGGTATTATTACTTCCTGCGTCCTCTAGTGAATAGTTAGGCAAGGATTTGTTATCATTTTTTTAGCCGCTTTTAAGACACCTGATTCTATTTCACTTACCTTCGAACTTTATTGAGTCCGCTAAAATTTCAGATTCTTGTAGCTGGTTAAATGAATTAGAATAATAACAAAGAAACAATGCAATGTTTTGATTGTGAATAATTTAGCACTTAATTTAAATATTACGAAAACATTGCCGGCTGAACTTATTGCTGTTATCTGTACAAAAAAAATACTTTCACACTTTTACACTTTCGAAATGTGGTGTAATAATTGTAGCAAGCAGTAGAATAGTAGACTGGAGACGATTTTCGCTCTCTCCATTGAAAGAGATAAGCAGAAAACTACGACCTTTCTTATGTAGTCGATAGGTTGGTGGGACAAGTATACCCGCATAAATTAGCGCTATTGTAATGCGCTTTCGAAGGACGGTAATTTTTACTAAATGGTCACAAAAATGTGATATTGTGTAGCTTTCTGTGATTTTCTACGTAGTAGTATAAAAAATAACAAAGAAGGTGCATTTCTTTGAACTTAAAAACAGATCACATTATGTTAGACAGTTTGTCAATGAGATTTTTGTGAATAAAGGAAAATAATATACTTAATCTTTTGAAGTAAATAAGTAGTTAGAATATACCATTAGATAAGATCATATTATTATAATATAGTAGTAAAAAGATCGAATGTAAAGTATGTAAATGAATACTAAATACTTTCCCAAATAGTGTTCATATAAATTTGATTTCTATCCCCAATGCTTTGCGTTTGTTTATTTCTAAATTTGTGAATGTTTTCTCTCCCAACGGACTTATTCTGAATAATTATAAGCTTTTCTTTCTATTACTCTAGTTATTGCTATTATATTCCATCGTCTCAGATTCTTTTTAACCTCATTTCTAATTTTTTATTTAAGATTATTAGTTCATTTTTGTTATGATTCTGATTTTATTTAAGTATTCTTCTTGCCGCTAGAAGATATTTTGTAATGTGGTTTAATTTTTTGTTTTATTTTCATCACGTTAATAGTTAGTTATGCACCAAGGCTGTTATTCAAATGATTACGCCCGAAGAGCAATATAATCCAGTCAGATTTTATTTTTTACTTTACATAATATAAAAAGTAAAATTAAGACGATTTTGCTTGTTTGAAGTAATCTATGATAGTTGTTGATAGTTGGACATTTGTTGATTATATTATGTAATTGTCAGTTGGATTTCTTTTTTGTATCGAGGAGTGACATTGCATCAGAATGGAAAATGGGGGGAGCACGTTCGGGAGGTAGTCCGAAAGGCTGCGAATCGTCTATCGTCCTCTACGCGGCACCAGTCTGGAGCGAGGCAGTAGAGATAATGGCCTATAGGAGTCTTATGAAACGAGTAGACAGAACAAGTCTGTTGCGAGTGGCGTGCGCCTACAGGACTGTGTCTGCGGCAACCTTATGGACCATCACTGGGTGTGTTCCGTTGCATGTTTTGGCGGTGAAAAGAAAAGAGCTTTATGAGAGAAGAGGCTCAAACTTTACTGTGGCTGAGAGAAGACAGATTAGGGAAAGGTCAGTTGAAAGATGGCAAGAAGAATGAAACAATACGGAGGATGTGGCACAGTGGACCAAAATGCTAATCCCTAACATAAGAGCTTGGGTGGACTGTGGCCACAGGCGATTGGATTATTTCCTGACGCAAGTGCTCACAGGACACGGGTGTTTTAGGGCCTACCTTTATAGGATCGGTAAGGCTGATACAGATGAATGCCTATATTGTGGATACTCGGACACTGTGACACATACGATGTTAGATTGCAGCAGATGGATAGTGGAAAGGAACAGAATGGAGAGAGAGACAGGTGTGAATTTTGTTACAGTGAGAGAAATGATTCAGAGAATTATTGAAAATAAATTAGGTTGGATTAACATACACAGTTATATCCGTGCAGTGATCAAAAAAAAAAAAGAGGAAGAAAGACAGCTGGACCAACGGCAAAGGTAAAGTGAATGATGCTGAAAGGTGAAGTTAGAACAGTGGGTCACACTTTTTGAGTTAGAATGCGTGAGTTTGACTGTGGGGAAGGAGGAAATGCCCTTCTGGGAATGATGCCGAACTAGGAGTGTGGATGTGTATGAATGGAGAATAAATGAATAAAGGTAGTGCTTCGGAAGTGATGCCGGCCTTACAGCGGCCATTCCGCTTCCGGATCGCTGGATGACAGAGGAGGGTCTGGTTTAGCAGGTAGGCGTTCGGCGTAGACTAGGCGACGAGAGGGCATTTTAAAGTACCTCGGGAACTATCTCCGGAAGTACGAAGAACGAAGCCTGCACTAAGGTTAGTCAGGCGGCGTCCTGGTTGAGATGTATTTTGAAGATTCCAGACCCCCCTCTATCAAGACGAAAAAAAAAAGTTGGATTTTTTTTAGTTATGGATTTATGTCATTTATTTGTATTTAGTTATTAAAACAATTGTACTTTCAATATTTATAAAGATTGTTAAGGTAAAAAAATGATAGTTCTATAATATTTACTTCTTTTAAAATTGTTAATTTGTTTGTTTGTTTAAAATATTACGAGCTAATTTTAGATAAAGAATATGCGAAACAAATAAAATGTTGTTACGAAATGCATACACTGTGTAAAAATATTTATTTATTTTATTCACATAACCGGAATAAATTTAAATTAGCCCTTTTAATAAAAAAACTTTACATTTACTATTGCTTTATATTCCATACAATATAATATTAGTTTATTTCAAAATTTCCAACAGGTATAAAATATACTGGAACGTACGTACAGGTATGTAACAAAATGTGATGTAATTAGAGCTAGCGGGAATGATTAATTCAGTTTTTAACAAAAATGAATGAACCTGAACGTAATTTCGAAATTTTTGTGATATGCAAAAACTATAATGGTAAAATTATTGTTATGCTAAAAATATTTTATATATTTTTGTGGAAATATATGATGGCTATTTACATAGTATACCTATTGTTCCGAAATAAGATATATCCAAATAAAAGAGAGTAGCAAAAAACAAGCCATAAATTAAGAGGGATACTAGAGTATTAGCTAATAATAATAAAGATAATGATACGTTGCTATAAAGGACTGGCTATTAAGTCTATATTTATTTGGTTCTTCTTCGAGGATCCACGGTTACTGACATTTATATATGTAATAAATTATAAGCAAAAGCAAGGCTATAATTTGCTTATACAGATCACGATATTGTTTTATTAAACATACAATATAAGTCCGTCCCAAACCCTTTTTTCAGTGCGTCATAGTTGTTCGAACTCTTTCTAACGCATTAAGCTAGAAGTTACAGAAAAAAACGTGAGTCTGTGACATCGAGCAAAAAGATAAAAGAGGGAATGTAAAGGTAGTGGGGACAAAAATATTGTTAGACAGGAAGTGCTATCTTGAGAGGCCACTTTAAACAAGGAAAGACAGTCCCTTTCCTTGTTTGAGAAGTAAAATTTAGTTTGGTTATGTTATTGTTTGTCCCAACTGTCACATAAAATTTTATTTATATTGAAGTTTTTTACCAATTGTGTCACTTTTTAGACTATTATAGTTAATATTTAGTTAAAACTTTTTTGTCTGAAAAATATTTTATAGCTATTGTTAATAAGTGTTGGAAAATTTAAATTTAGCGCATTTGCATTTCCGGATATGTCGGCCATCAGAGGCCACTTTTTTGGTCTCCTTTTCACATCGATTTAGAATCTATGGAGAAGCTATGAGCATATTTACGTATGTATTAAAAACGGCATAGGTAGGAGTGGCTAACTATAATACCAATATGGCCGTGACATCAGGGCCAGACTCAAAAATAATAAAACTACTATACAAATATGACTAGTTATTCAGAAGATTTAATCATAATCTAAAAAAGTGCAAAACATTTTTAATAAACTATGATTTATTTATCCCGCGGTATAATCCGACAAGCGAGAGCTGGCGGGTTGCGTGTAGAACAAATTGAAAAGTGGAAGTGATTGCTGATTTCTATTGCAGTCGGCTAGGAGTTCACATCGTGTATAACCGTTTAAGTACCTATACTATATACCTATAATCGCGATTAAGTACCTCTCCTATCTCTCTTAGAATAATTCCTTTCTTATTTTCGCGCAGCTCACCCGCCAGCTCTCGCTTGTCGGATTATAAACACTAAAAACACGATATATTATATATAAAGATAAATTAATACAGTCAAATAGTATTAATTTATTCTCTGAAGTACGGGCCATTACTTTGTTTACATATTTGTATACTAACCTGTGGAACGATATTCCTGAAGATTTTTTATTAACATAACTTCTGCTATTGTTCTGAAGCTATTTTCTTGTGGCATTGTAAATTAATTACTATTTATAACTGGGAATAAGCCACATTAAAGATAAAAATACATTTATTGACGTTTCAATTTCCAATTCGGAAATCGTTCTCAAAATACAAATAGTAAATTAAACAAATTTTGTTTTTTGTTACATAGTGAAAAAATTCTTCTGATAATTTAATTTTATCTGACTCATTTATATTGACAATTCAGACATACAATATGCATTTTAAAGTAGACGACTTTAAAATGATATTGCCAATATTGTTGAGTTGCGCTCCTGGGACGACTTTACTTATAAGATAGTTCATTCGATTACATGAAATCAACTTTAACTTGAGAATATCCGTCAGAAAAAATCATAGCATGTAATTCGTCTTTAAAAAGACAAACACATGACATGATGACAGTAAAATTCTCCTGTTAGTGATTCCATAGTAAATTATGAGGGAAAAACCAGGAAAAAAACCTCATAATACTATCCCGACATTGTAAGTATTTGTTCGTGAATTTAGTTTACCTTCAACAAACATCAAAATTCTGATTTTATGTTACGTTATTTAAAAAAACATAAATGATGTATCCTCTATATGTTACTGACTTACTAATACTGGTATTTTCTTATTAATAACTTCCTCTTTCAATATTGGTAACCAGATCCTACTACATTCTGCCGAGGAATTTGCGACACAATTGGCCTCATTTAGCATAATTAGGGCCGCTTCTTTGATTTTTCTTTTTTTACCATCCGTTTCTTTTAGGACTATATTTGAATTATTCCATTGAACTCTATGTTCATTATCCCATGCGTGTTTACATATTTGAGATCTATCAAATTCTCTATTTTTAATATAAGATTGATGTTCACTTATTCTAATATTTAATGGCCTTGATGATTCACCTAAATAAAACTGATCGCATTCACAAGGTATTTTATAAATGCAATTCTTTGTCCTTTCTTGTTCATTGTTAGGTTTGGTTTTGGACAAAATAGATCTCAACGTGTTTGTTGTTTTGAATGTTGTTGAAATGTTGAATTTATTTCCTATCCTTTTAAGTTTTTCTGATAATCCTTTTATGTACGGTATTGTTATTTTCCTCATATTATTCCTTGTGTATGCTGTAGGATCTCGTTCTAAGTTGTTCTGTTCTATTCGATCGATTGTTGAAAATTCCTTATTTATAAACGATAAAGGATAATCATTTTTTAATAAAACAGATGTTAACAAATGTTTCTCCTCCAAGAACGAATTTTCGTTAGAACAAGTAATTTTGGCTCTATCGTATAAGGATTTAATTATTCCCTTTTTTACATTAATATTGTGATTTGATTTGAAATTTAAATATCTATTGGTGTGTGTTGGTTTTCTATACACCTGAGTCTCATATCCAGTATCGTTCTTAGAGATCAAAACATCCAGGAAAGGTAGCGTGTTATTATATTCCTTTTCCATGGTAAATGTTATTGTCTCTTCTTTATCGTTTATATCGTTTAGGAATGTGTCCAACAACTCTGATCCATGAGGCCATATTGAGAATACATCATCTACATACCTCCACCATACTGTGGGTTTGAAATTTTGTTTAGAAATGATATTTGTTTCAAAATCTTCCATAAATATATCGGCTAAGAATGGAGATAAACTAGAGCCCATTGCTAGACCAAAATTTTGTTTATAGAATTCATTATTTAATTGAAAATATGTATTATCAGTACATAATGTTAATAACTCCATTATAGCCGATATGTTTAGTCTTGTTCTAGTTGACAATGAATCATCACTCTCTAATTTTGTCTTGACTATACTTAAAGTCTTATTTAATGGCACATTCGTAAATAAACTATTTATGTCAAAACTTACCAAAGTATTATTTGAATTAAATTCAATATTTGATAATTTATTTAAAAAATGTTGTGTATTTTTTATGAATGTGTCATTTTTATTTGTATAAGGTTTTAAAATATTTAATAAAATATTAAATTATGACGGGATAGTATTATGAGGTTTTTTTCCTGGTTTTTCCCTCATAATTTACTATGGAATCACTAACAGGAGAATTTTACTGTCATCATGTCATGTGTTTGTCTTTTTAAAGACGAATTACATGCTATGATTTTTTCTGACGGATATTCTCAAGTTAAAGTTGATTTCATGTAATCGAATGAACTATCTTATAAGTAAAGTCGTCCCAGGAGCGCAACTCAACAATATTGGCAATATCATTTTAAAGTCGTCTACTTTAAAATGCATATTGTATGTCTGAATTGTCAATATAAATGAGTCAGATAAAATTAAATTATCAGAAGAATTTTTTCACTATGTAACAAAAAACAAAATTTGTTTAATTTACTATTTGTATTTTGAGAACGATTTCCGAATTGGAAATTGAAACGTCAATAAATGTATTTTTATCTTTAATGTGGCTTATTCCCAGTTATAAATAGTAATTAATAACTTCTGCTACTGCAACTACGTTGAGAACAAGAAACCATTATTATGCACTATCACAATATATTACAGTTTCTATAAAATTATTATAAAACTAAAAATATTCGAAAAACAACAAATATAACCAAACATATACGATCTGTCAAAATTTTCAAAACAATAATACCAATATGGCCGAAGTTAGGTCGTTTTTAGTCACGTGATGTCCTCTCCATAGATTCTAACTCGATGCCTTTTCATAACGATTAGATTCCCTCTTTTATCTTTTTGCTCGATTGTCTGTGATTATTATACATAGAACTTAGAAATTTAGGTATCTTTTACGGGTATTCGCATATTAAAGCGAATTGTACTTACGCATGTATAATTGGTTGGAGTTTAGAAGACGCTAAATAGATATCCAATTAATGATGCACATAATATAATTTGACGCAGACGGTCTTGATCGTGACAGTGACAGTACGTTCACAATGTCAACTGATAAAATGATCATTGTCATTCCAGGTTAGTATTTTCAGACATTTTACCTACAGTGAAAATTAAATTTTGTATTAATTGTCATAAAAATATTTTAAATATTCCGAGATATACCGAGAATGAACAAAGACTAATATTAAAATTATTAAATTATTTTCAATTAAAAAAAGAGGCTGGGACAACTTTATTATAACTTTATTATACCAGTTTCTGTCGTTCGCGAATCAGATTGTGAATTCAATAATGATATTGAGGAAATATCTTAAACTAATACCGTTATGGATATTTATGTATATTAAAATGGTTCTTTTTAGAACCACGACATTTTCTTGAAAGGTAAGATATAATTGATACCAAATACATATCTACTGTATTCGATTTTAATTAATCAGATTCTGAATTGGATTGTGAATTGTTTAAAATATAATATTCATTTTTATGAATATTATATATTATTATTTTATATTATATTATGTTATTCATAAAAAAGAAGGTAAACTTACATTCGGTATCTTATTTTTTAACTAAACTCCATTAACACTATTTCATCTGGATACCGGAACTGGTAGATTAACTCAAAAATCAACTGCTTCACTATTTAAACTATTTCCACTATTTAGTGATAAATCTTCACAAAATAAACTATTGGCTGCCACAGAAACTTATCGGAAAATTACTTATCCAAATATGACTGATTTCAATCGATGATATATTATTACAAGAATGTTTGCTTTGATGCCTTGCAATTTCCAGTAAATTTTTTTATCTCGCAGTCAACTCTTAAATGATTCTAGGAGAAAGCGTTATTTTAAATAAACAAATATTCCAATTCCATAGTGTTTGTAATAAATAATAATAAATCCATAAACAAATCTTAACTAATTAAGCACCTTTCTTGGGATGTATAGAATAGGAATTATGACAAACTGCCGTTCCAATATAATGCGCAATAAAAATTTTTTTACAGGACGGGACATCTAATATGTAAATCAAATAAACATTTGAATTGTTAAATTTTTTACTCCACATTAAAAAAATAACCTTTTCACATTTAGCCGATAACGATCCTGCAACTGTCAGATTTAACTAAAATGTTAGGCAATAATTCTCGACATTCTTAAAATCCCATATGACGTCAAAATTAGTAACGCACTGAAAGAAGGGTTTGGGGACAGACTGTAATCGCCGTGACATGTTACACGTTTCCACCTCTATATTCATTTCACAATAGGTACGAATTGTTGTAATTGTCACATTGACATTAAAAATTTCAAACGAAAGAAAAAACAAATAATTAATAAAATGTCTATTAAGTTGTATAGCGTCCAAGAAAAAGTACAACTTGTAACATGGTACTTCCAGAGTTAGTTGAGAGACGAAGTAATTGATTTATTTATCGTTGCATTCGAAAATAGACTACCACCAAGTGTAACAACAGTTAAAAATACTATTAAACATTTTTAAACTTTGGAATATGTAGTCAGTTGTAAAAAGTACCTCATAAAGGTAATAAACAGGAAGCGTCAAAACAGGAATATTGTTATTTGTGCTTTTGTGGAAGCTAGTAAACCCTGCAATAGTGTAAAAATTGCTAGGGAAGATAACGTGAATGCTCGAACTGTCCAGCGAGTTCTCAAAAGAAATGAATATCACTTTTTTCTAACGAATCTCCATTTTTATTACATAATATACAATCCATCCGTAATAAGGTATTATTCTCGGAAAAATAAGCACCTCAGTATTGAAGTGCCAATGCAGCATCCGCAAAAGTTAAATGTTTGGACTGGGATGTTAGGCGACCATATTGTCGGTCCATTTTTTATCGATGAAAACCTAAACGGGAGCAAATATTTACAACTTTTACAGAATGACATCATTCCGGTAGTTCGACGCCTTCCCGTTAATTTTCAGGCTGTTTATTTCCAACAGGATGGGTGCTCGGCTCACAACTTTAGAGCAACTATTAACTTTCTCATTCAAACGTTTTCTGATTGACTGAAAAGTACACGTGGTATAATTAAATGGCCCGCTAGATCCTGTAACTTAGCGCCTAACGATTTCTTTTTTTGGAGTTTTCTCAAAGAAAACATTTATAGGTATCAGTTTGAAAGGGCCACAAACCTAGTCAAATTAAGGGCAAAAATACTTCATTTCTCTGCAAGCATTACACCAGCCTTACTTCAAAATATGAGGAGAAATATTTACGACAGATTTGTTTAGTACAAGAAGATGGAATATTTGAGCCCTTAATTCTTTAATCTGCTTTCCTAATTTTTATTTTTTGTTAGGTACATTTTTGTACAAGTTTGTAGGCTCTTAATTAGGTAGTGTTTTTTATCTATCAGTTTGAAAGAGTTTTATTTATTGTTTTTTGTTAATTTTTTGTTGTTTTTTTGTTACATTTATAATCACTAACGATTCTTATACTGATTTTTTTTCTTCTTTCTTGTCTTATTGTTATAAGCTTTGTCCATAAAGTTTGTACAATTTTCAGTGACAATAAACCGTAACACTTAATTACTTACTTATTTATATATTTGTATTGCTATTAAGGCTAAAAAATAACAAAATAGAGGCAAAAAATAAAGGAGGACAAGACTCAATTTAGGCTAAAGTGCCGTGGAAGAAGAAGAACTCAAAATTAATACTATTTAGATTTTAAGAAGCAAAATAAGATTAACTTAAACTAATGGAAGGCTTCTTAAAAACTGCAAAAAGTTACAGACTTACTAGAAGGAAAACAGAACTTGAAACTAAGGCAATTTACTTTACTTGTAAAACTTTGTACAGATGAATATTGAATGAAATTATTATTTGGCATTAATCAAATTTAAATAATGTCTCTTTTTTACTCGAAATAAAATATAATTGTTTATTATACAAAAGAGGACGGTTAGGGATTTTCCAATAGTTAAGCCTAAAGTATCAATCAGGTACATTTCCTTACATCGCTGGGATATTCGACCTGAATAATAAAGTGCACATTTTTGATCAAGTGCATTAGCGCCCCCTTTCGACGAATTGTAGAAAGCTATTATATCAGGTTTTTGTCCTGGTCAACATATTTATCGTGATGCTTGGACGACAACATAATTACAATTTTATTTTTTTATAGACATATGATACGATTTTATTGTCTCGTGTCATTAATTATCTCGTGTTATTAATTAAATAAACACTTATCAATTTCTAAATATTTATTTGGTTGAAATAAGTCCAAGTTGTTTTAGTTCATCAACTAGCTTTAGTGAAGTGAACCAATTATGATCAGTGACATTTACATCAACAGCATTTACCAAATGATGTGTTTTTGCGTCACATAAACACATGATCTTGATGCCGTACTTAACTAATTTGGCTTTTATGTATAGTCTGAAAAGGCATCTACCTCTAAATCCAACTAGCATTTCGTCCACTGTAACATATTCGGAACAGGTGTAGTTTGCTATATTGTTAGACACAAAACAGTTAAAAAAATAGAACACTGCTGCAAGTCTACTGAAAGAAGTAAAAAGCTTTCTTTTGACAATGTAGCACGAAAAATTGGCATACCTAAAATACTTGTCTAAAATAATAAGTCGACATTCTCATGATTAGAGTTAAATAGACCTTAAAAGTATAAAAGACTTAAAAAAGCCTGATGAACCCAAAAAGTACACCTTCGGTTAGATGATCGATAAATGTACAGGTACCTTCATAATTTATACTGAGCTCGGTAATTTTTTTACTTGTGTATATTGGAATATAGGAACATGTCAGGAGTTAAAGGAAATGACCACGATTCAAGTGGACTGGATGATTTTGTGTCTAACCGCGAAGACCAGAAAGGTGTGTAATAAAGTTCTGTAAGAATTTTTGATAGTGACAGTATTTTTAGCCCATTTATATATGTTCCGTCCATAGTAAAAATTTATTTTATTATTACAGGTTTCACATTCGTCGCTTAATAAGTCACTTACGTCAGTTTCTGAATCTGTGTCGTGATCTTAGCGTTAACTTTCACTGTCAGTATCACTGAGATAAGTGTAACTAAAGTATCAATATTCTCGGTTGGCTCCTCCAGCGGTTCGAGAAAGTCAAAAACATTGTCACTTTGTCAGCGTACTTTCGCTAAATCTTAAAGCCATTTTAATGTATAATCTTAAATAATATTAACGTAACGATTATGGTGGGATCAAGTTCGACCGGAACTCAGCAGCAAGTGTGCACTATTTCACTGATATTTCAAGTAATGGGGTCAAATTGGACCTTACGATAGTAGTTGAGGATTAAAACTTATAACTTTACTTTACAATTCATTAAATTACAATATTTTATAATTTTCGGAGGTGTCATAGCTCTTAACGAATTTTCTCCATTCCTTCCTATTGGATACCATCTGTGTTGCTTTCTGTCAAGTCTTACCCTTACTCTGCAGTATCTGCGAGATGTCACTGTTCCATTATTTAATGGGTCTTCCTCTTTTGTTCTTCTCTATTGGTTTAGTGCTCGTACTCTTTTTACTAGCCTATTATTGTCCATCCGGGTTAGATGTCCGAACCGTGCCAATTTTTAAAAGTTATTTGACCCAAAATAGAAAGGTTTAGTAATTGTTGTATGAATAATACCATGCGTGGTAACTTACACTTTAAAAAAAAAGTACAAACAGTCACAATATGCAAAAAACACCTAGAATAGGCAAAATTGACAAAGTAAAACATTCTCAGGGGCATTTCGTCAGTTGTGGCCTATCCAGCAGTAATCAGTCAGTTGTGGCCTATCATATTGATCGATTTTGCCTATACTCCGAACTTTAGTTATAAGAATAATTTATTTTGAACTGTTAAATCTCTAAATAAAAATGTGTATTTTATTAATTGCTATCGACGACTTGTTTTTTCCCTACAAATATAATCTGATTTTGGTCGACTTTTTTTTGACAGTAAAAATTATAATCATATTTTAATTAAATTGCTCAAAACAATTTTTAATCAAAGTCAAAGTGAAATCAAAACAGTTGTAAATAATCGTGTTTATATTAAAATCTTTTTTAAAATCCAATGAAATTCTGTGATCTGTGGCTAGATTGGTAAGATCAGGAAACAAAAAAATACAACATACGCCTTTATACTTGTTTAGAAAAGAATGTGTTTCGTGTTAGTCTCCCGCTTTTATTTATTAACCAATCTATTTAATTGCTTACTTTCCATTTTTACCATATTTTTTATTTCATTTGCCGAAATAACTTTATTAAGATCGTTACGAAAAGAAAGTGGAGCTTCTGGCCTGACCTTTGCGGTTTCTCAACAAATGAAGGAATACGGAGAATTAAACTAATTGTCTTGGGACACAACGTTTAATGCTGAGCAGTATTTTTTGCTAATTAGCTGTCGCGTAAGAAACACGAAATTTATTTATGTTGGGTTTGCGGAAAAGGAAACATTGTGTTTGTTTATTAGGTGTATTAGGTATTCGGGTACAGTGTTGTTCTAAAATTAAAACAAAATGCTACAATACAAGGACAACTGATTCTTTATGCCTTTTATTTTTATGTAACTCGGTTGTCTGTTTTACTGTAATTTTGAAGAACAGAATAGGAAAAGTCCAAGTAGTCCTAAAAGGAAAATATAATAGAAAGAGAAAAATCAAAGAAGCAGCTCTAATTATACTAAATTAGACCAATTGTATCCCAAAATCAATTATTCACATTTTTGTCAAAATTTGAAAAGTAAAGTTGGAAATTAAAAGTGAAAGTGGAACAAAACCATGAATTGGAGATATCCAGGAGTGGCTAGTTTACCTGTTGAATCCAAAGCACGTGGTTTTCGTGTATATCAAGGTATAAAAAAATACTTATTAAAAGGTTAAAACTTTTATTTTAAAGAAGATATTTTCGGAATTAATCATTCCATCATCAGTTTACTAAAAGAGAAAGTAACAAAAAAACAATATTAACAACACGTAAGTTAAAATTTAAATATATAGAAAGAACACGTTGGTTTTTTACTACTTACATAAAAAGTTGTTAAAAACATTCTTTGGTCACAGAAAAACAATAGAAGGACATCAGTAACAAAAAAAAATTTCTCATGGAATTTACAAAGGTAAATGCAATAGACCTTTAACTTCGGTAATTAATAAAAACTAAAATGGGGCTTCTAACATGACCCCCAGGAGCTGGTGAGATTTTGTAGATTTACGTTACCTCTGAATTGTGCTGGAGTCTAGGGTTAACTGATAGAAAGATGGTATGAAAAATCAGTCAGTACCTGTCAACGTCAAGTGGAATGATGTGGTAGGAGCAAAAGTCATTGTGATTCCGTTTATGAATAGGCCGTTTTTAGTGAAGAATTATATTTAATGTGTAGTACCATATCAAAATCTGCTATTGATTCTACTACACATTAAACATAATTCTTCACTAAAAACGGCCTATTCATAAACGGAATCACAATGACTTTTGCTCCTACCATATCATTCCACTTGACGTTGACGGGTACTGACTGATTTTTCATACCACCTTTCTCTCAGTTAACTCTAGACTCCAGCACAAATCAGAGGTAATGTAAGTCGACAAAATCTCACCAGCTCCTGGGGGTCATGTTATATGCCCCCATTTTTAGTTTTTATTAATTACCGAAGTTAACGGTCTATTGCATTTACCTTTGTAAATTCCATGAGGATGGCTTTTTGTTACTGATGTCCTTCTTTTGTTTTTATGTGGCCAAACAATGTTTTTAACAACTTTTTATGTAAGTAGTAAAAAACCAACGTTTTCTTTCTATACATTTAAATTTCAACTTACGTGTTGTTAATATTGTTTTTTTGTTACTTTCTCTTTTAGTAAACTGATGATGGAATGATTAATTCCGAAAATATCTTCTTTAAAATAAAAGTTTTAACCTTTTAATAAGCATTTTTTTATACCTTCTTAAACACGAACACCACGTGCTTTAAAGTAAAAATCTTTCAAATAAAAGTTTCCAGTTCATCAAACACGATATTATTAATATTGTTGGAACCATTTTGCACATTGGTAAATGCAGTATTAAAAAAGTGTTTAAACTTTCAGATAATGAAATAAATTTGAGAAGGTTTTCCACATCTTTTTCTTCTTTTCACTTACATGATTCACTAATGGCATCCTTTTTTTATAACTTTAAAAGTATAAGAATCATCTCATTAGGCATTTTTAGCTTCAATGTTTTTATTACTTTTATTTGAAAATAAAAAACTCGTTGTTCACGCATCAGAAAAGGGAGCTTCTTCAATAAAACTCGTTTTGCAGCTTCCAAGAAATCAAAAAGTTTTCAGTCTTTTCTTAAAACTTTAACTGCAGCAAGTTTGATGCAAACACTTTGTAATCTTTTCCTGGTACAACTATTGTTGTATTGTTTCTTTTCTTTTAATTTTTTTTTCAAGCCGTTTGATTAAGAGCCGTTCCTATTGTATGACTGGTAACCCCTGAAATTCCTCGCTCGACATGTTTTTCTTACCTCACCAAATTTCCTCTTGTGCGCTTCTTAACATATCGCCCATACATATTCGCCACCTTCTGAATTCCAGCTTCTTAGTAATCCACTACTTCTCTACATAAAACATCAACCATCACGTTTTGTTACACCACCATTACTCCGCAAAAAAGGAGTATCCCTTCCTTAAAGCGTTGACAAGGCTAAGCAAGGCTAAAATTTTGGTTTTCATTTCTACACATGAAATAACCACAAAAACACTGAATTTTACACTTTCTACAGTATTGAGTCGAAATATTGAGGTCAACGGTCATTATTACTACTGCAAACAAGAGAAATATCCAATATAAATATATATGGGAATGCATTATCCTGTTATAATAAAACCTTTTTAATCCCAGATAATGCTGCTAGTAAAAATAAATATGGCATAAAACAAAATATAACGTAAAATGAAATTTGTGTTTTGTTTACTGTGGATTAGTTCATATGACATAAAATATCTCCTCCCAGAGAAGCTAAATAAAAATATATTAATTAAATTAAAAAATTATTTAATTATATATACAACGTAGGCATTAGAACTCGTTGCTGACGATTTATTTTATTCTTTGCGAATAAAACAATTTTCTCTCTAAACCTGATATTTTTTTGACTTTGTTTCAAAAACCGACCCAAAACTTACCTTATAAAATATTTACCATTTTATTTTTTTTTTTAATTTTATACATTTCCTATGCTGTCAATGGTTTGTTACATTACCATTTATTTATAATTTATAAAATATATTTTATTTGATGTTAGTAATTTACTTTTTTTGCAGGTAAGCATATCAAATCCGTTATTAACTGGATGGATATTATAGTGAGTAAACTTTGTATTATGATAAGAGTTTACATAAAAGTAAAACATTTTGGAAATATTAGAATTTTGTAAACATAGTTTAAAATAAAATCTTAGTAGGCTTTGACGGAATTTATTCTTCAAAAAAGTTGTAAACTAAATGTCCCGAAAAGTATTATAAGATACAGAGTTGGAAATTATCTACACCGAAAACAAATACTATGCTTAAGTTGGCGACAATTTTATTTGTGTATTTCTACCAAACAAGACCCGCTAAAAAAACTTCAAGCGTCGGATTCAAAATTACATATTATAGAATTAAAAAATGTAGGGTAAATGCATTTGACAAAACTGTTTTATAACATATATACAAAAGACGAACTAATCGCCGTCTTTTTGCCTATTTTATGAATATTTTAGATGTAGTTGGATACTGTTGTTTGTCGTTTGGAAATATTTGAATTAAAAATAAAACGAACACACATGGATTAAAAGAGGAAACTATTTCTTACAAAAATAGCAGAACAATTAACCTTACCAAAAATATTGAGAATAAAATCTATAATACTACACAAATGAAACAAATAATATATAGACAAATTTACAAATCATCTTATCCAAACAATAAAAGTCAAACAATAAAAGTCAATAGGTACTTAAACACCCCCGATTCCTATAAAGAAAATGTGTCAAATAATATCAACAATAAAAGATAGTAAACAAAATTATGTCTTTAATATTTACTACAAAAAATCGTGCAAATTTATTTAATTTAATAGCTCTTAATTTAACAACTCCTACTTCAGATGTCAGAGTTCCAATTATATGGGTAGCCTCTCACGTTGAAATCAAAAGTAATAAGAATGCTTTTTACCCTGAAAGGTAATGAGTTTTTTGCAACACAGTTCCTGATAAAATTCAAATTTGAAACGACTTAAAACTATTCTTAAAGAAAATTATATATCATACTTTGTAACGAAGGATTTATTTTGCCTACCACCTGGGGTATTAATACAAGAGGTAGAAAATTGGGGACTGAAACTAAGGGGGTGAAGATAAGGCAAGCAAAATAATCGCTACTTGTGCGAACGGCACTTAGGGTTTGTTAGGAGTGCTGGGGTTGTGGATAAGTAAAAGATAAGGGGGTTGGATTGGGGCAAATACAAAAAAAATGAAATAAAGAGTCATGAACTTCTTGGGAAAAATAAAGCAAAAAGAAACACGAAACACCTTTAGTAAATTATTATAGTGCGCCACTTTGGGGTGCCTAATTATACCTACTACAACCACAAGTTGTAACTAGGGAAATAATTATTAAACATAAGAAATATATCTTTTTCAAATAAAACTCAAAAAAGGGGTTAGGTAAAAAAATAAACAGAATGTTAAAAAAACAAAATTTAACATTTATTGTGTCTTACCACAAACAGTTACAAAACATAGAGAATACACGAATACTCAAAAAAGATAATACACAAATATTACCACAATAGTCGCAAAATACAAAAAAACTTACATGTGTAATCCAGCAGTTGGAAATACTACGAAAACTAACACACGTTACCGCACAGAGGTTAACCTTTTTTTTTTAACAAAAAAAAAACAAATAAATTTTGAAAAAATTAAAGCTACCTGTCAGATGTTAACATTAAATTTTAAAAACTGAAAACAAATAAAATAACAGCTAAAGTTAAAACCTAAAATTTACAATTAAAAAAAAAACAAAAATTTAAATTGTTATAATAATTTGTGGAACCAGACGCCACTGGAACCTCCGAAACCATAACTGGAACTGGGGGCTTCATTCTCTCTGCGTAACGAACAACTCAATCTCCAAACTGCCAAAAAGCCTTGGATGACAAACAGGGAGAAACAAAACGAAGATGGAAACGACGATTCTTCCAATCCTCACTAAAAACATTAATTGAAGCATTAACTGCCACAAAACTACTTTTCACTGCTACATATTTTCATAAAGAGAAAAACAGAAAACCACAAATTCGACGGATGAATTTGGATCCGTAATTGAGCCTACAACGACCCAAGTAAGAATTAATTTGGATCCATACCTGAGCCTACAGGCGACCCAAGTAAGAATGACGAAATTAAGAATTCGTTTACATAACTTGAGATAAACAAACACTTGACAGGAATTAAAACGCGGAAAATTCCATTTCTACGACGTACAAAAATTATATGGCGACTTCGAATAAAACCTTAAAACAAAATGCCGAGAAAGTACACATCTTTAAAATAATAAACAACTCTAAAATGGTTTTTATTACTTGGCAACGCTAAAATGAATTAAAAGAATTCGGTGTTTTAATACGTACGAATCGGAAATTGAAACACATAAAAAAATATTCTGAGATTTTTAAACATATATGACGGGATTTCAATATACACCAAAAAAAAAATCAATAAATTGCAAATGCTACAACTTGGAAAGAATATATTGACAAAATATGCAAAAATCCAGTTCCTTAAAAGAAAAAGTCAAATATTCTATCTCTCTTCCCCTCACTCTCTTTCGCTCTCTCTCTTTCTATCTCTCTCCAATAGCGCTAGAGACTGCGAGCCTTGGCTTCCACCAAACTATGCCTTAACCTTGCCGGTCCTGCGCCGATATTCTCCAGATTATCACGTCTAGCAAATTTTGCGCATCCACTGCCACTTCATCCTCCCACCTTTTCAGTGGCCTTCCTTTTGGTCTTGCGCCCTGTAGTTTACTACTATGGCTCTTTTTGGAATTCTTCAAGTATCTATACTCACTACATGAGCAACCCATCGAAGTCTCTGAAGTTTAACAAATTCTGAGATCAGTGCCTCTTTGAACAGTTGGTAGTGTTCATGGTTATACATGGATCTTTATACTTTGTTTTCGTTAATAAATCCAAATATCTTCCTTAGAACCTTAGAAGTTCTGATTTTCAATCTCCAATGTGTGTTTTTGGAGCGAAACACATGGGCAAGTAAAAAGTAAGCTTTGTTTTCCTTTACTATTCTTTTTTAAATTTCAAGTTCTCCTGTTTCATCCGTGTTAAATGTAACTTTCAGATATGTGAAACTTTCTGAATATCGTCCGTCCTATAATTCAACTGTGCTTCTGTTTCCCCTAGCTCTTACGTGTGTCAGTTTTTTTGTCTTTTGAATATTTATTTTTAGTTTGCTCTCTTCTGCTCCTGTTTTTAATTCTGAGTATATTTCTACCGCCTCTTCTGTTGTGTGAGAGATAATGCTAATGTTATCGGCATAGGTGGCAATCTGTATTGATTTGTTTGTTAGCAGATTACCTCTTCCTATAATCAGCTGTCTCATCACATGTTACAGAGTCAGGTGAAATAGTGTGGGTTCCAGCATGTCTCCTTGTTTTAATCCTTTGACTGTTGCTTTGAAGTTAGCTCATTTTGTACTCTGACAGTTGCTGTTGATGAGTATATTGTTGCTTTGACTAGATGGATGTATTTTTGGGGGATGCTAAAGTTATGGAATATTTGATACAACTTTTGTCTATGAATTGAGTCGCAGTCCTATTTAAAATCTATGGGTATATTGTGGACATCGAGGTCGTATTCTCACGATTTATTTGGAATTCGTTTCGCTGTAAATAGCTAATCAGTTTTAGATCTTGCTTGTAGGAAACCGTTTTGATCTTTCCCGATAATATTTTTAGTTAGTTGTTAAAGTAATTTATTTATTATATAAGTAAAAACGGTATACGCTGTGCACAAGAAGGTTTTCCTGGTTTCCCGGTTTTTTAGTTGCTAGGGATCTTTTCCCTATTTTAAATCTTGATCATAAGCATATGTATTTGTCTTCTAGGTGTTATAAGAGGTTGAAAATAGGTTGTCCAGACTACTTTTATTTCTTTTGGATCAGTGGTCATTTGCTCTTCTTGATTTTTACATAGATTTGTTTAGGATTTGTATTCTTCTCTTAATTTGCATAGATATCTATACACTTCCCTTACATAGTTGCTTTGAAGATTTTTTTCATTTTCTGTATATTACCGCACTCATATTTTCTATTCTATGTTCAGCATATTTTATTGCCTTTCTGTCTTGCATCTACGTAGCTTGCTTGCTCTTCTTTGTTGTTTTTTTTTTTTTGGCTATGATCTTGTCTTTAGTTTCTGGTCTGCTTGTATTTGTCAGTGTTTGTGTTATTTCTCTCTCATAGATCTGTTTGATATTTTGTTGTCTTAATTTTTGTATATCTAGTTGTTCTGTTGTTTGTTCATGTCTGTCCCGCCTGTTTCTCTGAATTCTTCATGTATATTTTTTCTGTACTAGGAGAAGGTCAGATCCGCAGCATGGTCCTCTTTGGCTCTTTACATCTTGTATGCTTGTTGCGGCCCTTTTTGTCTACCAAGACATGATCAATTTTGTTGGCGGTTGTTCCACCAGCATAAATCATGTTGCTTTGTGTTGTCGCGTTGTGGGAAAAATGTAAAACTAATTTTTTATTTACTATGTATATCTTTGCTTTCTATATCTTCTATTACGATCTTAATGTTATTTCTCGATGAGCTGTCTTATCTTCCGCTAGCTGTTTGTCAAAATCTTTGTCTG
The DNA here is from genome assembly GCA_918026665.1 of Diabrotica balteata. NCBI lineage: Eukaryota > Metazoa > Arthropoda > Insecta > Coleoptera > Chrysomelidae > Diabrotica > Diabrotica balteata. Next base: position 98,525,882 of record OU898281.1, read on the forward strand.
TTTCGGTGCTATGTTCTTCTGTTGGGCAATGTATATTAATGATTAAGAGGTTAAAGAATTTTGTTTTTATTCAAGTTACATATTCTCTCATTCACTGCTTTAAAATCTAATATGGCATGTTTCATCTTATTGTCAAGTATAAAGGCAAGTCCAAACTCTGTTTTTCCTCTGTTTCACTATATAGTATTGTATGCGTTTTTATATCGTTTATTTTGTGCCCTAGCCATTAAGTTCTTAGTTTCTTGTATTCTGTTAGTACTATTTTATATTTTCTGACGTCGTTATGAAGTGATGCCTGTGCTTCTGATTTATTTATTGTGAGGACCTTCCAGGTACCGAGTGCATAGTCCATATTTCTTTTCTTAGGTCATCGGCGATAAGATTAATCATCTTCTTCGTCTTCAGCCTTAAGTAATTCAACTTTGGACATAAGCCTTACCAAAATCAAGTAAGTGTTTTCTATTTTGAATCACTTGCGTCCAGTTGTGTCCTACGATCTTCTAAATATCAACAGCTCATTTCATTTGTGGTCTCCCTCTGCTTCTCTTTCATGATCATGGTCTCCATTGTTGTATTTCGTGGTTCCACCTTTTATCCTTTTGTCGGGCATTGGGTCCTGCGAAGCTCCATTTTTATTTGGCAGCGTGTTCTCTTTCGTATATTACTTTGGTTTTTCTTCTAATCCATTTGTTTGTTTTTTTGTTGATATGTCTCAGCCTGAGAATTGATCTATCCAAGACCAATCTATCCAATACTAATTTGAAGGGTTCGTGGTTTTATACTTTTTGCGGTAACGCCTTACCTACCCATTTCCCAATCCCAAATTCCCCCTCCTCCATTTTTTTATATCAGGATGTATTCTGTTAATGAATATTCTACCTAGCAGTAGTAATACTCTTTTTCTGGCATCTCAATTAAGAAAATAAAAGGTTATAATGCGAAGACTAAGGGTAGGACATACACGTATGACTCATATACTGTAATGACGCCCAACTCTCTGTCAAAAGCATCCTAACGGAATACCGAGGTTACAAACACAGCTGTATTGCTAACGAATTAAACGGTAGTTTGGAGGAGCTTCTAAATTCTTTAAACTCTTCCGGATGGCTGAATTTCTTGAAGACTTTACAGTTGTAGAATTAAATTTTGTGCATATAATGTTGAAAATTGAGATAATTTAAAATACCAACTGTAACATAAATTAGTTATAGTCTGTAAAATACTTTATTCTGTTAATTACACTAATGATTAAAGACTTTGAATTACTATATGACCTGCGTTGTCGAGACACGTTTAACTAAAAATAAAAAAAATTTAATATTATAAGCAATAATTTGACACTAAAATAAACGTTAATAAAAATATATAAAATCCAGTATAAAACTTATTCCAATTGTACCATTTTATTGTGATATAGAATTCAGCTGATCAGTTTTATCACCACTATTCATTATATCATTTCTATCTTTTGTCGTAGTAGATATAAATTTATAAATACTAAATGCATGTTGAGGAAGTTAACATAATTTTATTTGTAAACAATTTGAACAAATGTGTTCAGCAAATGACGTAACTTTTTCTTTATATAACTTCCAAATTATTATGAAACAGCAGAAATCAAACTTTCCCTGTGGCATTAAATCGCACCAAACTTATTCGAAACAAACTCTAGACCGTTATTTGCAAAAACCTTTTTCAATTAGCCGTTTTACGGTTGATAAATCATATAAGTAACATGTCCGACGAAATATTCAACCCTAATCGAAAAGGCCAATTGAAAAACACACTCCGAAACTACCAAAGAATAGAACCAATAAAATTGCGCTTGAGCAAGATTACCCGCCAGGTCGGAAAATAAGAGCAAGACGGTCGAAACTGTGTAATTGTTTCCCGAAACAAGAGAGCCAGCTTCTGTGCAATGGTTTTCCACTGTAATTAATGGATGTGTGGGTCCGGGAGCAGGGACGGCGTAGCCGCCCACCGTCGTTCATTACTTTATACCCACCAGAAAGGGATTTAATTCTGTTATAATGGATCTCTGTATATCATGGCCTTTAATTCCAGGGAGCATTGTCCCATGCAAGAAACAGCAAGTGGCGAAAAAAGGTGTTATGTTTGTAAGAAATATGACGGTTTGCAAATAATCGATGTATGTTTTTGATAGCCAATTGCCATTTGCAATAATCTCCAAATAATTTCATCAGTAATAATACAGTTTTATATATAAATTTCCCGATGTCAACCCTTTGGCAAACTTATAGTTTTACTAGAGTACACTTAAAATAAGAGGAACAGTATACTAACGAAAAAAAGTGTAATTGTTAACCAAAATCAGGCTAAATTTGGTAATTAATTTTAGCTAAATTATAAAAAAACACCTCCGACTCATTTCACAATAATAATAATGGGATTTTTTCCACAAATTTTGTCTTCCGCCTCTCTTTAAGAGTCTTTTCGGACAACAGGAGTTTGAGATTCTCGATCTGGATCTCGATTCGTCTACAACTATTCTGTTCACCACTTAAACTCACACACAAAAACTTATACTTCTTTTTCACACACTGTTCTAAAGTGGACTTCTCGTTCTAGATTTTAAAAACACAATTATTATTCCATGCACTGTTCTTAAAGTGGACTTCTCAGTTTGGATCTTCAAAACACAATGATTCAAATCTTCTGGTTCAATTTTTAAGTCGACTGTCCTATCTCCTTCACTAGTACTTTATAGTCAATCAACATTTATTCATACAAATTCATTTCACTACCAAACTTTAAATTTTCCTAATTTTAAACTTCAAGAAATCAAGCGTATTTACTTTAATTGGTTTTCCCCCAATTAACAGGATATGATATAGACTAAGCTTTCTTTTGTTTTGTTAGATGCAAATACCTCTTTGTAAAATATAACATCTATTCATAGCCAAAGAAAATAATATACAACCCATTATTTATCTAAAATTAATTTTGAATTCTTATCTGTTACAAAACCATGTATAATTATTTGTGTTGTGTAAAATTTTAAACAATACTCTTTTACTTTCTAAATAATCCTGAATTCTTTTTCCATACAAGTGTTTATTAAAAACACTTATTACAAATAAAACATTATATTTATATACACTGTGTCCGTAAAGTATGGAACAAATTCTTTTTTAGCTAAGCAGAACATTTTGAGAAATAATCCTGAAACACGTTGATTTTTAATTTTAATTTACCGTATTTTAAAATAATATTCTAATATACAGGGTGAATTACTTTTAAGTAATGACGTCACCGTCATTTTTTTTAATGGAAAACCTCCATTTTGTCTCTATTTTCAGATTACACTAGCTGAGCTGATTCCAAAAATGTATCACATGTGGATTCAAATTGGTACAGGGTGGACAAAAATACAATAGTTTTGTGTGTGTTCATAAAGTAACGCACTAGTTAAATTTACAATATTATCAAAAATACTTATTGTCTAGCGGACAGAATATGATGAAATACATGACTTTATAAATGTTCGAACTGCAGCGCTTGCTGTATTTTACAGTAACCCAAACGTTGTACAAATTCTTGTTGAACCTTGTTTATTGTCTTAAAAAATATTGTTTATTGATGTCCGAATTCTGTGTTGTAATTCTTGAATATTTGCTGGTGTCATTTGATACACAACATTCTTCAGATGGTCCCACATAAAATAATCCAAAGGATTGAAATCTGGTGACCTCGCTGGCCATTCAATAGGTCCACGTCTAACAATCCACCTGTACGGAAAAATTTTATCTAGGTACCTTCTAACATATACAGCATAATGTGGAAGTGCACAATCCTGTTGCAACCATTAACTTTCATCAAAACCTCTAGGATTACGTCTGCTGGGAAACAAATTACGAAAAGTAGGTACGAGATATCCCCTTACAAACTCAAGGTACGTTACTCTGTTTAAATTGCCTTCAATAAAGTAGGGTCCGATGATTCGATTTCTTACAATTGCAGCCCCATACATTTACCTTTTGCGAGTATTGTGTATAATGCTCACGCATCCAGTGGGCGTTTTCTTTTGCCCAGTATCTACAATTCTGACGCTTAACCTCGCCATTTAACGTGAAAGCGGCCTCATCAGAAAAAAATATGTTTTGTACCAAGAGAGGATCTCGGTGGCAGTTATCCATCATTGCTTCGCAAAATTGCATTCGTCTATCTGAATCATCTTCGTTTAATTAATGCACAAGTTTGATTTTATGAGGATGCCATTTTTCAACTTTTAATAGTTTGTGTACCGTTGTTTTCCTAACACCGATATCGCGATTAACTTTACGCACAGAAGTGTGCGCATCTTCTTCAAAACTAAGTAAAACATCTAATGCTGTATCAGCATTTGCAGAGGGATGAACTGATTTCTGTGCATTTCCAATCGTACCAGTTTCTCGAAATTTCTGTTCAATCTTACTGTTGAATGCGTTATAGATCTTTCTGGCTATTTATTATAGTTTATCATATTTATCAAAGTTTATGGTTGCAACAGAATAATGCACCTCCACATTATGCTGTAGATGTTAGAAGGTAGGTAGACGTGAACCTGTTGAATGGCCAGCGAGGTCACCAGATTTCATATCTTTGGATTATTTTATGTGGTGCCATCTGAAGAATGTTGTGTATCAAACGAAACCAGCAAATATTCAAGAATTTCAACAGAGAATTCAAACAACAATAAACAATATTTTTCAAAACACAATAAACAAGGTTCAACAAGAATTTGTACAACGATTGGGTTACTTTTAAATACAGAAAGGGCTGCAGTTCGAACATTTATAAAGTCATGTATTTTATCATATTCTGTCCGCTAGACAATAAGTATTTTTGATAATATTGTGAATTTAACTAGCGCCTTAGTTTATGAACACACACAAAACTATTGTATTTTTGTCCACCCTGTACCAATTTGAATTAACATGTGATACATTTTTGGAATCAGCTCAGCTAGAGCAATCCGAAAATTGAGACAAAATGGGGGTATTCCATTTAAAAAAAATGACGGTGACGTCATTACTCGAAAGTAATTCACCCTGTATATTAGAATATTATTATAAAATACGGTAAATTAAAATTAAAAATCGACGTGTTTCCGGATTATTTCTTAAAATACTCTGTTTAGCTAAATAAGAATTTGTTCCATACTTTACGGACACAGTACCTATCATCTCATAGTATTTTTAAAATCAAAATTTATTTTATTTTCGATCTGTTTTAGAATCTTAACAATACATACATATAGATCGGTTTAAAACATTCTTCTACGGCTTCCGATACCCAGTTGCCACTCCTCTCGATTCATTCACAGACATTTCAGTATTTCAGACATTCTCTGCACATGACCGTACTATCTAAGTTGTTGGGTACTAATATCGTCTACTATTTTATGTTTTACTTTCATAATTTCTCTTATTCTGTTGTTCGTCTTTCTAGTCTAGATTTTCCAACTGAACGTCTCCAGAAATCCATTTCCGTTGCCTCAAGTTTTCTCTCTTGTATCTTTTCTGTATTTAAATATATTATATATATATATATATATATATATATATATATATATATATATATATATATATATATAAAGTAATTTTCAGGTAGTGTCGCTTCATCTGTGCTTATTGGTCGCATTGCTCCTGTAGTGATCCTTTACCAAGTTAACATGCCCCTTTTCTAACTTGGCTGCACCGTACTGTAGAAGACTAGTCAGAAATACGTATACATGGTTGCCTTCCATCGATACACTTCTTTTTGTCTCCTGTTTTACGATACGTGTCATTACATTTTACTTGCTTTAGCTGCAAACAAAATAAGTGAAACTTTGCAAACCTTTAGTAGTCTTATAGGACATTTAAAGTTTATATAAAGAAAACAGCATCCCATACCTTGATAGATTATATATATATATATATATATATATATATATATATATATATATATATATATATATATATAAGAAATATATATAGATATAGGTATATATATATATATATATATATATATATATATATATATATAAATATATATATAAGAAATACTGGATATTAGTAACTATCGATATAAACAAAACAACAAAGTTTATTAGGACTGCAGTCAGAAGTTTGACCGGGCTTTCGGAATTGTTTAATTTCTTTTTCAAGACATAGTTGTTGAAATTATATATATATATATATATATATATATATATATATATATATATATATATATGTATATATATATATATATATATATATATATATATATATATATATATTAAAAACGTTGAGGCATCTGATAATATATAAAAATGCTTGTTTGATTTTTCTACTCATTCAGCATAATATACCGTCTGTTTTTCTTTAATAGCAAGTAAGGCTAGTAAGCATTTAGCTACCCTAACAATCTGCGTCCGCTTTTGTAAACCGTTTACCATTCCAACCCCAAGCAACGCAAGAGAATATTCTAAAAAATATAAATGACCGTACTTACGCAGAAAAAGTATGATACATTAATATAAAGAGTTTTTCGCCGTGTTTTTTTCAGACCGAATAAAAAAATGTTTGTTTAAACGTACTTGTACCTTGTGTTCAACATAAATCAAAACGCGAAGTCCAAATGGGCGAACATTCCCCATACAAATTGATTTTTATTGCTTTTCAACGGAGCACCGAGCAGTGAATATAAAATTTCTCTGGTTTAACGGTAGACAATGAGAAATTCTGAAAATATTAGACCAGGATACGTGGTCAAAATTTAAATAAACGTTTCTGACGAAAATGATTATTATGAGTATACAAATCAAATATACACTTAAATAATTGGGACATTTTTTTTTATTTACAAACTCGCATCATCCTGTAAGGCTATTAGCGAAAAAAGAAAAAAGTATTAACAATAATTAAATAGCGTAACAATTCAATTTTGTATAAGTAGTTTATTGCCTTTAGATATTGGATAATTACTTTGACACCGCACTTTAAGAATAGTCCTTGTTATAGCAAACGATGTCATACTGCAATACTGAAAATGACACTACCGCAGAGGTAAACCGCAGAATTTGCACGGCTAGTAGATGCTATTTTGGGCTTAATCTCCTTTTTAAATTGACAGTTATTTTAACCTTTAACTACGGGCGCCCCTCCATTAGTCATAACTACGTGCGCGGTGTATTCTGTACACCACCGACTAAAAACGCAAATAAAAGCCACAACTAGGTATTTTTAGTACATATATTGTATATAATAAATGTAGGCATATATTTAAGAGAATGTCTTAACATGAAAAATAATACATAACGAAAATATAAAGATTAGCAACAAATATAAGAACAAAAACTCAACCATTTCTTTTTCTCTAAAAAAAACCTTCTTGAGATTCTTGTATATTAGCTTAACATTAAAAATATTATAAAACTAGTATATAAATCTAAAAACTAGGAGTAAATAATTATTCACAAATGAACATATTTGAGAATATGTGTGCTATTCACTTTCGTTTTCTTCCTCGTTTGCGTCTACTAAATTACAATTTGCACAAATTGTAACAGAGTGCTCTTTACAAACCATTCTACTACATTTGTTGCAAGATATTGTTGTAACTCTATTTTTGCTCCTTCCACAACAATGGCACCTCCCCCGTTTTTTGCTGGTGGTTCTTCATCGTGGTCGTCTTGTACTTTTTTGTATTTCTTCAAGAATATTTTTAAATCCAGAGGTAAACTCTGTATTTCCGCCCTCTCAGAAAGATGAGGTCTTATCAATGATAATGATAATTCTTTGAAAAAAACGCTTCTATATTTTTGAGGATTGTCGATGTTCGCAGCATTGTACAGGATCTGGCTGTTAATTCCGGCAATATTCAGGAGTTGAAAAAACAATGCCATTGGCCATCTTCGTGTTCTTCGGGATACCGAATAGGTACTGCACATTTTGTCTACAGTGTCTACGCCTCCTTTATGTGAATTATAGTCTAAAATTATCATTGGTTTTCCTGTTTCGGAATCTACTGTAGAATTACTGTGCATGGTAGATAGCTTTATTTTTTTTTTTGGTGTGTAGGATACAATGGTAACTTCTTTTTAAAAACCAAAAGTGGATGATCCAATTGGTGTGTTTTTTCTCGGTAAAAACTCTGGAGGTAGTTCCCTTTTATTTCGTTTAAGTGTGCCAACCATTGTTATCTTTTCCTTCAAAAAGTCAATTGCCAACGGATAACTCGTATATCCATTGTCGCATGTTAAATTACGGTTTTTACCTTTCCAAGGTTGAAGCAGGCAATGGGTAATATCCGTTGGTGTGTTAGATTTTTTGTAGGGCCCTTCCGGTTGTTGACCACAATACACCTTAAAATTGGTGACATAAAAGGTCTGCGCGTCACATAATACAAACACTTTTAAGTCATACTTTGCAGGTTTACTTGGAATGTATTGCACAAAGTTGCATCTACCTCTAAAAGGTATCAACATTTCATCGATAGTCATTTCTTCTCCCACGGAATAGTTGCTGCTACAGTTTTGTATAAACGTATCAAGAGTAAAGCGAATGGCAGCAAGTTTGTCAATTGATTTTCGGTCCTTTCGAGTATCTTTGTTGTCAAACCTAAGAGCAGCAAGCAAAAATAAAAATCAATCTGCGCTCATACAGGCTCGAAAGATTTCTGAGCCGGTACCATATTTTGTCCACAATTCGAGGAAGTGTGTATAATTTTGTTTTTTAGTCCCTGCAAGAAATAATAATCCTAATAATGCCATGATTTCCTCTTTAGTCGTATCTTTAGCCCGTCTTGGCCGTTCATAATTTAATCGCATTTTTGCAATCTGCAAATTTGTACATTCAACTATATTTTCTATGATTTCATTTGTAAAGAGTTTTTCAAAAGCACTTAGTTCCGTAGTAACATCTCTCGCACAAACTGTTGGCCCAGGAAATATCTTGACAATATTTTTTGAAGAAGTTTTAGTAAATTTGCTAAGAAGAGATTTCTTATACCATTTAGTTTTTCTGTCTTTTGCTATAAAATAATCATTGTCTTCATCAAGATCTGAACTGTTTTTAATATTACTGTTTGTGTCCGAGTCAATCGTATATTGATTTTCGTCATTCAGATCAACTTCTGATTCAGTGTCGTGCTCCGTTTTTTCTATTAGCTCGTCGTCTGAAGTATCTGGGTCTCCACCAACATCTTCATTAGATTCTTCCTCAAATATAGCTTGAGCCATAGCTCTAAGTTCATCTTCTGAGAGTTTTTGGGGATTTCTTACTGGTACACGATCCCTGCAAAGTAAATATTTTGTAGTACCTCTCGATTTATAAACGTTACGAGAAATATATAGAGGCCACGTTTGTAATTTTTATGATTTATTTCTAATTAATATTTCAAAGAGACATGACCGTATTGCTATGGAAGAAAGAACATGAAAAAACAAGACCACAAAAACAACTAGAAGGTCGTTAAATAGTCCAATAATAGGTACCTACTCACAAATATCCAAATAGATAACGGTCTATTAAGTTATGAGAAAATGCTAAAATAAAATATTTGATCAAATGTATTATCATAAAACTAGTTTTATTATAATAAAATGAAAGTTTTATTAAAATTTAATAACAAATTTCAAATTCTTTTATTCAAAACGTTGCCGAATGTCTAGCTTTTGTTACATATAAGTCGCTATACATTAATAATGCTATTTTTTAGTAGATAAACGTAATATAAATCTCACAAAATTTACTTACATAACTAGGTGCTTGGTGTACTACATACACCACTGGTAAACTTCTCCTGAATTTTTCCAACCGTCAGTCTATCTCTACAGCAATCAATTTTACAACTGTTGAGGTTTATAGCTGACACATCAGAGATAGGTTAGGTAGAGGGACACGTGCGCAACCAGTGCTTATCAGAAATAGCGGCCAATTTAGTGCGACTGGTGTACTGAGTACACCGTAGCCCGTAGTTAAAGGTTAAGCAATACAAAGATAAAACTCTACAAAACATTAATACGTCCAGTCCTAATATATGGTTCAGAAACATGGACTTTAACAAAAAGCAATGAAAACATGTTTCGAATTTGTGAATGTTAACTTGAATGTTTTCGCTATTTTTTCTACGATTTCTGCGTGGTTTGTTCTTAACGATTTATTTTCTACTTCTAATGAATCGATTAATTGATATGAGCTAGTGCTTGTGATATTCTTTATTTTTGTTTCCATACGTTTATTAAAGATGTGTAATTATTGATCGATTCTACAATTTTATCCAGGATTGTCTTTTAGATATTGTGGTAATCAGTTTGGCTCTAGCCTCACTTCTTAGATTAGATCTTAAGATTAATTGAGTTTTCTAGGCTTTTGTACCGTTTGTACTTTTGAAGAGCTTTCTTACTTTCCTTAATAGCTTCTTTACATTCTCCATTAAACCAGGGAGTTACTTTATTTCTTTTTATAAACTTTGTTTTACCTATCGCTTCTAGAGCTGCTTCCGTTATGAGTTGATTGAACTGTAGAATTATTTCGTCTATTGAATTTTCTAAGCTAATTGCGCCAATCAGCTTTATCTAACCTCGATTTTGGATCAGGTGTAACTGGCATAGGTTTCTTCGAGTGTTTTTCTATTAAAATGGTGAAGTGATCACTCCCATATAAATCTTTTTCTACATACCAATTGTGATTTAATTGAAGATATTTAATTGAGTCCCTGTCAATAAATTTAAGTGTGTGCTGCTACCATCATTTATTAATGCAATGTTTAATGTGCTTATGATCTTTTCAATCTTTTTTCCAGTGTGTGTAGTTTTAAAGGAACCGCAGTTAGTATTGTGTCCATTTAGATCTCCCAAAATAAATTTCGGATTAGGAACCCGATTATATATATATATATATATATATATATATATATATATATATATATATATATATATATATATATATACATATATATATATATATATACATATATATATATATATATATATATATATATATATATATATATATATATATATATATATATATATATATTACATATGTTGATCTGTTGTGTAGTCCCAATTTCTAAGGCTACAGCTTCGAGATTTGTGTTTAATGGAATTTCTTTGGATATTAATTGTTCCTTTACATTATATTGCAACTCCACCTGATGCCATTTGGGACATTGTGGTTTTGTACAAACAAAAAAGAAATAGAATAATAATTGCGATTCGAAACTGAGAAAATGAATTTAATTTAAAATATTAGCCCGCAAAATAAGCCGATAACTGCATCTGATTTTATCAACAAAACGAGCTCTGGGGTTCCTTCCGACAGTACTTTAATTACCTAAGTGGTTAGTACAATTTCTTGGTAAAAGAAACTTTTATTGAAAAACGTTAAAAAAATATTTTTTTTTTATTTTTTGGTAAAAAAGTTCACTTTTATTACAATTCTTAGTATGATATGTCTCGAAGCATGGAACTACACACAAAGCTACATCAAATTACATCTTCTGGAGGCAGTTTTTGTCCTTTCGGTTGCTGAAACAAATGAAGGAAAATGCTTTTACTGTAATCTGGATATATCCGCTGACATGAATCTAGGATTTTTTACTTGATATTTATTTCTGAAATTAAAAAAAGCTATAATATATGTAACTAACAAATGATAAACAAAAACTTACCTTCTAAAAATCAGATGTATAAGACTCAGATGAAATTTGGCAAGCGGCATTGGCATAGTCTGGTTTGTAAAGACATAGCGCAGGCATTTAGGACAGAGATATCTACTGTGTGACAAAATAATTTTTTGTATTATTTTGTGGTCTTCCTCATGCAATTACTGCTACTTATCATTATGTCAGAGCGGTCGACTGACCCCATTTGTTTATTGTACTCAATAACACAATCTGGTTTCCTTACTGGTTCTTTAGTAGTAGAATCAATTTTGTCAAGAACAATAAGTTTATTTTTATGTTTTTATGCATTGTTGGTATCATCATAACATTTCTTTTGTCTTTCCATTTAAACATCAAGTAAATGTCAGAATTTCTCCAATCTACTTCACCTTTTTTCAATTTTTGTTGCAAATAAGGCATGTAAAGACTTTTAGATCTAACAGTCCCACCAAAATTTGTTTTATGTTCATACAAATAATGTGACAAGATTAAACTGCTATAAAAATTGTCAGTAAACAGTAAATGGTCTTTGTTTAGATATGGTTTTATAAGCTGAGCAACAACATTTCCAGTGGCACTCAAACCTTTGATAGTTTCTTCGGTAGAATGTGTATTCTTCCCAACATAAACAATAAAATGCAGAACAAAACCAATCTCACAGTCACATATAACATAAAGTTTTATACCAAAACGGTGACGTTTGGTTTTTATGTATTGTTTAAAAAGGAGTCTTCCCTTAAATAATATCATACTCTTATCAATAACGAGATTTTCAAAGGGATAGAATTGTGACTGAAATCTTTGTTTTATTTTTGTCAAAACCTTCTTTATTTTATAAAAGCGATCTCCAGCTTCTGCATGTTTATTGTTAGAGAAATGAAAATATTTCATAATTTGTATCTGTTTCTTGGCATTTTTTTTTAAATGCATCGTATAAAGAATGTTTTGACCAATTCTCCTTTTCTTTAAACTTTTGTTTTTGGAGATAAGCATAGTCAATCCAAAAAAGGTAAAGATTTTATCTTATTAAAGATGTTTCCATTTTTTTGCATTGCAAACCTGTTAGTTTTATCAATTATATTTTTGACTGAATCCTCGGTAAAAATTTTCAAAAAATATGTACTCCACTATAAATATCATCAAATTTATATAACTTGGAGACTAACTGATTTTTTTCCACTACTGGATTTATATGTCTATCTAATCTTTTTCTCTAAGCTTACATCTTCATCAATTTCTTCTTCAGCACGGCTTTCTTGATCACTTTTTCCAGTTGGCAAATATTTACTCCCACTATCAGAAAATGACTGCTCTTCACTATCAGAAACCTCAGGTGTGTTACCTATTTTTAGTAAATTAACCACTTTCTGTTGGGTTAATCGATAATACGAAGAATAATCATTTGTAGTCTTATTATTAACTTTAACTCTTTTGCTCGATGGCCCGGCGTTCTCGTAGCACGACATTTTAGTTGCTACTGAAACACGTGGCGACGTTCTTCTTCTTCTAGTGCCATCACCACTAATGAAGGTTAGATTCGTCTTTATCTTCTGCATTTCTTAAGAGCGTCTGTGTGTTTAACTCGGTTTAGTCACGAATGTTCATCAGCCAGGATATTTGTCGTCTTCCAGGACCGCTTTTTCCTTCGATTTTACTCTTCATAATCAGCTGCAACAACTCGTACTTCTTATTTCTACGTAGCGACGTAGCGACCAAAAATTTCAAGTAATCTGTAAGCTGCGTGCGCATCTTTCTCTCTGCCAAGTGTCGCATATATCGGCCGGTGCCTGATACAAACGACACTCATCTGTGTGGCAAATTATGAGCTCACGATATATCCGCTAGTCGTCTACCTGCCAAGTTCATTTTAAAATTTTGGCTGATTACTTATACACTGCTCTTTGGAGACGGATAAACATAGTGACATATATATCGGTCAGTCATCCGTGTGGCAGTTTTCTTTCTGTCCGATATATCGGTCAACCGTGCTGAACGGGTTAAACATTGAGGGTCGTTATTATGTTTAATTAAAATTGTAAGAAAACAGTCATACCCAGCTACTTTGGCCTATTTATCAAGTTCCAAGTCTATCGATAGCCATAAACATTTTAAACAGTTTTAAATTAATAAACTTTGAATCTATTTTATGAGTTAATTTATTTTTTATAGTTAGAGTAAATGGGCAATTTTACTAAATATGCAAATTATTTTTTTCTTTTTTCTATGTTAGTTTATTTAGTTTGTGACAATTATGAAATCAATAATTCTTACATTTTCATACATAGGTTTTTTTTTGATAATTGAATATGTATTTAATTAACTTGTTATTTATTGTACTAATTTTACATAAAAACATCAAAGAAACACTTTTCAATCTCTGTATGATGTGTAATTCGAAACGAAGGGGTTGGGGGATAATTACAGTTTTCAGAGGTCATTTGGTCCGCTCTTTGTTTAACTAAATTAGGTATATAGCCACTAATTTATTTAATAATTAAAATAATTATGCACTTCATATTTTCCTAAAATGGCAACAGATTTTATCATTATATTATATACTGGTTTACAATTGTTGCTAAATTCCATTGCTAATTCTGATTTTAATATTATCGATATATTCCGATTAAAAAAATGAACGGTATTACTATTGTGAACCAATTTGTCGTCCTAAAATTCATGATTAATAGTAGTAAGCGCAAGAAAATGTCCTGGCTCCGAAACATAAGGCAATGGACATGGATTAACGACATACAATCTCTGATACATATTGCAAGAAATAGAGAATTAATGGAAAATGTGATCGAACACATTTTATAAACTACCACCGAGGAGATTGTATACATGGAAGGCACCAGCAGATAAACATGTGGGAGTCATGGATGTGAGACTGAAGACAATAAAGAAAAAGTCTAGACCTAACTACGACATGACAGCCCTGCAACATCCGTTAGTTATGTTAGTTATTACAAGTTAGTTAGTTGTATGTTAGTTAGTTATTACAAGTTAAAAAACAAGTGGGAGAATATATTAACAACCAAGTTAAACAACTAAAAGAAGAAAATAACATCCAACGAGAAATCAATCAATTCGAAGAAGTAATTAAGAAAACTAAACAAGATCTGCTAAAACCAAACAAAGAAACAAAGAAGAAATCTTGGATGACTCCAGAAATCCTTCATTTAATGGAACGCAGAAGGTTAATTAAAGGAAATAAAGATGAGTATAAAAAAATGAAGGCTTACATCAGAAGAAAAATAAGAGAAGCTAAAGAAAAAGAAGCTGTAGAGAAATGTAAAGAAATAGAAAGACTACAAGCCAAGCATGACAATTTTAATGTACACAAAAAGGTAAAAGAAATAACGGGTACTTTTAAAAAGCGAACACAAATGAAACTCATAGACACCTATGAAAAATTAATCATTGACACCCAAGAGATGAAAGACAGATGGAGAATATATTTGGAGACACTTTTTCATGACTAAAGAACGGATTAGAGGCATCCATTTTCAGAGAGGATGACGGGCCCGGACATACTTAAATCCGAGGTAGAAGAAGCAATAAAACGGATGAAAAGCAGGAGAGCCGTAGGGCCTGATAATATCGAAGCTGAATTTTTAAAACTCTTGGAGGAAGAAGGAATAATTTGGATCACGGCTGTCTTCAATAAAATTTACAATACAGGAATCATCCCTGATAAATGGCTAGAATCAGAATTCATAGCGATACCTAAGAAACAGGGGGCTAAAAAGTGCGAAGAATATCGAACAATCAGCCTAATGAGCCACATGTTGAAACTGTTTCTTAGAGTCATCCATGGAAGAATTTATAAGAAGTGCGAGGAACAAATATCGGACAGACAGTTCGGCTTCATTAACGCAGTGGGTACCAGAGAGGCACTTTTTGGAGTACAGGTACTGATTTAAAGATGCAGGGACGTTAACTGCGACGTATACGCGTGCTTGATCGACTACGAAAAGGCATTTGACAGAGTTCAACATCAAAAGATAATAAACATTTTAAAAGAGGCAGACCTGTATGACAAAGACCTCAGAATAATTTCAGAACTCTACTGGAATCAGACCGCATACATGAAAATTAACAGAGAAGAAACAGATCACATAAAAATACTACGTGGAGTTAGACAGGGATGTATCCTATCGCCGTTGATATTTAATATGTACTCGGAGAAAATTTTTAACGAGGCTCTTTACGGAATAGACGAAGGCATCCTTCTAAATGGTGAAAGAGTAAAAACTGTTAGATATGCCGACGACACCATGGTGATAGCAGATAGTTTAGAGGGACTTCAGAGGCTAATGGACAGAATAAACGAGTACAGTCAGCAGTACGGACTAAACATTAATACCCACAAAACGAAACAAATGATTATCAGCAAGGAGAATATAAATGGGGCTCATATATACATTAATGGGACGCCGATAGAGCGAGTAAAACAGTATTGTTACCTGGGAACTATTATTAACGAACAGTGGAGCAATTTACAGGAAATAAAGTGCCGCATAGGAAAGGCAAGAACGGTCTTTAACAAAATGAGCGCCATCTTCAAAAGTCACAACATATCCCTTGATACAAAAATGAGACATTTGAGATGCTATGTTTTCTCTGTGTTGTTGTACGGGGCGGAGGCATGGACGCTTACAGACGCCACTATTAAAAAACTTGAAGCATTTGAGATGTGGCTTTATAGAAGAATGCTGAGAATATCATGGACAGCAAGGATCACGAACAAGGAAGTTCTAGGAAAAATGAAGAAGGAACCAGAGATTGTGTTTACGATCAAACGCATAAAATTGCAATATCTGGGACACGTTATGAGAAATCAGCACCGTTACTCCCTGCTACAGTCTATATTGCAAGGTAAAGTCAAAGGTAAGCGAGGACCCGGTAGAAGGAGAATATCATGGCTGCGGAATTTAAGAACATGGTTTAAGAAAACCTCAACGGAGCTGTTTCGAGCCGCAGCGAGCAAGGTTATGATTGCCAATATGATTTCCAACATCCGAAACGGATAGGAACCAGAAGAAGAAGAAGTGATCGCGAACATCCATTAGTGGATTTGCATCTGAAGAAGAAGGAGTAGTAAGCGATCCGAGTCTGGATCAACCTTCACCCACCTGTTTACCTAGAACAGTTTTTTTATCAAATTTTATACATAGACAAACACGTCTCGCATGTATTGCCGCCTATCAAAATATGTTCATAGCCATCCTTAATTAAAAAAATATTAATTCACTTTTCCTCATTTGTTCACCAATCGAAATTTACCCATTTGTTTACCAATCAAATTTTATTCAAACTAAAAGTTTAAAAACATATAAAATAGGTCTATGGGGTATTGCCTACGTGTTTACGTTTATGGCTACCGATCAAGCAGGTGTAAACAGATAAGCAAATATAAGTGACCTGTTTACCAATCAACCTATCAAAATATATATATCAAAATAAAGAATTAACAATTGCGATGATATAGTACCGTAATTTTGGGTGACTAAAAAGTATGTTTCTTTATTTGTATTTGAGTTTTTGACTATTTTTTTATAAATATTCCACTAAAACACAAATAAGCGCCTATTTTATCATAAAAAAATAAATATGTGGTGTACAAAGTTACCTGCTAGTGTCAGGTGACTTTGTTTCAAGCTATATTTTACATTTGAGAAGCAGACTTTCTATATGCATTTTGTCCATTTTTTCAAATTTTCAACTAAAGATGGCATCGTAAACTACATGTATAGAGCCACCATTTTGTGTCACGAAAGACTTTCTAAATGCATTCTATTGTCTGCAAATTAAATGAAAAAAATACCTTGGACTTTCTATGTGCCGTATGTCCATTGACGGTAGACGAACTAAACGCAGTTTGTCCGTGCGCTATGGACTAATTGCGATTTGTTTGTCGTTGGCGGTCGTTATCGTTGTATAGTTGGTGTCTATCATCGAGCAAAAAGACAATAGAGGGAATGTAAAGGTAGTGGGGGCAAACATATTGTTAGACAGGAAGTGCGATCCTTAGAGGCCACTTTAAACAAGGAAAGACAGTCTCTTTCCTTGTTTGACATCAAATTTAGTTTGGTTGTGTTATTGTTTGTCCTAAATGTCACATGAAATCTTATTTATATTGAAGTTTTTTAACAATTGTGTCGCATTTTAGACTCTTATCATTAATAATTAATTAAAACTTTCTCGTCTAAGACACATTCTGCGAAATATTATATAGCTACTTTTGATAAGTGTCGGAAAATTTAAATTTGGCGCATTCGCATTTCCGGATATGTCCGCCATCGGAGACCACTTTTTTGGTCTCCTTTTCATAAGGATTAGATTCCCTCTTTTGTCTTATTGCTCGATGGTGTCTATACTGTTAAGTTTGTTTTACGTGCGTTTATTTTTCCGATTTTCAACAAAACAATATAAAATAATGGATGTAGTTGTGACAGGAGATCATGTAGTTGGTGATACGGACCGCGGTAGCAGAAAAAGAAAAAGACATCTAACTTCTAAAGAGCGTAAAAGCAATGTTAGGTAAGCTTTAATGACGTATAGGTTACGTTTGCATTTTGGTATTGTTTACACAATATCATCTTAATTTCTTACGTTTGTTGTCGCTAATATTTTAATATCAATCTCTTTTCAAGGCATTCAAATCATTATCCTAATTTGGAACATTTTGTTGATTTTTCCTGTAATCACCCTAATCGAAAGGATTTTTGCTGTAATGGAGTATCCGAAGACGATATTAGGACAATTAAAAGTATGTTTTATGAAACAATAAACAAAAATGTACAGGATAATCATTTGGGGCATTTTATGGATGTTGAAAAACCAGATAGAAGTCGGAACCGAAAAATAGAAAGAAAATCCCACAATTTCTTTATAAGATATCATATAAGTTTTACTGTAATTCTTTGCTGTACGAGAGAATTATTTATTTTCTAGACCCTTGCTGCATGAAAACATTCAATTGCACGTACAATCGGATCTGCAGAAACAAGTTCTGCTCTACGTGATTTTCTTAATAAATCTGAATTTGGACCAGATATAACACAGTTAAGACTATTCGCAGATGGTTATGCGGGGCAGAATAAAAATGCACACATGATGCATATGCTCATGCTATGGTTGTACAGAGATGCCACACAAAATATTAAATCTTATTTTTCCGGTACGCGGACATTCATATTTGCCAGCGGACCGTGTTTTCGGGCAAATAGAACAAGTTACACGATCCTACAGTACAATAAAAACCCCTACACAATATTATGATATTTACTCCAAGAAGGGAGAAGTTAAACAACTTGGTAAAGACTGGACTGTTTATGATATAAAAACTGCATTAACCTCTTTAAAAAAAATTGAAGGAATCAGTGCAGCCAAAAGAATTATTATTAAGAGATCAGAAAACAATAACAATATTTTGCTTAAGACCGAACTGTTCTACAGAAATGATGATCCATCCAAACAATTCCAAACATTATTGAAACGTGGAAAGAAGCTTTCGACTTTACACTTACCTGCAGTAGAAGTCCAAAATGAAATTAAACCAAAAAAACTCCAGAGGTTCTCGAAACTATTAGTGGAACTGTCAGGGGTGAATTGGGTCAACGATCCTGAGCTAACATGGTTACAACCAATTCTTTCTGACACTGGTGAGCAAAATGACAATCAAGTTAACCTTGGTGAAACTGAGGATGATGACGTTATCGAAGGAGCTGAGTGCTGTGATTGCAATGATTATGACCATGGGGACCTTTATGATATGTAAAATGCCATTATTGTTCCATTCATTTTTAAACATTATTTTGTATTTAAAAATAAAATACTATTTTTATGAAGCTACTTGAGTTTTTTTCATCGTTACTACCAAAAGTCATTCATACCGCTTGGTGTAGACAATCAAAATGCGTTTTGTCCAAGGATGACAATCTAAATGCAGTTTGTCCAACAGTTTTTTCAAGTTTTTTGGGATATTATCAATACTAGATTTTTAGCATATAGGTATAATATTTGTATGATTTTTCATCCATATTTTAGGTATATCAGTTTTTCGTTCACTTTCTTTCCCAACGCATAGCAGTTTTTGTCTATTTGCCAAAATTACAAAAAATGGACAAAATGCATATAGAAAGTCTGCTCCTCATTTATTCTCTATGGTTATTATTGTATGGTCTTAAGTCACCCTACAAGATGAATCAGAAAGAACCATTTTGTTGGGTATAAAAAATATGTATTTACATTTCAAACAAAAAAAAACTAAAAAAACATTAAACTCTAAGTAAGGCCCTAAATTGACAAAAAAAACATAATTTCTTAATAAAAAATGAACAACAAAACGATTGACAAGCTTGTTTTAAATCTAGAAAGAAATATCGGTTATCTCCAAGCTTTAGTGGCTCTGTGAAATCAATATTACCCAAGTAATAGGATTTTCTTGCGGCGACT